>NC_069473.1:8751621-8913981 GCF_026875155.1 Cherax quadricarinatus
GGGGGAGCACCTGTGTCACAAGGTGGACTCCGGGATCCACGGACCTGGGGATGCGAGGTTGAGGGGTGTGGGGGGAAGTGGGGAAGGGGGAGCACCTGGTTCACACAGGGGGGATCCTGGACCCACGGACCTGGGGATGCGAGGGTTAAGGGGGCTGGTGGGGAAGTGGGAAGGGGGGCACTGGTGTCAAAAGGTGGACTCCTGGATCCCCCGCCCTGGGGATGCGAGGGTTGAGGGGGTGCGGGGGGGAAGTGGGGAAGGGGTGCCCCTGGGTCACAAGGGGGGACTCCTGATTCCACGGCCCTTTGGGATGGGGGGTTGAGGGGGTGCGGGGGGGGAAGTGAGGAAGTGGAGCACCTGGGTCACACGGGTTTACCCTGGATCCACGGACCGGGGATGCGGGGGGTTGAGTGGTGTGTGGGGGGGGAAGTGGGGAATTGGGAGCACCTGGCGTCACACAGGTGGACTCCTGGATCCACGGACCTGGGAATGCGACGGTTGAGAGTGTGTGGGGGGGAAGTGGGGAAGGGGGAGCACCTGGCGTCACACAGGTGGACTCCTGGATCCACGGACCTGGGGATGCTAGGTTTTGAGGGGTGTGTGGGGGGGAAAGTGGGGAAGGGGGAGACCTGCGTCACACAGGGGACTCCTGGACCCACGGACCTGGGGGATGCGGGGGGGAGGTGTGGGGGGGGAAGTGGGGAAGGGAGCACCTGGCGTTACCAGGTGGACTCCTGGATCCACGGACCTGGGGATGCAAGGGTTGAGAGTGTGGGGGGGGAAGTGGGGAAGGGGGAGCACCTGGCGTCACACAGGTGGATTCCTGGATCCACGGACCTGGGGATGCGAGGGTTGAGAGTGTGGGGGGGGGAGGGGAAGGGGGGAAGGGGGAGCACCTGGCGTCACACAGGTGGACTCCTGGATCCACGGACCTGGGGATGCGAGGGTTGAGAGTGTGTGGGAGGAGGGGGAAGTGAGGAAGGGGGAGCACCTGGCGTCACACAGGTGGACTCCTGGATCCACGGACCTGGGGATGCGAGGGTTGAGAGTGTGAGGGGGGGGAAGTGGGGAAGGGGGAGCACCTGGCGTCACACAGGCGGACTCCTGGATCCACGGACCTGGGGATGCGAGGTTGAGAGTGTGTGTGGGAGGGAAGTGGGGAAGGGGGAGCACCTGGCGTCACACAGGTGGACTCCTGGATCCACGGACCTGGGGATGCGAGGGTTGAGGGTGGTGGGGGGGAAGTGGGAAAGGGGGAGCACCTGGTGTCACAAAGGTGGACTCCTGGATCCACGGACCTGGGGATGCGAAGGTTGAGGGGGTGGGGGGGAAGTGGGGAAGGGGGAGCACCTGGTGTCACACAGGTGGACTCCTGGATCCACGGACCTGGTGATGCAAGGTTGAGGGGTGTGGGGGGAAGTGGGGAAGGGGGAGATCTGGCGTCACACAGTGTTCATGGCATCCACGGACTGGGAGTGCCAAGGGTGGGGGGAAGTGAGGGAAGGGCGCGGAGCATTCCTTGGTGTCACACAGGTTGACTCCTGGGATCCACGGACCTGGGTATGAAAGGTTGAGGGGGTGGGGGATTGGGAAAGGGGGAGATGTGGCGGTCACACAGGTGGACTCATTGGAATCACGGACCTGGGGATGCCAAAGGTTGAGGAGGGGGTGGGGAAAAAAGTGGGGAAGGGGAGGGAGCATTGGGGCGTCTCAAAGGGGGACTCACCTGGATCCACGGACCGGGGGATGCATGAGGTTGAGGGGGTCGAGGGGAAGTGGGAAAGGGGAGCATCTTTGGCGAGTCACACAGATTGGATCCTGGATATCACGACCTGGGGATGACAAGGTTTAGGGGGTGGGGGGGACGAGTGGGGATGGGGAAGCTTGGGAAGGGGGTTGCATCTGGCGTCAAACAGATGGGAACTCCTGGGTCCACAGTCGGGGGATGAAGGTTGAAGGGGGTTGGGGGAAGTGGGGGGAAGGTCTGAAGCTAGCTGAGCAACCTGTTGGTAACACAGCGTTGACTCTTGGAACCACGGAACCTGGGATGCTGAAGGTTGAGGGCGGTGGGGGGGTGGGGGTGGACGTGGGGATAAGAGGGAGCACCTGGAGTCACACAGGTGGACTCCTGGATCCACGGACCCTGGGGAGCGAAGGTTGAGGGGCTTGGGGCGGTATTGGGTAAAGGGGGAGCACTGGTTGTCCACACAGGTTGGACTCCTGGATCACGGACCTGTGGATGCGAAAAAGTTGAGGGGGTAGGGGGAAGAAGTGGGGATGGGAGGGCGGAGAGCACCTGGTGTCACACAGGTGGGTCCTGGATCCACGGCCCTGGGCGATGCGAAGGTTGAGGGGGGGGGTGGGGGGGATGGAATGTGGGCAAGGGGGAGACAACTGGTGTCACACAGGGGACTCCTGGTCCACGGACCTGGGGATTCGAAGGTTTGAGGGGGTGGGGGGAGAGATAGACAAAAGTGGGGAAGGGGGAAAGGCATCTGGATCGTCACAACAGATGGCCTCCGATTCCACAGGCACCTGGGGATGCAAGGGTTGATGGGGTGGTGGGGAGGATGGAAGTGGGGAAGGGGAAGCATCTGGCGTACCACACAGACAAGGACTCCTGGATCCACGGACCTGGGGATGCGTGAGGTGGAGGGTGTGTGGGGGGATGTGGTTAAAAGGGGAGAACCTGGTGTAACAGGTGGACCTCCTGGATCCACGGACCTGGGGGATGCAAAGGTGTGGGTAGTGTGGGTGGGAAGTGGGGAAGGGGCCGAAAGCACCTGGTGTCACACAGGTGGACTAATGGATCACGGCCAGGGGAATGCGAAGGTTGATGGGGGTTAAGGTGAGGAGTAGGGTGTGGGGGTAGCAAACCTGGTGTCACCACAGGTGGAAACCTGGACCACGGGGACCTGGGGAGCGAAGGATGAGGGGGGGTGGGGGAAGATAGTGGGGTAGAGGGAGCTCCTGGTGTCACACCAGATGGACTCCTGGATCAGATCTGTGGAAGGATGACGAAAGAGTTGAAGGGTGTGGCGGGGAAGTGGGGAAGGGGGGAGCAGCTGGTGTCACACAGGTGGACTCCGGATCCACGGGACCTGGGGATGCGAAGGTTGAGGGGGGTGGGGCGAGTGAAGGAAGGGAGCTAGATCTGGGTGTCACAAAGGGGGACTCCTGGATCCACAGACCTGGGGAGGCATGGTTGAGGGGTGTGGGGGATAGGAAGGGGGGTGGAAGGGGGAGCATCTGCGTCACATACTGGAATGCGTATCCTCGATTCACGGACCTGGGGATGCAAGGTTGAGGGGACGATGGTGCGGGAGTGGGGAAGGTGGGAGACAATTGGCGTCACAAGATTGGACTCCTGGATCCACGGACCTGGGGATGAAGGTTGAGGGAGGTGGGGGGTAAGTGGGGTGAAGGAAGAGGCACCTGGTCTGTGTCACACAAGGTGGACTCTGGATCCACGGGACCTGGGGGATGCGGAAAGGTTGAGGGCCCTCGTGGGGGCGGAAGTGGGGAAAGGGGGGAGCACTGGTGTCACACAAAGTTGATCCCGGATACATTGGAACCTGGGAGATGCGAAATGGGTTGAGGGTTTTGTGGGGGGGAAGTGGGGAGGAAGGGGGAGAGAACCTGGTGGTCACACAGGGGGACTCCTCGGATCCACGGACCCCAGGGGAATGCGAAGGTTGAGGGTGTGGGGGGGGAAGTGGGGAAGGGGAGCACCTGGTGTCACACAGGTGGATACGGGTTTCCACGGACCTGGGGATGCGGAAGGTTGAGGGTAGGTGAGGGAACCAAAAGTGGGAAGGGGTGGGAGCCACCTGGTGTAACACAGGTGGGACTCCTGGATCCAGGGACCTCGGGAATGCGTAAGGTTGAGGGTTGTGGGGGGGAAGATGGGGAAGGGAAAAGGGAGCACCTGGGTTGTCACTCAGGTGGACTCCTCGATCCCGGACCCTGGGGATGCGAAGGTTGAAGGGGGACGAGTGGGGGGAAAGTGGGGGAAGTGGTGAGCATCTGTTGTCACAAGGTGAATCCTCGATCCACGGACCTGGGGGTGCGAAGGTTTGAGGGGTGTGGGGGGAGGAAGTGTGGGAAAGAGAGGGAGCACCGTGTCCTTCACACAGGTTGACACCTGGATCCAGAACCTGGGGATGTGAAGGTTGAGGGTTTTTTTTTGTGGGGGAAGTGGGGAAGGTGGGAGCATCTGGTTGTCAACACAGGGGGATCCTGGAACCACGGACCATGGGGGGATGCTAAGGTTGAGTGGGTGGGGGGGGAAGTGGGGAAGGTGGAGCATTTGGCGTCACTCAGATGGACTCCTTGGATACACGGACCTGGGGATGCAAGGTTGAGGGTTGTGGTGGGAAGTAGGGAAGGGAGAGAGTGCATCTGGCATCACAAGGTGGAGTCCCATGGATCCATCGGACCTGGGGGTACAAGGTTGGGGGGATGTGGGGAAGTGGGTGCATTCTGGCGCCACACAGTTGACTCCCCCCCCCCCACCACCCCCCCCCCCCCCCCTGGATCCAAGACCTGGAGAATGATGCAAGGTTTGAGCGAGGGTGGGAGAAGGGGGTAATGGGGGAGGCATTTGTGTGTCACACAGATGGACTCCTGGATCCACGGACCTGTGGATGCTAGGTTGAGGGGGGGTGGGTGGTTAAGTGGGGGAAAGGGGGGAGCATCTGGCGTCACACAGGTGGACTCCTGATCCACGGACTGCACCGGGGAGTGCAAAGTTGGGGGGGAAGTGGGGAAGAGAGGGTGCTATCTGGCGTCACACAGTGGTCTCCTTGTGATCCACGGACATGGAGATGCTAGGGTGAGGGGGTGGGGGGAAGTGCGGGATGGGGGTGAAATCGTGGATGTCACACAGGTGGAATCACTGGATCCACGGACCTGGGGATGCCAAGGGTTGAGGATGTGTAGGGAAAGTGGGGAAGGGGGAGCATCTGGCGGCACACAGGAGGAACTCCTGGATCCACGGACCTCGGGTAGGCAGGTTGGAGGGGGTGCGGTGGGGGGAAAGTGGGGGGAAGGGGGAGCATTTGGCGTCACACAGGTGGACTCATGGACGATCCCAGGACCTGGGGATGCAAGGTTGAGGGGGTGGAAGGGAAGGGGGAAGGGGGAGAATGTCGTGGCTTCACACAGGTGGTCTCGTGGATCCTACGGACCTGGGGAGATGGGAAGGTTGTAGGGGGGGGGGGAATGGGGAAGGGGGAGCATATGTGTGTCACACAGGTGGACTCCGTGATCCACGGAACTGGGGATCAATGGTTGAGAGGGGGGGGAAAGTGGGTGAGGAGTAAGTATTATGGCGTACACACTGGGTGGACACTCCTGGGCTCCTCGGACCTGGGATGCTAGGTGGAGGGGTGGTGTGTGCGGGGGATGTACATGGATGGGGGAGCATTGGCGTCAAACAGTTGGTGACTCCTGGATCAACGGGACCTGTGGTGCAAGGTGAGGTGAGTGGTGGGGGGAAGAGGGGGAAGAAGGCTGAGCACCTGGTGTCACACAGGTGGACTACTGGCTCCGCGTTCCTGGGATGCAAGGTTGAAGGGGTGGGGGGAGAGAAATTGGGAAAGGGGGATCACGGTGTCACAAGGTGGACTCCTGATCCACGGACTGGGGGATGCGAAGGATTTTGAGGGCGGTAGGGAGAGATAGAATGAAGAGGGGTTAGGGGGAGCACCTGGTGTCAAAGGTGGAGTCCTGGACCACGGACCTGGGTATGCGAAGTTGAGGGATTGGGAGATAAGGGGGCATAGAGGTTAGCACCTGGTGTCACCACTGGTGGAATCCTGGATCCACGCACCTGGGGATGCGCAAGGTTGAAGTAAGTGGGAGGGAAGAAGTGGGGACCTGGGGTGAAGGGACGCCTCTGGACGTCAACAGAATGGACTCCTGGATCCACGGACCTGGGGATGCAAGGTTGTGGGGGGGGTGGGGAGAGTGGGGAAGGGGAGCATCTGCGTCACACAGACCGGACTCCTCCCTCCGGATCCACGGATCCTGGGGATGCGAAGGTTGAGGGACTTGTGGGTGGGGGGAAGTGAGGAAGGGGGGCACCTGGTGGCACAAGGTGGGGACTCTGGATCCACGGACTTGGGGATGCGGAAGGGTTGAGGGGGGTGGGGGGGAAGTGGGGAAGGGAGGAGCGACATGGTGTCACGCAGGTGGACTCCTGGATCCACGGACCTGGGGATGCGATGGTTGAGGGGGGGGTGGGGGAGAAGTGGGAATGGGGGGGGAGCACCTGATGTCAAACAGGTGGACACCTGGATCCACCGACCGGGGGAATGTCGAAGGTTGAGGGGGTGGGGGGAAGTGGCGGAAGCGGGATGCACCTGGATGTCAAAACAGGTGGACTCCTGGAATCCTCGGACTGGGGAAAGGATGCGAAGGTGTTGAGGAGGTGGGGGGGTTAATTGGGGAAGGGGTGGAATCCTGGCGTCACATCTGGTGGACTCCTGGATCCAACGGACCCTGGGGATGCAATGTTGAAGGATGTGGGGGTGAAGTGTCAGGGAAGGGAGAGCACTGTTGTCACACAGTGTGGACTCCTAGAATCCACGGCATGGGGGGATGCGAAGGTTGAGGGTTGTGGGGGGGGGGTGGTTAGTGGGGAAGGGGGGAAGAACCGGGTGTAACACAGGTGGACTCCTGGATCCACTGGACTCGGGATGCGAAGGGTGAGGGTGTGGGGGGAAAGTCGCGGGAAAAGGGGGTGGCACCTGGATAAACACACTAGGTGGAATCCTGGTCCACGGACGCCTGGGGATGCGAAGGTTGAGGGTGTGAGGAGGAGGAAAGTGAGGGAAGAGGGGAGGCACTTGGTGGTCCACAGGTGGACGTCTGGATCCAAGGACTGGGGAGGCGAAGGTTGAGGGGTGTGGGGGGAAATTGGGGGAAGGCGGGGAGCTTGGTCGTCACATAGGTGAATCCGCGATCCAGACTGACCTGGGGTATGCGAAGGTTGTGGGGGATGGGGGGGGAAGGGGGGAAGGGGGAGCACCTGGTGTCACACATGTGGACTCCTGGATCACGAACCTGGTGATGCGAAGGTTGAGGGGTTGTGGGGGAAAGTGGGGGGAGATGAGGAGAATGAGGGAGCATCTGGTTTGGTCACACAGGTGGACTCCTGGATCACGGACCTTGGGATTGCTAAGGTTGAGGGGGCTGGGGGGGGGATTCCAATGTGGGAAGGTGTGGAGCATTTGGCCGTCACACATGATGGGAATCCTGGATCCAGACCTGGGGATGGCATGGTTGCAGGGGTAGGGGAAGTGGAAGGAAGAAGGGGATAGCATCTGGCGTCACACAGTGTGGACTCCTGGATCCACGGACATGGGGGGTTGCATGGTTGGGAGGGAGGAAGAGTGGGGGGGAGGGGGTGCATCTGGGCGACACACAGTTGGACTCCCTGGATCCAACGGACCTGTAGATGCAAGGGTTGTGGGGGTTGGAGGGAACTCGAAGGTGGGGAAGGGGGCGGCGAGCATTGGTGTCACACAAGATGGACTTCCTGGATCACGGACCTGGGGATGCCAAGGTTGGAGGGGGTGGGGGGAAGAAAAATGGGGAGGGGAGCATCTGGCGTTCACACAGACGGATCCTGGATCCCACGGACCTGGGCCATGCGCAAGGTTGAGGGATCTTGTGGGGGGGGGAATGTGAGGAACGGGGGGAGCACCTGGTGTCAAAAGGGGGATCCTGGATCCACGACTTGGGGATGTTGAAGGTTGGGGGGGGGTGGGGGGGGAAGTGGGGAAGGGGCGAGCAACCTGGTGTCCGCAGGTGGGACTCCTGGAATCCACGGACATGTGTATGCGATGGTTGAGGGGGTGGGGGAGAAGAGAAGTGGGAAGGGGGAGCACCTGGAGTCAACAGGTGCGACACTGGATCACCGAACCGGGGGATGCGAAGGTGAGGGGGGGGTAGGGGGAAGTGGGAAGGGGTGAAGCACCTGGTGTCAAACAGGGTGGACTCCTGGGGGGGGGGGATCACGGAACCTGGGATGCTGAAGGTTGAGGGGGGTGGGGGGTAATTGGGGGAAGGGTGAGAATCTGGCGGCACACTGGTGGACCTCATGGATCCACGGACCTGGGGAGCATGGTTTAGTAAGTGGGGGAGTGGGGAAGCGGGAGCAACCTGTTTGGTCATCACATGGGACTCCTAGAATCCACGGACCGTGGGGTGCGAAGTTTGAGGGTGTTCTGGGGGAAGTGGGGAATGGGGGGGAGCACTGGTGTCACACAGGTGGACTCTGGATCCACGGACCTGGGGAGCGAAAGGTTGAGGGTGTGGGGGGGAAGTGGGGCTAGGGGGAGCACCTAGGTGTCACACAGGTGACTCCTGGATCCATGGACCTGGGGATGCGAAAGGTTGAGGGTGTGCGGGGGAATGTGGGGAGGGGTGCACGTGAGGTGTCTCCACAGGTGGGAACTCCTGGATCCACGGACCTGTGGATGACGAAGGTTGAGGTGTGTGTAGGACGAAAGTGAGGAAAGGGGGGGAGGGGGAGCACTTGGTGTCACACAGGGGGGACTTCTGGATTCCAGGACCTGGGGACTGCGAAGGCGCTTGAGAGGGGTGGGAGGAAAGTGGGAAGGGGGAGCATCTGGTGTACACATAGGTGAACTCTCGATCCATGACCTGGGATGGCGAAGGTTGAGGGAGTGGGGGAAAGTGTGGGAAGGGGTGGGAGCACCTGGTGTCACACAGGTGGCTCCTGGATACCACGAACCCCCCCATGGGGATGGACGAAGGTGTGGGTGTGGGTGGAAGTGGGGTGGGCAAGAGGAGAAGGGGAGCAATCTGGTCTGTCACACAGGTGGACTCCGGAATCCACGGACTGGTGTTGCTAAGGTTGAGGGACGGTGGTGTGGGAAGGGGGGAAGGGTGGAGCATCTGGCGTCACACAAGATGGGACTCCTGGATCGCACGGACCTGGGGATGCATGTTGAGGTGTATGGGGGAAGTGGGGAAGGGATGCATCTGGAGTCACACAGGTGGACTCCTGGATCCACGGACTGGGAGGCAAGGTTGGAGAGGGAAGTGGGGGGGAACGGGGTGCATCTGGCGTCACACTGTTGGGGACTCTGGATCCCGGACCTGTAGATGCAAGGAGTTGAGGGGGTGAGGGAAGTGGGGGAAGGGGGGAGCATCTGTGTCACACGATGGACTCCTCGGATCCACGGACTGGAGATTGCGAAGGTTGAGAGGAGTGGGGGGAGAAGTGGTGAAGGGGGAGCATTTGGTGTCACACAGATGGACTCCTCGATCCAAGGACCTGGGGATGCAAGGTTGAGGGGGTGGGGTTAAGTGGGGAAGGGGGAGGCATCTGGCCTCGTCACAAGGTGGACTCTGGATCCACGGACCTGGGAGTGCAAAGTTAGGGGGAAGTGGGGAAGAGGGTGCATCTGGCGTCACACAGTTGGTTACCTGGATCACGGACCTGGAGATGCAAGGTTGAGGGGGTGTGGGGGGAGGGAAGTGGGGAAGGGGGAGCAGCATCTGGTGTCACACAGGTGGACTCCTGGATCACGGACCCTGGGGATGCAGGTTGGGAGGTGTAAGGAAGTGGGGAAGGGGGAGCATTCTGGCGTCACACAGGGAGGACTCCTGGATCCAAGGACCTCGGGGAGAATGCAAGGTTGAGGGGATGGGGGGGGGAAGAAAGTGGGGAAGGGGGAGCATTTGGCGTCACACAGGTGGACTCACTGGATCCAGGACCTGGTGGGATGCATGGTTGAGGGCGGTGGAGGGAAGAAGTGGGGACAACGGGGGGAGCATCTGGCGGTCACACAGGTGGGTCGTGGATCCACGGACCTGGGGCATGGAAGGGTTGAGGGGGTGTGGGGGGAAGTGGGGAGGGGGCAGCATCTGGCAGTCACACAGTGGACTCCGTGATCTACGGACCGTGGGGATCCGAATAGGTTGTGAGGGTGGGAACGGAACGAAAGTGGGGGAAGGTGGAGTATCGGGCGTCACACAGGTGGAACTCCTGGATCCTCGGACCTTGGATGCTAGGTTTGAGGGTTGGTGGGGAGGGAGTAACGAAGGGGGAGCATCTGGCGTCAAACAGATGGACGCCGGGATCCACGGACCGGGGGATGCAAGGTAGAGGGGGTGGGGGATGAGGGGGAAAGAAAGGGCTGAGCATCGGTGTGGTGTCACACACGTGGACTCTGGAGATCCACGGACCATGGGGAGCGAAGGTTGAAGGGGCGTGGGGGGAAGTGGAAGTGGGGAAGGGTGGATCACCTGGTGTCACACAGGTGGATCCTGTTCCACAGAGACCTGGGGAGATGCGAAGATTGAGGGGGGGTTAGGGGAAGAAGAGGGGAAGGGGGAGCACCTGTGTCATCACAAGGTTGGACATCCTGGGATCCACGGACCGCTCCTGGGGATGCGAAGGTTGACGGGGGGTGGGGGGAGAAAGTGGGGGAAGGATGGGAGCAGCTGACGTCAAGCAGATGGACCCTGGATCCACGACACTGGGGATGGCAAGGTTTGAGGGGGTGGGGGAGAAGTGGGGAAGGGGGAGCATCTGGCGTACACACAAGACGGACTCCTGGTTACACGGACCTTTGGCTGCGAAGGTTGAGGTTGCTTTTTGCATGTGGTGGTGGGGGGAAGTGGGGGAAAGGGGAGTGCACCTTGTGTCACACAGGGTGGAACTCCTGGATCCACGGACTTGGGGTATGCGAGGTTTGAGGGGGGTGGTGGGGGGGAAGTTGGGAAGGGGGTAGGACTTGTGTTCCATTTCAGGTGGGACTCCTGGATCCACACGGACCTGGGGAATGCGATGGTTTTGAGGGGGTGGGTGAGAAGTGGGTTTAAGGGGGAGCACCTGGAGTCTCACAGGTGGAAACCCCCCCCCCACCAAAAAACCCCCCGTTGGATCCACCTGACCGGGGGAATGCGAATGTTGGGATGGGGGGTTAGGGGGAAAGAGGGGGAAGGGGTGAGGACACCTGGTTGTCAAACAGGTGGACGCCTGGATCCACGGACCTAGGAAGGGGTTGCGAAGGTTGAGGGGGTGGGGAGGTATGTGGGGGAAGGTGTGGGAATCTGGCGTCACACTGGTGGACTCCATGATCCACAGACCTGGGATGCATGGTTGAAGGTAAGTGGGGGGCAGTGGGGAGGGGAAAGGGGGTGCACCTGTTGTCACACAGGTGGACTCTAGATCCAACGACCTGGGAGGAATGCGAAGTTGAGTGTGTGGGGGGGATGGAAGTGGGGAAGGGGGAGCACCTGGTGTCCCATCAGGTTGGACTCCTGGATCCACGGGACCTGGGATGCCGAAGGTTGTGGGGTGATGGGGGGTATGGGGGGGAAGTGGGGAAGGTGGGAGGGAGCTCCTGGTGTCACACAGTGGGATCTGGATCCACGGAACACCTGGGGTATGCGAAGGTTGATGGTGTGGGGGGGAAGTGGGGGAAGGAGGGTGACGCACCTGGTGTTCACACAGGTGGACTACTGGATCCACGGACCTGGGTGAATTGCGAAGTTTTTAGGGTGTGAGGAGAAAGTGAAGGAAGGG
The DNA here is from genome assembly GCF_026875155.1 of Cherax quadricarinatus. Taxonomy (NCBI): domain Eukaryota; kingdom Metazoa; phylum Arthropoda; class Malacostraca; order Decapoda; family Parastacidae; genus Cherax; species Cherax quadricarinatus. The sequence goes on from NC_069473.1 coordinate 8,763,191, forward strand.
GTAGCACTTGGTGTCACACAGGTGGCTCCTGGATCCACGGACCTGGGGATGCGGAGGTTGAGGGTGTGAGGAGAAAGTGGGGGAAGGGGGAGCACTGGTGTCACACAGGTGGATTCTGGAATCCACGGTCCTGGGTTACGAAGGTTGAGGCGGGGTGGGAGGGAGGGAACGGAAAAGGAAAAGTGATGGAAAGGGGGGAGCATTCTGGTGTCACATAGTGTGAATCCAGCGATCCACTGACCTGGGATGCGAAGGTTTGAGGGGGTGGGGGAGGGGGATGGGAAGTGGGGAAGGCGCGGGATGCACCTTGGTGTCACACAGGTGAATCCTGATTCACGAACCTGGGGATGCGAAGGTTTTGAGGGTGTGGGGGGGAAAGGAAAGTGGGGGGATGAGGAGAAGGTATGTAGATCTTGGTGGCACCAACAGGTGGACTCCTGGTAATGTAAACGTAGCCTAGGGGATGCTCAGGTTGAGGGGAGTGGGGGGAAGTGGGGAAGGGGGAGCATCCTGGCGTCACAACGATGGACTCTGTCCACGGACCTGGAGATGCATGGTTGAGGGTGTAATGGGGATAAGTGGGGTAAGGGGATAGCACCTGCGTCACACTGGTGGACTCACTGGATCCAGGACCTGGGGGTGCAAGCGTTGCGGGGAAGGGGGGGAAGGGGGTGCATATGGAGTCACCACAGTTGGACTCCTGGGATGCACGGACCTGTAGGATGCAAGGTTGTAGGTGGTGGGGGAAGTGGGGAAGGTGGGAGCATCTGGTGTCAACACAGATGACTCCTGGATCACCACGGACCTGGGGATTGCAAGGATGAGAGGGTGGGGGGGAAGTTGGGATGGGGGAGCATTGGCGTCATCACAGGGGACTCCTGGATCCTCGGGACCTGGGAGTGCAAGGTTTTCGGGGGGAGGAAGTGGGGAAGGTGTGCATCTGGCGTCTCACTAGTTGGACTCCTGGGATCATAACAGGACCTGGATGATGCAAGGTTGAGGGGGTGGGGGAAGTGGGGGAAGGGGGATCTTCTGGTGTCACACAGGTGGACTCCTGTATCCAGGACCTGGGGATGCAAGGTTGAGGGTATGTGGGGGAGAAGGGGAGTGAAAAGGGGGGAGCATCTGGTGGCCTCAGGTGTGACTCCATGGGGAGTCACGGGACCTGGGGAGGCAATGTGTGAGTGGTGAGGGAATAAAAGTGAGGGAAGGAGGCGGAGACATTTGGCGTCACACTCAGGTGGAATCCTGGATCACGGACCTTGGGATGCAAGGTTGGGGGGGGTGGATGGAAAGTGGGGATGGGGGAAGCATCTGGCGTCTCACAGGTGGAACGGTGGATCACGGACATGGGAGCAAGTTGAGGGGGTGGGGGGAAGGGGGGAAAAAGGGGGAGCATCTGGCGTCACACAGGTGGATCCGTGATCCACGGCCTGGGGATCCGAAGGTTGAGGTGGGTGGGGGAATGTGGGGGAAGGAGGAGTATTTGGCGTCACAGGGGAGCATCTGGTGCACCAGGGGGACTCCGGATCCACGGACCTGGGAGTAAGGGTTGAGGGGGTGGGGGGAATGGGGGAAGGTGGACATCGGGCGTCACACAGATGGACTCCTGGATCCACGGACCTGGGGGTGCGGGTTGAGGTGTAGGGGGGAAGGGGGGAAAGGGGGATAGCATCGGGCGTCACACAGGTGGACTCCGGGATCCACGGACCGGGGGGGGGAAAGGGTTTGGGGAGGAAGTGGGAAGGGGGGTGCATCTGGGCCCCAAACATTTGGACTCCGGGATCCACGGACCTTTAAGCAAGGTTGAGGGGGGGGGGGAAGGGGGGAAGGGGGAGCATCGGGTGTACACAGATGGATCCTGATCCACGGACCGGGAGATGCAATTTGGAGGGGGGGGGGGAGGGGGGAAGGGGAGCTTTTGGTGTCCCACAATGGACTCCCGACCAGGGACCGGGGATGCAAAGTTGAGGGGGGGGGGTTATGGGAAGGGGGAAACATCTGGCGTCACACAGTGGACTCCGGGGATCAGGGACCTGGGGTGAAAAGTTGGGGGAAGGGGGGGAAGGGGTGCATCGGCGTCACCAGTTGGTCCCTTTGATCCAGGGACCTGGAGATGCAAGGGTTGGGGGGGGGGGGGAAGGGGGAAGGGGGAGCCTGGTGCACACAGGGGGACCCCGGGATCCACGACCTGGGGATGCAAGGGGTTAAGGAGTGTGGGGAAGTGGGGGGGGGGGAGTTTTCGGCTCACACGGGGGACTCCGGGGATCCACGGACCTCGGACAAGGTTGAGGGGGTGGGGGGAAAGGGGGGAAGGGGGAGCATTTGGCGTCACCAGGTGGACTCCTGGATCCCCCCTGGGGATGAAAGGTTTTGAGGGGGGGGAGGGAAAGGGGGGAAAGGGGGGGAGCATCTGGCGTCACACAGGTGGACTCCGTGATCCACGGACCTGGGGATCCAAGGTTGAGAGGGTGGGGGAAAGTGGGGAAGGAGGAGTATCTGGCGTCACACAGGTGGACTCCTGGATCCACGGACCTTGGGATGCAAAAGGTTGAGGGGGTGGGGGGGAAGTAAGGAAGGGGGAGCACCTGGCGTCACACAGGTGGACTCCTGGATCCACGGACCTGGGGATGCGAAGGTTGAGGGGGTGGGGGGGAAGTGGGGAAGGGGGAGCACCTGGTGTCACACAGGTGGACTCCTGGATCCACGGACCTGGGGATGCGAGGGTTGAGGGGGTGGGGGGAAGTGGGGAAGGGGGAGCACCTGGTGTCACACAGGTGGACTCCTGGATCCACGGACCTGGGGATGCCGAGGTTGAGGGGGTAGGGGAGAAGTGGGGAAGGGGGAGCACCTGGTGTCACACAGGTGGACTCCTGGATCCACGGACCTGGGGATGCGAAGGTTGAGGGGGTGGGGGGAAGTGGGGAAGGGGGAGCATCTGGTGTCATACAGGTGGACTCCTGGATCCACGGACCTGGGGATGCTAAGGTTGAGGGGGTGGGGGAAAGTGGGGAAGGGGGAGCATCTGGTGTCACACAGGTGAACTCCTCGATCCACGGACCTGGGGATGCGAAGGTTGAGGGGGTGGGGGGGGAAGTGGGAAGGGGGAGCACCTGGTGTCACACAGGTGGACTCCTGGATCCACGAACCTGGGGATGCGAAGGTTGAGGGGTGGGGGGAAGTGGGGAAGGGGGAGCACCTGGTGTCACACAGGTGGACTCCTGGATCCACGGACCTGGGGATGCGAAGGTTGAGGGTGTGGGGGGAAGTGGGGAAGGGGGAGCACCTGGTGTCACACAGGTGGACTCCTGGATCCACGGACCTGGGGATGCGAAGGTTGAGGGTGTGGGGGGAAGTGGGGAAAGGGAGCACCTGGTGTCACACAGGTGGACTCCTGGATCCACGGACCTGGGGATGCGAAGGTTGAGGGAGTGGGGGGGGAAGTGGGGAAGGGGGAGCACCTGGTGTCACTCAGGTGGACTCCTGGATCCACGGACCTGGGGATGCGAAGTTTGAGGGGGTGGGGGGAAGTGGGGAAGGGTGAGCACCTGGTGTCACACAGGTGCACTCCTGGATCCACGGACCTGGGGATGCGAATGTTGAGGGGTGGGGGGAATTGGGGAAGGGGGAGCACCTGTTGTCACACAGGTGGACTCCTTTATCCACGGACCTGAGGATGCGAAGGTTGAGGGGCTGGAGGGAAGTGGGGAAGGGGGAGTATCTGGCGTCACACAGATGGACTCCTGGATCCACGGACCTGGGGATGCAAGGTTGAGAGTGTGGGGGAAGTGGGGAAGGGGGAGTATCTGGCGTCACACAGATGGACTCCTGGATCCACGGACCTGGGGATGCAAGGTTGAGAGTGTGGGGGAAGTGGGGAAGGGGGAGTATCTGGCGTCACACAGATGGACTCCTGGATCCACGGACCTGGGGATGCGAAGGTTGAGGGTGTGGGGGGGAAGTGGGGAAGGGGGAGCACCTGGTGTCACACAGGTGGACTCCTGGATCCACGGACCTGAGGATGCGAAGGTTGAGGGTGTGGGGGGAAGTGGGGAAGGGGGAGCACCTGGTGTCACACAGGTGGACTCCTGGATCCACGGACTTGGGGATGCGAAGGTTGAGGGTGTTGGGGAGAAGTCGGGAAGGGGGAGCACCTGGTGTCACTCAGGTGGACTCCTGGATCCACGGACCTGGGGATGCGATGGTTGAGGGGGTGGGGGAGAAGTGGGAAGGGGGAGCATCTGGTGTCACACAGGTGGACTCCTGGATCCACGAACCTCGGGATGCGACTCCTGGACACATGGACCTGGGAAAGAGGAGGATACTGTGGTTGCTGAGAGGGACCTTGGGGAAATGAGGAAGGGAGAACATCCGAGGGGACACAGGGGGACTCCTGGACACATGGAAATGGGAAAGGAGAGGATACCTTGGGGAAGTGGTGAAGGGAGAATATCTGATGGCGGACAGATGGACTCATGGACACATGAACCTTGGAAAGAAGAGGATACTGTGGTTGCTGAGGGGGACCTTGGGGAAATGAGGAAGCTAGAACATCTGAGGGGACACAGGTGGACTCCAGGACACATGGACCTGGGAAAGGAGAGGATACCTTGAGGAAGTGGTGAAGGGAGAATATCTGATGGCGGACAAATGGACTCCTGGACACATGGACCTGGTAAAGAGGAGGATACTGTGGTTGCTGAAGGGGACCTTCGGGGAAATGAGGAAGGGAGAACATCTGAGGGGACACAGATGGACTCCTGGACACAGTGATCTGGGAAAGGAGAGGACACCGTGGTGAAGTGGCGAAGGGAGAATATCTGAAGGCGGACCGATGGACTCCTGGACACATGGACATGGGAAAGAGGAGGATACTGTGGTTGCTGAGGGGTACCTTCGGGGAAATGAGGAAGGGAGAACATCTGAGTGGACACAGATGGACTCCTGGACACATGGACCTGGGAAAGGATAGGACACCGTTGTGATGTGTCGAAGGGAGAATATCTGAAGGCGGACCGATGGACTCATGGACTCATGGACGTGGGAAAGAGGAGGATACTGTTGTTGCTTAGGGGGACCTTTGGGGAAATGAGGAAGGGAGAACATCTGAGGGGACAGAGATGGACTCCTGGACACATGGACCTGGGAAAGGAGAGGACACCGTGGTGAAGTGGCGAGGAGACAATATCTGAAGGCGGACAGATGGACTCCTGGACACATAGACGTGAGAAAGAGGAGGATACTGTGGTTGCTGAAGGATATCTTCGGGGAAATGAGGAAGGGAGAACATCTGAGGGGACACAGATGGACTCCTGGACACAGTGATCTGGGAAAGGAGAGGACACCGTGGTGAAGTGGCGAAGGGAGAATATCTGAAGGCGGACCGATGGACTCCTGGACACATGGACGTGGGAAAGAGGAGGATACTGTGGTTGCTGAGGGGTACCTTCGGGGAAATGAGGAAGGGAGAACATCTGAGTGGACACAGATGGTCTCCTGGACACATGGACCTGGGAAAGGAGAGGACACCGTTGTGATGTGGCGAAGGGAGAATATCTGAAGGCGGACCGATGGACTCATGGACTCATGGACGTGGGAAAGAGGAGGATACTGTTGTTGCTTAGGGGGACCTTTGGGGAAATGAGGAAGGGAGAACATCTGAGGGGACAGAGATGGACTCCTGGACACATGGACCTGGGAAAGGAGAGGACACCGTGGTGAAGTGGCGAGGAGACAATATCTGAAGGCGGACAGATGGACTCCTGGACACATAGACGTGAGAAAGAGGAGGATACTGTGGTTGCTGAGGGGGACTTTGTGGGAAAAGAGGAAAGGAGAACATCTGAGGGGACAGAGATGGACTCCTGGACACATGAACCTGGGAAAAGAGAGGATACCGTGGTGAAGTGGCGAAGGAAGAATATCTGAAGGCGGACAGATGGACTCATGGACCCATGGACATGGGAAATAGGAGGATATTGTGGTTGCTGAGTGGGACCTTGGGGGAAATGAGGAAGGGAGAATATCTGAGGGGACACAGATGGACTCCTGGACACATGGACCTGGGAAAGAAGAGGATACTGGTTGCTGAGGCAGACCTTGGGGAAATGAGGAAGGGAGAATATCTGAGTGGACACAGATGGACTCCTGGACACATGGACCTGGGGAAAGCATCAGAAACACAATAGGTGGGTTGGCGGACCTTAAAGACGAACCACTGGCCTCCACGTGGGAGGGTAACTCAGAAATTAATCTGAGGCTGACAGTGGTAGCAAATAATATTGATATATAATCAACTGATATAATAATCATTTAGGGCAAGCAGATCTTACCAGGCTCTTATTTTTTTGATAACAGATAATGTGAAGGTTGATCTCGTTCACATATGATACCTCATAAATTATGCGACATTGATCTATTTTAAATAAAGCTTACTTTTCCCCCACCCTGTAACTGTCATGCTTGGGCATAGTGTCTATGCACTCGGTTGAGATTTTTCTGCAGGGATAGGGATAGGGAGAGTCGAGATCGTTACCAAACTCACATATTTTTTTTTTTATTCTTCTCGGCAGGAAATAGGATGGTCTCAGTGACTTTTAGTTTAAATAATAAATCAAAAATGAATGATTGATTAATAAAAGTAATCAACAAAGTGTAGTCTGGACCTGGTGAGGGCGATAACACCGTCGTTCTCCCTCACAATCTGGCTACAGTTGGAGGGAGGTGTCTCGCCCAGTGTTTCTTTTTTCTGTCTCAATGTGCATTTAAGATAACAAGTATTAAAATTAAAAGTATTTAAAGTATTAAAATTGTTTCTCTCTACTAACCAACTGGATGGTGCATGCAATATGTGAGGGACTTATGGGTAACCATTTAGAAAGTTGTAAGGGACCTATGGGTGCGGGTTCGATTCCCGGCGTGTGTTTCTTTACACCGGTTGTCTATGTTCTCCATCAGGTAATGTGTTAGTCGATTGGTGTGCGTCGCATCCTGAGACAAAACTGACCTAATTTGCCCAAAATGCTCTGCATAATAAGTGGCTTTCTATATAGTAGTATATCATGGATGTCAACTAGGCCTGTATACCTTGTACATATACTAGTAGAAATAAAGGTATTATATTATTATATTATATTATATTATATTATATTGTATATTTGAAACATAAACATGAAGGAGCATTAAAAAGCATATTAATTCATTTTAGCAGATCTGCTCACACACAAGTATATTAATCACATAGTAATCATACGATTATAATAGAGGAGCATGACGTAAGGCTATGGTATGTTGTATAGGTCTTACACTAACATTTCTCACTCGTACGAACATTACACTGCCTGGGATAGGCTTATGGCCACTGAGATGCTGATCCAACTTCTCTCAGCAATTGCTCCTCATTTATTTGACTGATAATTTTAAGATGGCAGTTTGATTTTGGTAGCACTTGTAACTTAGAATATAATAGTTTTCATGACCAACACACTTTAAATATCAACTTGTTTTATTTCGAAAAATACTTAAATTGTCTACGGTTATTTTTTTTTTTCCAAGAAACCGGTGTCTCACACCGAGGAGGTGACTCGATATAGAGAAAAAAAACCTTAATGTTTTAATTATTGTTTTTAGTGATTTATACAGGAGAAGGCGAGGCCTAATCATAGACCGGGACGCTGAGGTGTTGACCCCCGGAATCCTGTCCAAGTATACTCCAGGTAAGGAGCTACCAGCCCACTGCTCCTGGCATTTTAGTCACCTTTTACAACACTCTTGGCTTACGGAGGCGTTCTTTTCCACTTCCCCGTTTTATCAAGTCATTAAAGCAATCCTTCGCTGCCCTTCAGCAAGCCTAGTAAATTATACACATGGGCAACATTTGAGTATCTAACCTAACCTAACCTAGCCTAAAATTGGGTATCAAACCTAATCTAACCTAGCCTAACACTTGAGTATCTAACCTAGCTTAACACTAGGGTATCTAACCTAACCATACCTAACCTAATCTAACCTAGCCTAACACTTGAGTATCTAACCTAGCTTAACACTAGGGTATCTAACCTAACCATACCTAACCTAATCTAACCTAGCCTAACACTTGAGTATCTAACCTAGCTTAACACTAGGGTATCTAACCTAATCATACCTAACCTAATCTAACCTAACCTAACGCTGAATGTACATGTAATGCCACGAAATTAAGAATAATGTTTTCCATCTCTACATCCCAAGTGTTGTGAATAAATGACTGACTTCAATGTTTTGCTTCACTGCCTGACTTTGCTGAAGACACTGAATAATGTCATGTCCTAACATAAAGCTTATATAACAAAAACCATCATGCAGTAAAGTTCTCGAAACAAAATGAGGAAATATATGATTCTTCTTTTCCATCAAGTCCCCGAGGGAAGATCTCATAATATCGCATTTTAATTATCTTCAACATTTTCGTTGCGGCAGCGGATTTAGCGAGAACTTTAGAAACAGCTATCGGCATCATTATTATCCTCACCTCATTTATCTAGAAAGAAATAACAATACCTTGGACGTCGTTTGCTTTTGTCTCAGCAAATATTATCGTAGTAGATCGTATTACCTGTTTTTTTTCTCTGATTGTCTGGGAGGACGTGGCTGATGTTTGTGAAGGAGAGGGTAAGCTTAGGGATGTGAATAATTCACAGATATATCAAACGATCTTCAGTCTGGGGTCATTAAGGACTCACTCTAAGGACATACTCTAACCTGAGCCTCACTATCCTCGTAAAATCTCTACACTGCTTTCAGTAACCTGCTTCCTATTCCATACAATTGCAACATCTGCCACATTTCCCCCCTGGAAGCAGAAGCGATACACAGGTACAATACGACCAATGACCAAATGAAGAATTAGACACATGTGCAACATTTGGGTATCCTTATTTGTAGACGTTTCGCCAATCAGTGGTTTTATCAATACAAGGAAAAATGTTGCATGTGTGTCTAATTCTTCATCTTGTCATGACTGTATATCATTCATGTATAACAGTCAATGATCCGATGAATACTGTAACAATTCCTGAGAATATAGCTGAAAGCTGGAGCTGAGTCTCGACCCCTGCAACAACGAATAAACACAAAAATGACTGAAAAAAGGGTATGGTGATGCCAACAAAATGTACAGTTCAGGACAACAGAGAAGGCTGACAAAGTTGTTTCACTGTACAAGGAATGTCATATATGAAGATCGACTTAGAGCCTTGAATCTTCACTCTCTTGAGAAACGTAGAATGAGAGGAGATATTACTGAAGTATATAAGTGGAGAATGGGCATAAACAAAGTCGATATTAATAAAATGCTGAGGGCAAAGAGAACGAAATGTGCTCAGATTTAGTATTATTTCCTGTCGTTTTTTCACGCAAGAAAACACAAACGAAATCGATGTGATTACAATAGTCTGCAAGTTAACTGGGAGAGTAAATTTTGTGATTATCTCATAATATGTCTTAGTCTACGGCTTAATTAAAGTAGTTTGTGTTCTTTTCTTTTCATAAGAGTTTACTACCGACTTCTGGCAACCATCCAGTTGTGGTGTTACCCTGCGACACTCGTCAGTGCTACAACAGCTGTTGTTCTGTAAGGCTATTCGTGCAAACGTGCTCCGTGAATGAATATGGTTTTGTCAAATTCTTACATCAATTCTTGATTACTGCTGAAATTCATGCTCGATGTTACACCTAGGAGTGTGACATACGCCGAATAAAATGTAACATACTCTTAACATAATCAGCAGATTGGATAATAGCATGTCAGGTAATGGGAAAAGCGCATTATCTGCCTCAGTGCTGGTGGAAATGATATTGGAAAGGGCAGGAGATAAATACACAGCAGCTATAGGCTTAATTAGATTTAAAGGAGGGGTCTCAATCATATGTGGCATTTTGCCTAGGAGTTGGAAATGTATGGATGTCAGTGGCAGTTTGTCTAAATTGTTAGACAATGCATAGAACTTGCAATCCAGTTTATTGAGAACTGCGACATGATGTGTGTGCAAGGGATAGGGTGCATCTCTATGGGGCAGGAGTGGTAGCGTTAGCCAACTCTGTCTAGGGGAGGCCTTTGCTGAGTTGCCTAGGGCTTTAAATTTATAGAAGATAGAGGTATTGGTGTGTGGGGATAAAAAAAATAGGTTACAGCATGAGGGACGACAGCGGCAAAAACTGCCAAGATAACTCAAAGATAAGTTCAAAGGGCATTGTACATCATAAGTTAGTAATAAATGCAATGTAACGGTTAACAAAGTGAGACAGTAGAGGGTAGCGAGTGACTAGCCAATGACCCAAATATTATCGGTTATTACAGATTGAATAAAGGAGGGCGGAATCATTCACACTCAAACCAGCGACTATATTCAGTGGAGGTAACTCTTGGCAGGGTTTATTGTGTTGACAAGAATTCCTGCTAATACCCCAAGAGATGACGAAGCTGAGATATAAGCAAGAGTTCTCCACAACACAATAAACCCAACCATCACATAGGAACCAAGAGTAACTTGGACTTCTACTAAATTACTACTACAACTACAACTACTACTACAACAACAACAACAACAACAACTACTACTACTACTACTACTACTACTACAAATACTACAACTACAACTACTGCTACTACAACTACTACTACTACAACTACAACTACTAGTACAAATACTTCTACAACTATTACTACTACTAGTACAACTACTTACTACAACTACTACTACAACAACAACAACAGCTACTACTACTACTACTACTACTACTACTACTACTACTACTACTACTACTACTACTACTACTTGTACCATGGATCAGCAGGTGTAACGCATTGAGTCTGGTCTTTCGCTTTGCGTTGCTGCCAATATATATCCTCTGTGTCCTTGTGAACAGCAGCAATAATTGCTGGCTGATTTGTCTAGTGAAATTGATGAAAAATTTCTTGATTCTAGGTAGTGAAGGTACACATATTGAAGCTTGTGCAATAACTGGAGAATGCCTCTTCTGGTCGACTTCAAACTTTTAGTGGTGATGTGTTTTCCTCGAAAGCTTTGCATAGGTTTTAGCTTGTGGAAGTTTTATTATGCCGATTTTATTGATCTAATTGATTTCTGTGAAATAAACTGGAGAATGTCTCTTTGATCAGATATAAATCACTGACTTTACTGGATTATCCTAATGTCCATATAATAAAATTGACTTAATTACCTAATTACTTCAATTCTTATATACAGTGGAAATAAATGGTATAAAATGCCGACACAATGGAAATATAAACACATATGCAGTATAATGTGATCCTTTATTAACAACGTTTCGCCCACACAGTGGACTTTATCAAGCCAAAACAGATCTACCTGGGGTGGAAGGTGCACGAGTATTTATAGTCAGGTTTAGAATGCATTCAGAATCTGCAGCAATGAGTTCCTTGAGGAAGAATGCACTATGATTGAACAAGTATTTTTCAAACTTCACTATCTTCGTCACTTCATCAGAGACTGCAGACGGCGGGCATTAAACATCTTCAACACACCCAGAGAAGACACTGCCGAGAAGAGATGCATAGTCCTCCCCACCAACTCCATTGCCAAACACGTTTTCAACATCTTTTTCAATACATCATTCCAAGTATCTACCTCCACAACCACGACCATAAAGGACATTACCAGTAATAGACAGGACAAGCTTCCACCCTCTGCAGGGGTATACATAATCCCTTGTAATGACTGCAGCAAATTATACTTGGGCGAAACATCAAGAGACCTCCAAACACGTATTTCAGAACACCAATACGCAAGCAGGTCTGACGATCCAAGGAATGCATGTGTACAACACCGTAATTCACACAACCATTTAATAAACTACAGAAACTCAAGACTTATCGCCACAGAAGACAACACTCAATACCGAAGAATCCTGGAATCATCGCTTATCCCTATATCCAACAACTTCAGCCAGAATAATGACTTCTATAACATAGCTGAACCACTTGCCAAGAAACGTCTTCATCGCTATCCCACATAAGAACATAGGAATGGAGAAACACTGCAGACGCTCTACTCACATACTTAACTGTGACTTTGTGACAGTGTGACTTTGTCAATGGTCCAAGTCGGACCGAAACGTCGTCGAAAGCTTCTCTCTTTTATGTGCGGGTTATTTGTGTATATTCACATACTTATCCAATCTCCCTTCCAAGCTACCCAAAATTTTAGACTCTATAACCCCACTCGGTAGATCATCAGATGCAGCATTCTCCACCTGACCTTAGCATTCTGAACCTGACTATAAATACTCGCGTACCTTCCACCCCAGGTAGATCTGTTTGTGAGGAAATGGTATGGTGATACCGACAAGATGTGGAAAAAGACACGTACAGTTCAGGACATTTATTAAAGGAAACGTTTCGCCACGAGTGGCTTCTTCAGTCCTAATACCAGTATTAGGACTGAAGAAGCCACTCGTGGCGAAACGTTTCTTTTAATAAATGTCCTGAACTGTACATAAGTGTCTTTTTCCAGATCTGTTTGTGACTTGAAAAAGCCCACTGTGTGGGCGAAACGTTGTCAATAAAGGATCACATTATACTACGTATGTGTTTATATTTCTCTTACATACAGTGTTGGTTCCAATTGCCTTTGTCATGTAAGAAAATCGGAAATTCTAATTTTAATGAGATAGTTTCTGAATACCTTATCCAATTGTCTTCATCCTTTAATGCTGATACCTTGATAATGCATATTCTGAGCGGCTTCAAACTTAATCTGCTGGTGTATTTTAGAACATTGGTCCCTATGTGATAAGAGAATTTCTCTTCAGTTTAGTCTCAGAGCTGGTGATTCTTAGTGGAATGTTGGAATTAGTTTAGGTCTGTGATAAGAGAATTTCTCTTCAGTTTAATATCAAAGCTGATAATTCTTAGTGGAATGATGGAATTAGTTTAGGTCTGTGTATGCCTTAATTTGACATTTTATTGACTAATGGCATATTACTGTCCATGCGATACCCTCTCAACACCAAATGTAATTGCATTAAAAAGTTAGAATGTTATGCAACATTCTGCACTAGTCTTTTCGCGTGCATTGACGTACATGGTCCTTTGGCTATGTAATGTGAATCACTCAGCTACCGAAACATATCTAGTTTATAGAAAAAATACCTTATTTATTTAGAAGCCATTTTTATTTTCGCGTACTGACTATAAAATATATAATACAAGATTATTAAGTCAAAGACCTTGTGAAGATTTGTTTTCGGAAAAGCGAGATTATGTGACAGGCGTCTCGTCAGCCTTGAAATTTAAACACGACAGACCTGCTGGAGTACTTGCACGAGAACGTCTGTAAGACCTGCTGAAGTACTTGCAAGAGAACGTCTGAAGACCTGCTGGAGTACTTGCAAGACAACGTCTGTATGAGGTAGTCACGTGGATTACGAATAGCGGAGAACAGAAAGGCATAATACTGTGACTGGAGCAATACGCAAATAACCTCACGTTTCGGTCCGACATCGACCATTTGCAAATCAACACTAAAACACCACTGTTTGTACTACTACTTCCACTACCAATACTTCGCCACTTCTTTCTTCCTCTCTCTCATGTACCTAGAACCCAACCCCCTCGGGAAATTTGTGTTACAGCGACACAACAGACGACGTTAGGTGTCCAACACACTTCCAGAGAATCTCCTGAGTCGTTCTGGCACTCGGACTGCGGTCTGAGTGCCAAGAATGTCTCATGTGGAGTTGAAAGAGTCACCGTGCCCTTGTCAAGGGCTGCCCCCGCCACAGGGACCCCTACTATAACCTTACTTGCAACTTCCGTGCTGCACCGCTGACGGGTCATCTTATGATTAAGACCCGTGCAAGGCCGTGTACTGGCCAACATTAAACTACAACTTTGTGTATTAATGTGACTTCTTAATGGTCCAAGTAGGACCAGAACGTCATTATAAGCTTCTCTATCCTATGTGCGGGTTATTTGTGGAAGGGAATTAGATTTAACTTGCGGATATGAAATCACAAGTATTATTATGCTTAGGTAGGTTATTGTAGAGCACAGCAGTGACCAGTTGCTAGGTTCTGTATGCACATAAGACGAAGACACACACAGTGAAATAAACACTGCGATTCATTGCCAGCCGAAAGATATGATATTTAGGTATATACTGTTTGTTATTTTAGAACAGTGTGGTGGGTCACTAGACATACCACAACCAAATACACAGATAAGATGTTCAATCAAACTATACTTACTGCCCCAATCATTATTTTTGTATTATTAATTTTACTGTATTCATTTGTCTAAGAATTATTTTATCTAGGAAATTCGATATATATATATATATATATATATATATATATATATATATATATATATATATATATATATATATATATATATATATATAATATATATAGTCTATCCTGTAAGCTTAACATTACTGAAGGGAAAAATCTCACTACAAAAGAAGCACATCTGTGTATTGAACAGTGATCATAAATAGACCTTATGTTCCTCTCTGCTCTGAATTGCCCATACATGTCTAGCGCTTCGTTTTAATATAAATGAATCCTCATAACCGTTGTTATCAACTGGTCTTTAAAACATATTTCTCGTCGTCTTCATTAATTCTGGCCCAGGTTTCACCAGTTTTCTGTAGCAGGAACCTTAAAGTCTGCCAGAACCTACACTATCTGATCCGAATTTTCTGAACGTTAACCTGATTACGAGCTTAATTGACCTCAGTAAATCTTAATGGGAGACTTTTCCTGGACCTGGAATATCTTTTTTTTTTCCTTATTACAGTGGTTATTATTTGCGTTTTGATTTGCCCTGGAGAGTTTCTGGAGTTTATCTGGAGAGAGTTCCGGGGGTCAACGCCCCCGCGGCCCGGTCTGTGACCAGGCCTCCTTAGGTCAGTGTCCCAGGATGCGACCCACACCAGTCGACTAACACCCAGGTACCCATTTTACTGATGGGGAACATAGACAACAGGTGGAAAGAAACACGTCCAATGTTTCTACTCTGGCTGGAAATCGAACCCAGTCCCTCACCGTGTGAAGCCAGAGCGTTAACCACCAGGCCACCAGAGCCCCCCTATCATACATTTTGCAGGGAATGATAATTCATTGTGCAAGATTATTAAACATTCACTTCTCTCTTACTCACTAATAGCATTCTCCTTATACCCCCATTTATCACATACCCCATATACTTCATACTCTCACTTTAGCTACAACTAAACATTTATGAGATATATCGGTGTCCCCTCTAGAATATTCTTTTAGTTAAATTCTTTTATGTACAGAACAGATCAGTTTAAATTTATTTAACATTATTTAGGTAAAACTTGCGATTTTGGCTTAAATAGCAACGCTGTTCTTGCCGAATAAGGCAAGGGAAAATTTGTTAATGCAATAATTTTGCAAAAGTCATTCTGAACCTAACGAAAAAATATATTTCATTGTGTTTGTTTATTAATAATTTTATGTAAACTTATCTAAAATATATTTAGTTGGATTAGGCTAAATTAAATTGCACTTGTTATAATAAGGTTAGGTAAGGTTTTTTGAGGTTCTTTGGTTACAAAATTATTAATTTTTACATTAACATAATTGAAAAAATATATCATTAAACGTATAAGAGAAAATTTTATTCAGTTTGCAAATTCGGTAGAGAACACTCTTTCCGAATAAGCCAAACAATCACTGTGAAAATCCCTGTGAAAAAATAGTGACCTTCACTATTTTTTCACTTAAATGACCTGACTAGGTTTTGGCATTGGCTTAAGCCGGTAGGAGACTTGGACCTGCCTCGCATGGGCCAGTAGGCCTGCTGCAGTGTTCCTTCTTTCTTATCTTCTTATATTCTTAAATGATATTTAATAAAACGATTACTAAATGAAAGTTGGCGCGCGGTTCCCATAGAGTTATACAACCAGTCAGTGTTTATATTAGATATCAACTGGTTGTTCTCCCATTTATATCATGGAGACGACTGGACACATCTTATTAAAGCTTCCATAAGTTATTCTTCTATGTAGAGACACATGGCAGCTCTTAACTTTGTAAAGAAAGATAATAAAACCATTTACTAATAATTATTTGTTATAGATGTTAGATAAAGATAAATGCCATTTAAATTGCTAATGGGAATTGCTTAAAAATTTGCATAATGAAAATTTGAATTGCTGTAAAACTGATGAAAAGTTTAAAATAGGCAAGATCAACCCTCGTCTTCCTCTAAATAAGATTAACCTTGCATTAAAAGTGTGAAAGCGATATCTGGAGAGATTTGGTATTTATTAATCCCACAAAGGAGGTTCCCTGATGTTAGAGGGTCTTGATCTGGGAGATCTTGTCCTAGGAATTGCACTGTTCTCCCCCCTTCCCTGAAGCCTGCAAAAATGTCACATATGCTTCCATAAAAGGGCAAGACTGGACCGATTAAAATAAATGTCACAATTACTTATAATATATATAGACAAACTGGGACTTTACGAATGGTTAATAACCAATATTCTTAAAGCTATGTCACAGATTTTAACAATTATAAAATTATATTGAGTATGACAGTAATGAACACATTGATAATCCTGAACTTAGTGAAGACTCAACATTTTAGAAAGACAGTTGCGAGAGATCCTCTGTATTCCAAAACGTTATATAGTATAATTTAAATCAGATAAGAATAATGTTAAACATATAGAACATACTTGCAATATTCCTGTGCCAACATTTAGTATACAGAACATACTTGCAACATTCCTGTGCCAACATTCAGCATACAGAACATACTTGCAACATTCCTGTGCCAACATTTAGTATGCAGAACATACTTGCAACATTCCTGTGCCAACATTCAGCATACAGAACATACTTGCAACATTCATGTGCTAACATTCAGCATACAGAAAATACTTGCAACATTCCTGTGTCAACATTCAGCATACAGAACATACCTACAACATTCCTGTGCCAACATTTAGCATACAGAACATACTTGCAACACTCCTGTGGCAATATTCAGCATACAGAAGACATCTGAAATATTCCTGTACCAACATTCAGCATACAGAAGATACTTGCAACATTCCTGTGCCAACATTCAGCATATAGAATATACTTGCAACATTCCTGTGTCAACATTCAGCATACAGAACATACTTGCAACATTCCTGTGCCAACATTCAGCATACAGAACATACTTGCAACATTCCTTTGCCAACATTTAGCATACAGAACATACTTGCAACATTCCTGCGCCAACATTCAGCATACAGAACATACTTGCAACGTGCCTGTGCCAACATTTAGCATACAGAATATATTTGCAACATTCCTGTGCCAACATTCAGCATACAGAACATACTTGCAACATTCCTGTGCCAACATTCAGCATACAGAAAATACTTGCAACATTCCTGTGCCAACATTGAGCATACAGAGCATACTTGCAACATTCCTGTGGCAACATTCAGCATACAGAAGACATCTGCAACATTCCTGTGCCAACATTCAGCATGTAGAACATACCTGCAACATTCCTGTGCCAACATTTAGTATACAGAACATACTTGCAACATTCCTGTGGCAACATTCACCATACAGAAGACATCTGCAACATTCCCGTGCCAACATTCATCATACATAACTTACTTGCAACATTTCTGTGTCAATATTCAACATACATAACATACTTGCAGCATTCCTGTGGCAACATTCAGCATACAGAAGAAATATGCAACATTCCTGTGCCAACATTCAGCATACATAACATACTTGCAACATTCCTGTGTCAATATTCAGCATGCATTACATTCTTGCAACATTCCTGTGCCAACATTCAGCATACATAACATACTTGCAACATTCCTGTGCCAACATTCAGCATACATAGCATACTTGCAACATTCCTGTGCCAACATTCAGCATACATAGCATATTTGCAACATTCGTGCAAATTCGATACATAGCATTTGCAACATTCGTGTGCCAACATTCAGCATACATAGCATATTTGCAACATTCATGTGCCAACATTCAGCATACATAACATACATTCAACATTCCTGTGACTTAGAATACAGGTTACAAATAAGTCGCAGGACTTTGAAACACTGCTGGATGACCTTACCATTGATGATCGAACTGGAAAGAAGCAAATTTGAGTTGACGAAGGTGATTATACCCTCCAGATGCCTAGAAGGAATGAAGTGGAAAAAGAAAAGTATTATGTAAACATGAAAGGAGGAGAATTTATTACTTAAAACATAAAATTGATCGAATATACAATATAACTTTTTTAAGACTCATGTGCACCAAGTGCCGAAATTCGCGATATAAGAAAACGTGAAATAATAATAATAATAAAAAATAATAATAATAATAATAATAATAATTATAATGTCTTATTAAAGTTTTCTGGGTAGTTTTTATTAACATAGTTCGTCATTATCATTAAGTTCGTCCATATTGTAGAGGTCGATTTTTCAAATGATTTTCCATCATTGTGGCCACTTACCGTTGATGGAACTCAAGTCTTGCAATAAATCTTGCAGTTGCAAGAAATTAAATGTAATAAACCAGGGAACGGGTGGGGTTTAAACCCATGTTGAGCAGTAAAACTCATGTGTTCTAACCCCACATGTTCCGTGGTTTGTTTGCAATCGTGTTATTACGATTTCGTGATTCATAAATATTGTAGCTTGTCAGGTGTTAGGAACAGAGTTATCAAAGATACGTTAGAAGATAAAAGTATACATAAATTGTGTTGCAGCGTTGAGGAACATATGTTGGCCTCGTAATGTTTCATGACAAGTTCTTTCAAATACCTGTCACAATGAATTTTTCTCCTCATCCTTAGAGAGGCTATCTTACGATGATCATGATATCATCAAATTACTGGTTAGTGATCATATATCTTTTAATATATAGACAAGACTCACAAACAATGGAGCACAACCCTCCGCTCGACCTCCTACGCCTCCTTAGTGAATGATGATGATAAATTAGACACATATGCAACACTTGGGTATTTTTATTGAGGAAACGTTTCGCCACAGAGTGGCGAAACTTGGAGAAACTTGGAGAACAGAAGTCAAACAGTTATAGTGACAGTAAGCTTCAGCGACAATTAAATATTTAGATGAACTAATCTCACATTTAATTTCATTTCCATATTCATCTCTACTCTGGTTACAGTAATTATCAACTGATTCGTAGAGTCCTTGAGTTGCGACAATGGATACATTTCGACGCCTTTTTTTGTAATATTGTCTTTGGTGCGTCTGCTTTTTCTGTACATAATGAACATTTTTTCAAGTCAAACGCTCTAATAATGGGTTGTGAAATGAACTATAGATGCACCTGGCTGATGTTCAGTACACGTTCTCTTATAAGTCTTATATTTTGTTTAGTATTGCAGCTTTCTGTAACTTGCGCGGACTAGCACATGGTTCAGTGTTAAGAACATTATCAGGTGTTTACCAATTTCCCGTTTCAAACTAGAAATTAGTTTTTGATCCTCTTGTTAATGAACAGTTCGTCCACCATCAAATAACATCATCACCATAAGCCATCACCATAGCTTCCATAACTAGAATCACCATTACCAACAACTTTCATCATACCACTGTCACCACCACCATTACCACTTGCACCACCTACTACAGCCAATACCCTAATATTGAAATCACCCCCGCCACCACTAACCAGTCATGATACACCAAAACCATCACCTACTAGTATCAAGGACCTCACCCACCAATTAACAGAACCACTACCAACTACCACATTAACCACCTCTTCCTAACACCATACATACAACTACTACGCGCCATCACCACAACCAGTGTTGCTGCCCAGCCTCGATACTTTCCTCTTTTCTATTCCTCTCCTCCCACAGTGCACACTCACGAAAGACAACGATAAAAAAATACATCGTGAAAATCTGAGAAATGTATTCAGGGTGGAAGCAAAAGAAGACACTCCTGTTTCAGAGGAATACATGACTTCTTTATACTTGGGGTGGATTCCAGTTTTGTATTGATTGTAGCGGGTGAGAGACAAGGCACGAGATGGCAGGAAGGTAAGGGACAGGTATGTTGGGGAATTGGGAAGGAGATGGGAAGTAAGGTATGCTGGATTAGGTAGGAAAGGGTGGTAGTTAGTAGAGGAAGGGGAATGAAAGGACAGGAAACGAAGGGAAAGCGAGTGTGTCGAGAAGAGGTGCAGAAGGATAAGCGAGGGTGTTCAGAGGGGATATAGAAAAAGGTAAGAGAGGAAAGGAGTAAAATAAAAAAATAAGGGGAAGGAATTGAGGAAAAGGAAATGGGTAGATGAAAGTCGAAGAGAGAGGTAGATGCTAAGGATTGAAGGAATGTGCAGAAGGAAATATAGAAATGGTACCAGAGGCCAGGAGGGAGGAACGTATTGGTTAAAACATTGGAGAGAGAGAGAGAGAGAGAGAGAGAGAGAGAGAGAGAGAGAGAGAGAGAGAGAGAGAGAGAGAGAGAATAAAGCAGAGGAAGTATGAATTAGGGAGAGGGTGAGAAGATGGAGGGACAAAGAAAAGTTTGTGGAGGGGAGGTGAAAGACTGGAGGAGAGGGAAAATGAGGGATTGGAAGAGGAGACGAGAAAGAATGGAAGGGAGGAACGAGAAAATAAAGATGAAGTTGGCGTTTCCCTTAAGTGGACGGATACATGTACATTCAATAACTGGTAAGACACCAACACTACTAACACCGTGGTTGTAGTGACACTGGTACTGCTCATTCCTTATCTAAATTCTGCATGTGGACACTACACAAGTCTTCAATCTGATCAAACAGGTAAGAAACTGACGAGTTTAGCTTGAGTGTTTCCAGTAACTCCTTGGTCATGCGATAAACCTCCACGGGCCTTGAGGATCTCGACAACTTGCTCACTACCCTGGGCAGTAAAAATGCCGCCCCATAATTTGCCATTTTTCTAACAGTGAAGTTGCCACTTACAGTAAATTTCTGAAAATGATTGCTACTCATAATCTTCGGCAGCTTCTTCATGGAATCCAGATACCTTCTTGCAGAACCTGCATGTGCAACATGGCCTGGTGCATGAAGAGAACATATAAGTGGAGCTCGGGTCACCATCACTTTCTGCACGAATATAGACATGACTATGGTGCGAAGGAACTAGACTTTCTCTGAATTATTGGTACACTATCTTATCTGAATTGCTTCCGTCAATAGCCATGTTTGATGTCATTTGTCTTTGCCACTGGTCTTTAGATATTCTACGATGCAGGAGAAGTGATTTCAAACATCAATTTTACATGACTCAAGAAATCGTAATGACGCGATTGAGTCATGTTGACGGCAGTGAAGGGACTTGAGCTAGAGTTCGTCACGGCCACGCTAGCTGGAGATTCGTCTGTAAAAACTTGCATTTGTGGTCACAGTGGTGCCTGTGCTAACCTTTCTATGGTGTAGAAATATACCTAGTTGGACGAATCTTATTGTGGCTAGCTGGTCTAGTGGCTAACGCGACGGGCTGGAGTTTTGAGACTCTCTGACCGCGGGTTCAATCCCGGCCGGGGGTATGGTTTGATAAATTTTACATCAACTCCATCAGGTAATTCTTTACCTGTACGATGTTTCGCCACGTTATTTCAGAATAGAAAATTAATGTAAGTTGTTCTTGATCCTGTAGTAATATCTGTATATCATACTATATTTCATAACATTTTAATTAATTACACTGTTATAACTAATAAATGATTTGTGAGGTATTCAGTGTTAAGCACGAAACACTGCAGTCATGTAAGACTCATGGTAATAAGGGTTTATCTAATAGTTTTATTACGTTTAAACATCAAGTAGAACTTTGTACTCTATGTATTAACGAATAAGTTCAAATAATTGGTAGAGTAACCGGACGACGGCCATATTGGGAAATGATTAATAAGATTATTAGAGCTGTAACTCTTTGGACTTTTTTTTAAGGAACTTGATATCTAACGTTCCTTATTTTTCTGTGTCACACCGTACACTGTTTTCCACTGCACTTTCACTATTGTGTTATGGAGTAGATGAAGGTCTACGAACCTTGTGATCCTGGATGCGTCGACGAATAATAGCAGTGTTTGACTGAGTTAAGTACTAGCTCCTGGGCCTCTTCAAGGTGTTGATCTAAAACTCATGTACGTTTTCAAGTTGTTGATAAACAGATCCTTGGGGTTTTCAATGTGTTAACCTACATGTTTTAAATTTGCAGAATCTGTTGAGCTAAAGTTCCCGGGCTCTTGATGGGTCTCAGAGCGCTGAACGGCGCCAACATCATTTACAAAGTAGGAAAACGTATACAAACGGAAATCAAATAAAACGTCTATAACTGAGATCAAAGCGATTAATATTCTTTCAAAGGTCATTTCAAACAAGATTTGGTAACCAAATATGTATTAAGAAAAACAGAAATGAGCATCAAATTTAACCAAGCATGACGTAGCATCTGACAGTAGGCCCAATGCAGTGCTCCCAAGAAACTCAAAATTTACAATATAACGAGAAGCTAATTTGTAAGATAAAATCCCTAAAGGGGATAACCATTGCTAGATGTAATCTGCACACCCTCATATCAGCATAGTTGGGGTGGCTCCCTTATTGCTGGGCATCAGCTGTTGCATCCTCCCCTTGACATTAACGTTTCCATGGCTTGCAATCTTTTCCTCAGATCTATGTAAACAATAAAGTAGTATCCTAATCGGTCTGCCGATTCACAGCCGCAGATGCACCTGTGTTCGGCGAGGACAGAGGCAGCAAGGCGGGATCTGTCCTTTCCCGACACACTCCTCTGAAGAGCAACACCGAAACTCTGAACAGGGGTGCAACTACTCTGGGATCCTTAATTTCCCTTCCTTCAGGACCTTTCATGCGCTCCTTCCCTACGAGCCAAGTGTCTCTGAATCTAAGGAAAATAAACATTTAATGATTAGCAAGTTTACTGTATTTTCAAGGCTTATTGACCTCCCTGATGCTGACAGCTGCATCTCCTTAATCCCAGATGTACTGGAGGTAGCTATCATCCCAGCATGGATGTATATGTCTAGTCTCACATCATTGCTTGCTATCTGTCATGGCTTTTCACAGCCTATACCGTAATAAATATAGATGTTACAAGAAGCACGAGACCGGGTTCATCTTTATCTATTTCTTTAACATTGTGCATGAATGCAAAAATTAATTTACGTGTTGCCAAGAGTCAGACAATAATGCTCCACCCACACATCCCAAACCCTTTCAGACAGGTTCCAACTGCAAGTGTAATCAAAGTCAATCATCCTTGGCATCAGAGCAATTACAGTTGGAGTAACATGGTACTATTAAGGGAGTTCAACAATTCCGGAATTATTACACAGTATTGATAGTCAGTTTGGCTCTCCCTGAACATGTAATAGCGAAGTCGAGCTCAGAGAGACTGCTGCTCCTCTCTACCTAACAAGAAGACAAATTCTTCAGCTAACCATTACCAACGTAATCTTTACTGCATTTTTTAATTATTATTATTATTACAATTAATATTATTATTAACAATAGTAGTAGCATTGATCTTAGTAACAGTAGTAGTGGTAGTAGTAGTAGCAGCAGCAGTAGCAGCACCAGCAGCAACAGTAGTAGTAGTTGTAGTAGTTGTTGTTTGTTGCTGGAATCCTTAGTCCAATATAGAGAAGAATGGTAGAAGATCAAAAGGAGTTTGAGGAAATCCGTCCCTCATCCTGGAGTCGATATGATCAGTCCATCATTCTTGATAAATGTATATCAAATCCACGGAGAAGGGACTTACATATTACAGACAGGTGAGGCGAAACAATCGGAGATTGTGTTACCACGCAAATATCCACAGGTGGAAGTAGTTCATGCCTATAGGTAAGACAAGTGTAGAATTACCTGTATCAAGAGTCTAAGATAATGCTGTGTCTCACAGGTGTTGTAGATAAATGGGATAATCTTTGTCATCCTTCTCTGTACATTTTCAAGTGCATTTACATCCATTTTGTAATACGATGACCAGAACTATGCAGAATAATGTAAACGAAGCAAAGGAAATAAATGGTATAAAATACCGACACAGTGGAAATATAAACACATATGCAGTATAATGTGATCCTTTATTGACTACGTTTCGCCCACACAGTGGGCTTTTTCAAGTCACAAACAGAACTCAGTTCTGTTTGTGACTTGAAAAAGCCCACTGTGTGGGCGAAACGTAGTCAATAAAGGATCACATTATACTGCATATGTGTTTATATTTCCAAACGAAGCAAAACCAAAGATATAAAGAGTTGAATATTAACCCGAGTACTCTTGCTATAACCTACAAGATTTCAACACAGTTAATGATACTGATGACTATAGTACATTGTTATATTTGCTGAGTTTATTCAGGATTCTTTCTAGTAAACAATGTAAGGTATGGTGTCAGTCACAGCTATCATTGTTGATCATCAGTTAGCATAGGCTGTCCAAGTTTATGATTTTGTGTAAATTCGTTTGCCCAGTATAGTGCATAGCAGTAAGATAGTGTGTGATCCTGCGGTAGTGCATGGTTCTGCGGTAGTGCATGGTCCTGCGGGAGTGTATGGTCCTGCGGGAGTACATGGTTCTGCGGGAGTGCATGGTCCTGCGGGAGTACATGGTTCTGCGGTAGTGCATTGTCCTGCGGGAGTGCATGGTCCTGCAGGAGTGCATGGTTCTGCGGTAGTGCATGGTCCTGCGGGAGTGCATAGTCCTGCGGGAGTGCATGGTCCTGCGGGAGTACATGGTTCTGCGGTAGTGCATGGTCCTGCGGGAGTGCATGGTCCTGTGATAGTGCATGGTCCTGCGGGAGTGCATGGTTCTGCCAGAGTGCATGGTCCTGCCAGAGTGCATGGTCCTGCTAGAGTGCATGGTCCTGCTAGAGTGCATGGTCCTGCTAGAGTGCATGGTTCTGCTAGAGTGCATGGTCCTGCAAGAGTGCATGGTCCTGCCAGAGTGCATGGTCCTGCCTGAGTGCATGGTCCTGCTAGAATGCATGGTCCTGCCAGAGTGCATGGTTCTGCGGTAGTGCATGGTCCTGCCAGAGTGCATGGTCATGCTAGAGTGCATGGTCCTGCTACAGTGCATGGTCCTGCTACAGTGCATGGTCCTGCCAGAGTGCATGGTCCTGCCAGAGTGCATGGTCCTGCTAGAGTGCATGGTCCTGCCAGAGTGCATGGTCCTGCTAGAGTGCATGGTACTGCCAGAATGCATGATCCTGCCAAAGTGCATGGTCCTGCTAGAGTGCATGGTCCTGCCAGAGTGCATGATCCTGCCAGAGTGCATGGTCCTGCTAGAGTGCATGGTCCTGCTAGAATGCATGGTCCTGCTAGAGTGCATGGTCCTGCCAGAGTGCATGGTCCTGCTAGAGTGCATGGTCCTGCTAGAGTGCATGGTCGTGCCAGAGTGCATGGTCCTGCTAGAGTGCATGGTCCTGCCAGAGTGCATGGTCCTTCCAGAGTGCATGGTCCTGCTAAAGTGCATGGTCCTGCTAGAGTGCATGGTCCTGCCAGAGTGCATGGTCCTGCCAGAGTGCATGGTCCTGTTAGAGTGCATGGTCCTGCTAGAGTGCATGGTCCTGCCAGAGTGCATGGTCCTGCCAGAGTGCATGGTCCTGCTAGAGTGCATGGTCCTGCTAGAGTGCATGGTCCTACTAGAGTGCATGGTCCTGCTAGAGTGCATGGTCCTGCTAGAGTGCATGGTCCTGCTAGAGTGCATGGTCCTGCTAGAGTGCATGGTCCTGCTAGAGTGCATGGTCCTACTAGAGTGCATGGTCCTGCTAGAGTGCATGGTCCTGCTAGAGTGCATGGTCTTGCTAGAGTGCATGTCCTGCTAGAGTGCATGGTCCTGCTAGAGTGCATGGTCCTGCTAGAGTGCATGGTCCTGCTAGAGTGCATGGTCCTGCTAGAGTGCATGGTCCTACTAGAGTGCATGGTCCTGCTAGAGTGCATGGTCCTGCTAGAGTGCATGGTCCTGCTAGAGTGCATGGTCCTGCTAGAGTGCATGGTCCTGCTAGAGTGCATGGTCCTGCTAGAGTGCATGGTCCTGCTAGAGTGCATGGTCCTGCTAGAGTGCATGGTCCTGCCAAAGTGCATGGTCCTGCTAGAGTGCATGGTCCTGCTAGAGTGCATGGTCCTGCCAAAGTGCATGGTCCTGCTAGAGTGCATGGTCCTGCCAGAGTGCATGGTCCTGCTAGAGTGCATGGTCCTGCCAGAGTGCATGGTCCTGCTAGAGTGCATGGTCCTGCTAGAGTGCATGGTCCTGCTAGAGTGCATGGTCCTGCTAGAGTGCATGGTCCTGCTAGAGTGCATGGTCCTGCCAGAGTGCATGGTCCTGCCAAAGTGCATGGTCCTGCTAGAGTGCATGGTCCTGCCAGAGTGCATGGTCCTGCTAGAGTGCATGGTCCTGCCAGAGTGCATGGTCCCCGCCAGAGTGCATGGTCCTGCTAGAGTGTATGGTCCTGCTAGAGTGCATGGTCCTGCTAGAGTGCATGGTCCTGCCAGAGTGCATGGTCCTGCCAAAGTGCATGGTCCTGCTAGAGTGCATGGTCCTGCTAGAGTGCATGGTCCTGCCAGAGTGCATGGTCCTGCTAGAGTGCATGGTCCTGCTAGAGTGCATGGTCCTGCTAGAGTGCATGGTCCTGCCAGAGTGCATGGTCCTGCTAGAGTGTATGGTCCTGCTAGAGTGCATGGTCCTGCTAGAGTGCATGGTCCTGCCAGAGTGCATGGTCCCCGCCAAAGTGCATGGTCCTGCTAGAGTGGGATGGTCCTGCTAGAGTGCATGGTCCTGCCAAAGTGCATGGTCCTGCTAGAGTGCATGGTCCTGCCAGAGTGCATGGTCCTGCTAGAGTGCATGGTCCTGCTAGAGTGCATGGTCCTGCTAGAGTGCATGGTCCTGCTAGAGTGCATGGTCCTGCTAGAGTGCATGGTCCTGCTAGAGTGCATGGTCCTGCTAGAGTACATGGTCCTGCCAGAGTGCATGGTCCTGCTAGAGTGCATGGTCCTGCTAGAGTGCATGGTCCTGCTAGAGTGCATGGTCCTGCTAGAGTGCATGGTCCTGCTAGAGTGCATGGTCCTGCTAGAGTGCATGGTCCTGCTAGAGTGCATGGTCCTGCTAGAGTGCATGGTCCTGCTAGAGTGCATGGTCCTGCTAGAGTGCATGGTCCTGCTAGAGTGCATGGTCCTGCTAGAGTGCATGGTCCTGCTAGAGTGCATGGTCCTGCAGTTGATAAAAACGAGATAATCATGTCAAATTTATTAGAATAACAGAATGTTGTGCAGGTATACCACTTCTTAACGCCTCGCTAACATATTTCCTACATCCCTCCATTTGTAGATGAATGGTTCAGAGAACCGACATGTTGATAAATTAGACACATGTGCAACTCTTGGGTATCTTTATTGAGGAAACGTTTCGCCACACAGTGGCTTCATCAGTCCATACAAAGGAGAATCTTGAAGAACAGGAGGAGAATGAGGTAATCAGTCCCTCAACCTTGAGTCGATGTGGTCAGTCCATCAATCTTGAATAGAATACGGCATACGTGCTGAGAAGGAGCTTATAAACCGTTGACAGGAGAGGTGCAGAAGTCAGGTCGTGTAACATTTGTTCAATGTTGAAGTAGGTCGTGCCCAACTTCTTGGGATCTTAATAATTGGGAATTCTTCGCTTGCCTAATTCTTGGCACGACCTACTTCAACATTGAACAAATGTTACACGACCTATGACTTCTGCACCTCTCCTGTCAACGGTTTATAAGCTCCTTCTCAGCACGTATGCCGTATTCTATTCAAGATTGATGGACTGACCACATCGACTCAAGGTTGAGGGACTGATTACCTCATTCTCCTCCTGTTCTTCAAGATTCTCCTTTGTATGGACTGATGAAGCCACTGTGTGGCGAAACGTTTCCTCAATAAAGATACCCAAGAGTTGCACATGTGTCTAATTTATCATCCCTCCATTTCCAGATTCGATCAGTCGGTCGGAACAGAATTCGGGCGTAAGTCGGACAGGATCTCTATACGTGCAGTAAACAGTAAGCGTAACCAACATTTGCAGTACTGCTACTTCGCCTTTTGCGCACATTCATGTACATGGTTAGGCTAGGTAAGGTTCGTCAGGAAACAGGACAAGTGTTTTCTGACGAGGGTCATTGGAGATTTTGGTCATCTGACCGAGGCCTTCCGCTGGCTTACCGGTCCACCCCTTTTAAAATTATAGTCATAGTAATAACCATTGGTTTGGAAATAGGGTAGTAGATGAGTGTAACAGTCATAGGAACATAGGCAACAGTTAGGCAACTTTATTCCGAAACGTTTCGCCTACACAGTAGGCTTCTTCAGTCGAATACAGAAAGTAGGCAGGAACAGTAGAGATGTGAAGACGATGTAATCAGTCCATCACCCTTGTAGTCGTAGACTTCATTGTTCCATAGTCTGAAACAATATGAATGCTCTTCTCCAGACTGAGGGACTGACCACCTCAAAACTTTAAGGGTGATGGACTGATTACATCGTCTTCAAGTCTCTTCTGCTTCTATCAGCTTTTCTGTACTCGACTGAAGAAGCCTACTGTGTAGGCGAAACGTTTCGAAATAAAGATACCTAACTGTTGCATATGTGTCTTACCTAACAACCTGTCGGTATTTTATACCATTTTAATGTTCATCACTGGGAGTGCACACCGATCGAAACATTAATAAATTATTATTTTATAGACCTTTCGCCAGCTTTATCAATACAGTTGACATAAACTGATCACTGAAAAGGTTGAAGTTGAGGTAATTAGTCACACAACTTGTCAGACACTGCAACATCATGGAATCTTAATTCTGAGGACATGTACATAACCTTCACGACTACTAGAACTAACCCATCTCTTTGGGAAGGACCTACTTCCACTGGGGAATCCCGCCTACCAGTGAATATGCCCTCGTCTGCTACACCTGACGTTACTATATAAGCGCCAGGCTCCTTTCTTCTGCTTCAGAATCTCCACGACTATGGTGCTGTTCGTACCTACTCCTAGGTTGAGGGACTGATTACCTCATCTTCTGTACATAGTTCTACTGTCTTCAAGTTATGTCCTAGAATTTGTATTGATAAAGCCACTGGATGGCGAAACGTCTACAATAAAGATACCCAGATGTTGCATTAGTCCCTCGGCCTAAGAGCAGAAGTACAGAACCATAGTGATGGTGGTGCAAGAAAGGTATAAAATATCGACAATATGAAAGTTAAGACACATGTGCAACATCTGGATATCTTTATTGTAGTAGACGTTTCGCCATCCAGTGGCTTTATCAATACAGATTCTAGGACATAATAGGAAGACAGTAGAACTATATACAAAAGATGAGGTAATCAGTCCCTCGGCCTTGGAGTTAGTGTTCACAGCACTAACTCCAAGGCCGAGGGACTGATTACCTCATCTTTTGTATATAGTTCTACTGTCTTCCTATTATGTCCTAGAATCTGTATTGATAAAGCCACTGGATGGCGAAACGTCTACTACAATAAAGATATCCAGATGTTGCACATGTGTCTTAACTTTCATAGTGATGGTGAATCTGAAGCAAAGAAGTGTTCTTATAAACTGGAGTCAGATGAGGTACAGCAGATAAAGGCATTGTCACTGTAGAAATTTCCCCTACAATTAAAGGTCGGGCTTATTGGGGGAAATTTGACGGGAACGACTTGCCCCCTTTTAAAAAAATGGGAAAATTAATTACCCAAATTTTCCACATAACAGACAACCACCTGTTTAAAGGAGTTAAATTAAAAATATTATTTAAATGGTTTCGCAACTTCCATTTTGCTTTCCTTAAGGACCCTTGAAAAAACCTCATCGGGCCCCGGGTTGATTTTATTTTGCTTCGGGTCGGTCAAATTTTGCTTCCCCAACCATTTCACTAGTGACTTTGAGTTACATAATTTATCTTTTTCTGATCCGCTAAAAAAATTTCAATTACCGGAATATTTTTTAGTATCTTCCTGTGAAAAAACCCAAAAGAGAAAAAAATTTTTTAAAAAAATCGAGAAAACTTTCTCCTCTTTGTCAAAAATTTGCCCATAGTTTTTTTGGGGGACCTATTTTATCTCTGATTTTTGGGTTCTAAAGACCGGGGAAAAAAAAATTTTTGGGTTAGTTTTAAATTTCCCTAGAAACTTTAATTTCATAGCCCCCCTTTTAGTTTTTTCTTACCCCCTTTTTTAAATTGTCCCTCTTAATGTAAATATATTTGTTTTCCATAAGCTGACCCTCCCCTCTGTTGATACCCCTTTTAAAAATTCCTTTTTATGCCCTGTAATTTTTTCAGCCTATTATTCATCCTTTTTGGGTCTTTTCTATTTAAATCAAATTTTCCTTAAAAAAGGGAAAAAACCCTTTTCGGGGGAAGCAGATGTATTGTGTTCAAAAAAACTGTCAAATTGATAGCTCTTTCGTTCCCCATTCAACAGTGATAAGGGGTTCTCTAAGCCCATCTTTAACGCTAAGCAAAAATCGGGGACTTTTTACTGAGTTACCCCTTTACTAAATATTTCCCTTTAAATTCTAAATGTTTTTGTTTTGTGGTCGTTGCCCCCAGTTCCCCCTTGAAATTTTCAAAAATTATTAAAAAGGGGTTTCATTTTTTTGCCAAAACAAAGTAAAGCGGGTTTTATTCCCCCTTGGGGTTTTTCTGTCACAAACTCCCTTCAAAAAACAACCCAACTACTTTAAAAAAAATCGAAAATTATTCAAAATTTTCCCAGTAAAGGGAAATTTCCCCAAATTCAATTTAAACTAAAGTTAAAGTCTCCTAGAATTATCCCTTACGTGCCTTGTGGCCCAAAACAATTTCCTCCCATATTTTAGTCCCCCCCGGTTCCCTATCAAAATTTTGGAGGAGGGTTTAATACCCACACCAAAAATTTAAAATTTTTTCCTTTCCCCTCAAAAAATTTCCCTTTTCCAAACAGATTCTGTAGGGGGTTATTTCAATTTAAATTCCCGTTTTTATAAACCCAGTTCAAGCGACCCGGGAACATACAATGCCACCCCACCCCCCTTTTTTTTTCCCGGTACTTCTATCTATTTTGGAAAAATTTTTTAAAACCCTGAATGTGACTTTCCCTGCAGGCATGTCCCGACTTTTTAAATTTTGAACCACGTCCCAGTAATGGCAAATACTTTCTATGTTCCCGCACTGGGAAACATTTCCTCAACTCGCCCATTTTAATTCCTAGCATTTCGACTTTTTGGGGTAATTAAAATTTAAGGGGACCCCCCCTTTTTTTTAAACCCATTCCGCCCCTTTTTCTGTTATTCCACTAAACCTATTACTGTCCTTGTCAATTAGTCCCACTGGTTTCCCCAATATCCACCTTATTTTCCTATTACTATTCTCCTAATCTCATTTTTACAAACCCCCTTCGACTTCACATTTTTCCCGCCAAAACCCTTTACCATAATTATTCCAATTTTAAAGACCAAAAAACCCCCTTTCCACTGCGTTTCCCCATGCCCCCCACCCCACCCCTTAATAAGGGGAACCCCCACCCCTGGCATACATGTATTTCTGCCATAAAGGGCCCCCATTTGGTTTTTTGAATGTTACCGAAATTACCTTAAAAAAGTATTTTGCCCGGGCCAGCAATTGACACCAATTGTTTCTGGACAACCATTCTTTTCCAACTCCTCCCCTAGGAAAAAATGCCACATTTTACGGGTTTTCCCCCCCCTTTCCCTCCAAATTAAATGTCTATTGCGGACCATCCCTGCAAATCAGGCCCTCATTTCCTAGTCTCCCAACATCGTTCCTCCAAAACGAGACGATAAAAAGGATTCTCCCATTCCCTCTAATGATGTCATCCAGATTACAAACCAATACCCTTCACCCCACCCCCAGGAAACACCTCTCTTTTTCCTCTTACTCCTATCCTTAAAACAGAATGCCCTATCCATGTACCTAATCGGCTACCCCCCCAACAATAACAATGTTTTTCCCTTCCCTTTGGGCGCCCGTCCGCCCGTGATCCCTCCGAGTAGTCACTCACTTTCGCCAGGTAGTATTAAACCACTTGAAAATTCGTAAAGACGTTCTCGAGGCCCTTCTTTGGGGGTTTTTCAAAGGGAGGGTTTTAAACTACGTCTCCCCAAGGGTTTCTTTTGGTGTCGTTGGGGCTTCCCAGTAAAACATCACTTTCGTCAGGTAGCACCGAAAAAGGGGTTGGGAAAATTTTCCCAAAACGGTAGCCCTTCTGGTTTCTCGTTGTTTCTGCCCCCAAAAACCCTTTTTCTTGATCTTCACCCTTGGGCCCATGTTGCCCCCACTGACCAAGCCCCCTTTTAAAACCGGGGGACTCACAACAAAGGATTACTACGAATCCCTTTTTTCTCCTCCTTTAATCCCCTATCCCCATCTTAGAAACCTGAGTCCCTCTCAGCTGCGGGTTAAATTTGCTCAAAAGGGGGGGGCACCCTGGAAACAGATTCCAGGGGCCACAAAAACAGGTCTTCACGAGAGCACACAAACGGGGTCTTCCCCAGGCCTCCCTTGTTTATCCCCGTCACCCCATTTAAAACACTTAAAAGGATTTTCTCCCTCATTCTCCCGCCTCTCCAGAGGGGGATTTTTTAAGGGTTTTTTTAAAAGTCTATCTTCATAGGGGAAAGGTTTCCCTTTAAACACAGTAAACCCCAATTTTTTAGTCATTCTTCCCCCTGTATGTTCTTAATGAAAAAAGGGGTCCTTTCCTGTAAAAAAGGGGACCAAAACTGAGCAGCATAATCAAAATGACCTCACTAGTGATGTATAAGCTGTAAAAAAAATTTTTGGGACTTTGTTATTTTATACTTCTTGAAAAAAAACCAAGTAATCTTTTGGGCCCCTTGTTGCCACACTGGGGCATGCTGTTTTTGGGCTTTAGTTTTTTGTTTTACCATGCCCCCAAAAGCCCTTTTTAAATTTCTGTAGGACCAAGCCCCTCTTCACCCTAGATTATACTTCGGGGGTTATTTCTTTAAACCAAAGGGCAATACCTTACACTTATCCACTTTAAAACTTCATCTGCCTTTTTCCTGGAACAAGACTTTAATTTGTTAAAATTTCGTCCGGATTTCATTGATATCCCCCTCAGAGTAAATTATAGGGCCATTTTTTGATCATCAGAAAACTTACTCATGTCAAAAAGAAAATTCCCTTCATCAAGGTCTTTAAAATTTTAAATTATGAAAAAAGAGAGGGGCCTTTAAAAAACTGATCCTTTTTGGAACGCCCACTAGTGACTAATTCCCTTTCCGTTTTTCACTCCTTTTAAATGGAAACCCCTCTGCTTTCTATTGGTAACCCATGCCCAATCCATGCTAGAATTTTTCCCTCCTATACCATGACTGCCACTTTTTTTAAAGAGTTTTCTTTTTAAAGGTACTTTTGTCAAGGTTTTATTTAAAATCCAAATAAAAAAATTCATTTTCCCTTATAATTTGGCCCAACTGCCCCTAAATGTTCTATTGAAAAACGTCATAAGTTTGTCGGGGCCAAAAAACGACCTCTCGTGAACCATCCCTAAAGTTTTCATTTTTTTTTAAAATTTATGCTCTTAAAGGTGACTTTGATAATGCAGTAAAATTTGTTTCCCAATAATTTCCCACTATAGAGTCGGGCCCTTTTTGGGAAACCGGTAATTTAAAGGGGGGGTGGACTTATCCCCTTTAAATTTAATATGGGAAACCAAAATTAGCCACCCTTCCACATCTCTGGCACAACAGGGTAAGGATGGACGCATTGAATACACTCTTAAATAGCGCCCCTTAAGCTCCCATCTTGCTTTCCCCTTAAGTACCCTTGAAAAAAACCAGGGGGTTTCCCAGGGATTTTTTTGTTTCGGGTTTGCCCTATCGTTTAATAACCATGCCCCTCGGGGCCCAGTAAAAATTGTTAACTTAAATTCACCCGGGAACTAAAAAAATTTGGGGTTTAATTACGGGAATTCTTTTTAAAATTTTCCCCTGGTAAAAACTGACAAAAATAGTCAAAAATAAGGAACCATTTCCATTTCCCTTTACCCGAAGCGGGCCTTTCCCCAAAATTTTCCCAAGGGGTCCTTTACTTTTTCCTTTCCCAACCTTGGGCCCCTAACATTTTGAAAAACCCCCTTTGGGGGGATTGTTTTTTTAAATTCCTTTTGCGACTCCTTAATTTCATATTCACTTTTAGCCTTTTTTAATCGCCTTTTTTTACTTCCCTTTTAAGCAAAACATATTTTCGGGTTAAGGGGTTAAAACCTCTCCTCTTTGTTTTCGCCTTTAAATTCCCCTTTTTCCCCTAATAGATGTTTTTAACCTCCTTTTAACCCTTTTTGGGGAGGGGTTATTTTTAGACCAAATTTTCTCCGGGGGGAAATGTATAAAATTTCGGGGCCTGGTACATTATTAAGAAAACAATCATTAAAAACAGATCCCCCCTTTATATTCATAAGTAATTATCGTTTAAAAAAAAATCATTACTAGATAACCCAATCAAGATTAGGAAAAGATGTTCCCCCAAGTCCATTATAATCGGCCGAACGGGAAAAACGGGGTTTTTTTTTTTTATTTATCCCTTATTCTTTCATTCCCCAATTAATGTTTTAAAAGGGGATGGATTTGTGAAACACTTTTCGCCAAGCCCTTCAGTGATCTCCAGATTATTTACTAGTGTTTCCTTATTTGACAAGACTAGGGCTTAAAACAAATTTTTCCCCTGGTAGGGTTTAGTTACACTCTGTTTCAAAAAAAAACAGGGCCTAACTTTTCCCCTGAATCACTGGACTCTAATTTCCTGCAAAGAATTCCAGTCGTTTGGCTAAATTAAAAAACCCCTACTATGACTTCGTTACTGTTTCCAGAAGCCCCAAAAAATTTCGTCCCCAAAAAAGTTCCCTCTATCGTGGGTCCCAAACCTGGGGGGTCGGGGATAATTTCACCTAGAATTAGTTTTTTGCCCCCCACGAAATTACCCAAAAAAGACTCTGTTACTGCTCCATCTATTTTTTTAACCCTTTTTTTAAAAGCAAAAAAATTAATTTTTCTCGAACATACCTGCAAATCCTCCCCCCCTTCCCAAATTTCATTATCCCCCATTGAAAAACTTAAAAACCCTGAATATTTTCACCCAGCCCGTCATATCCCGATCTTTTTAAAAAATACCCCCTTTCAGGTTAAAGCAATGAAACCAAAATTCCCCGCACATGCTACCAAACGTATTCTTTTTAATTTTTTTTTTTGCACTTCTACTGTTTGCATAAAAAACCCCTCAAATGTTTTTTCTTCCCGCACAAAATTTTTTTTTTTTAAACTTTGTTTTTACACAATTTCTGAAAATTTTCATTTCCCCCGAGTTTTCCCCCATGGGCATTTTTCTATTAAGATTCTTAAAATCAGAGCATAAAATCATATAAACCATACCATTATTAATAAATTTTTAAAACCCCTACCTCCAAAAAAATCCTAGTTTTAAAATCCCAAAAAAACCCCCCCAACTGAGGGGTTTGCAAGAAAACCCCACCTGCCCCGGATAAGTGAAAACCCCCTCCCCCATACATGTCATTTGGCCATGAAGTTGTCCCAGTTTTTCAATGAATGGTACGCTATTTCCTTACAAGTTTTTATCCCGCCAACAAAATTTAAAACCAAATTGCTCTGGGGCAACCATTCATTTTCCAACACCTCTTCCCTTTGGGAAAATGCCACATATAACAGGGCCCCCCCCTTTTTCCTAATCATGTCCCCAAAAGCTGTCCCGAACTTTCTAACTAAATCCCACTTTTAAACCCTTTCCTACATATTGCCTCCCCGCACTGAGGCAAAAATAGGATTGACCCAAATTTCCGTTAAGGGTTTGGCAACCGGCTAAAATGTCCTCCCCTCCCAGCCCCAAAAAAACCCTACCCTTTGTTTTCCTACTCCTGTCCTTCAAGCAGGGAATGCCCATCCATGTATTTTTCCGGTATCCCCCAAAAACAAAATTTTTCTTACCCTTCCCTTTTTGTCGTTTTGTTTGTGACGCCCAGTAGTAACTAACCCTTCCCGGGTTTGCACCGAGAATTCGTTGGAGGTTTTTCCAAGGGGGGGGGTTTCCACAGCATCTCTTTCTTCTTTATCTTTCTGGCTTTCCATTCGTCCCTTTTTGATCGTCAACTTCGGGCGTCCCCTTCGTCCAGCCCCCTGCCACATCCCTTTTTGGGCCCGAGGGCTCGAAACAGGAGGAAAAACTAAAGAATCCTCTTGTTTTTTTTCCCCCGGTCAATCGCCGTATCTCCATCTTTTGCTGCCTTCAATTCTTCCTTAAGTTTTCTGGAAAAATTTGCTCCGTGGGGGGCATCTTTGGGTTTTAGGTCCACGGGGGCAAAAAAGCACTTCTTCACAGAGGTTTTTAAATACAGGTTCCCGCACTCAAAGTAAAAGGTTTACCACCTCAACAGCACCCCGAACAGGGCTTCACAGAGCTTTAATACACGTCAAAAAAAAAAGGGCTTAATTAAAACGTTAAAAAAAAAAAAAAAAAAAAAAAAAAAAAAAAAAAAAAAAAAAAAACCCAAGTTTGTCTTCGTCCAAAAGTTTGGGGCAAGTTTTGAAAAATTCTTTGTACAAGCCCCCCCCGATGTTGCAGTGTCTGACAGTTTAGACAATGGTTTTTTAAAGCCAAAAAGTTTTTTGAGGAAAATTAAGTTGCATTTAAATTTTCCCAAAGCCCCTGTATGGGCTTAAAGAAGCCCCCTGTTTTGGCGAAAAAAGTTTCCCCAAAAAAGATCCCTAGTGTTGCACATGTGTCTAAAATTTTTCAAATTGGTTTGGTTTTCTGGAAACCCTT
Source organism: Cherax quadricarinatus (assembly GCF_026875155.1). Classification (NCBI taxonomy): domain Eukaryota; kingdom Metazoa; phylum Arthropoda; class Malacostraca; order Decapoda; family Parastacidae; genus Cherax; species Cherax quadricarinatus. Next base: position 8,800,095 of record NC_069473.1, read on the forward strand.
TCCCTTACACGGAGAGGAAGAAAAAAAGGGAAAATACAAACCCTTAATGAAATTTAACGAGGGTTTGCCTTTTGGCCTTACAAAAGAATTAAATTTCCGCGACTTAAAAAGCCTTAAATCAAAACCCTTTAAATTTCTATTTCAAACACAATTTAACAAATAAAGCTTCGCCTCAATGTTCCTCAGCGGAAATGTATTTATCTCCTTGAACACGGGGTTATTTTTAATTGTTTCTCTTTTTTGGGAACTCTTTCAGCGAAATTTCGATCTAAACCCCGGGTTTTACAAATTTGTGCTATTTTGGCGAACCTTTTCATGGGAAAATATTGAAGTCAAGAAAGGTTTTTCCCATTATCATCCTCCCCCTCAGTACCTTAAACCCCTGGGACCCTTTTTAATATAACACGACCCACTTTTTCTATTGGTTTTTTCCCCTGGTGTTTTGCCTACCACTGTTCCACATCGTCATCAGTAAAATAAACTTTTTCTCAAACCCAAAATGCTGCCCCTTTTATTAAGATTGATGAACTGAATATACCGATTTCAGCTTAAAGGACTGATTACCTCAGACTCCTTATCTTCCAACGTTCTCTGAATTTGACTAAATAAGCAACTGCCTAGCGAAACGTTTCCAAAATAAAGATAAACAAATGTTGGGCCAGTGTTTCGGTTATCAACTTGTCGGTTTTTGCTGTATAGCCCATGTGTTTAGCGCTTCCTTTTTATAATAATAATAATAATAAGAATAATAATTGTCGGTTTTTTAAACTGATTATTCAAACTACCTCCGTTATGTTGTTAGGTAAGACACATATGCAACAGTTAGACAACTTTATTCCGAAACGTTTCGCCTACACAGTAGGCTTCTTCAGTCGAATACAGAAAATAGGCAGGAACAGTAGAGATGTGAAGACGATGTAATCAGTCCATCACCCTTGTAGTCGTAGAATTTGAGGTTGTCAGTCCCTCGGCCTGGAGAAGTTCAGTTCCATAGTCAGGAACTACCTCCGTTATGTTGATGAGATTCTCATTATAACTACCGGGAATTTCGACATCTATGCATTCTAACACAAGTTCAACCAGGTCGAGACCTTTTCCCAGTTCACTCTCGAATAGGAAGTCGATGAAATTCGACCTTTCCTCGACGTTCTCCTTCGTGTAATCATGAACTACGCTTCAATTCTACTAATCAACACGATCTTCTCCACCATTACTCTCACCAAGACTGAACGTGCAGGTATCTTTGCGTTTCCTCCTTCGTGCTCCACGTATCTGCACCAGTGACTTACTAGACGACAAATACTCTTTCCTAGAACAGATTATTTCTAAACTCCAGTATACTTGTCGTTTCATTAGAATTTTTTTTTTTCTAATATTATTGTCTTTGTAGTAACAGTATTACTCTTTTTAAATGCTTACTTTTACTGCTAATCTAGACTCTAGAGAGTAGGTTGTTATTCAGATCGCTCTCTCTCTCTCTCTCTCTCTCTCTCTCTCTCTCTCTCTCTCTCTCTCTCTCTCTCTCTCTCTCTATCTATCTATCTATCTATCTATCTATCTTTCTCTCTCTTCATCTATCTATCAGTGAATGGACATCAGATCACGGCTCACTGAGTAAATACATCCTTAATTCCAGTGCATGACATACGTGATGATGTGGTATTCGTGGAGCCGGGACCCTCCCTGCAGATGAAGCCCATCTCGTATCGCAAATGATAACAGTACTTTCTCGTATCAGGTATGATAACCTTACATTCACATAACACGAATGATAACCGTACATTGTCGTGTCACGAATGATAACCATATATTGTATTGTCACGAATGATAACCGTACACTATCGTGTCACAAGTAATAACCGTATATTTTCGTGTCACGAATGATAACCGTACATTCGGGTAATTGAACAATTTGTTTATTTAAAGCTAAATATTCTTTACTGTGAAAAACTTTTCAAAGTCAACCTGTGTGAGCCTAATGTAACTTAACCTTCGCATAACCTAACGTAAAGTATAGGCAATTATATCTATAAATTTATAGGAAGCATTACGATAACGTTGGGATTCTCGAAAATTAATTAATGAATTTAAGTGAGGCAAAATGGTAGCCTTAGGGGTAAGTAGGTACTTATGTCACATATCTCGATGTTCAGCGCATTTTTTTTCTGCTGAAATGTGTTTCCGAAGTGATCAGGTTCATTTCAGTTTCTGGGTAGTGCTGCGAGAGAAGTTTCTCTATACGGGACTGATGAAGGTTGGTTGGCATGTGAGGTGAAGATTGAGACATTTATGCAGCATATGGGAATCTTTATTCAGGAAACGTTTCGCCCACCAGGGCTTCATCAATGAAGCCACTGTGTGGCGAAACGTTTCCTGAATAAAGATTCCCATATGCTGCATAAGTGTCTCAATCTTCAACTTGTCGGTTTTTCAAACCATTCATCACATGGTATGTGAGGTAGTGACGTCTGCACGAGAGTCATTACGGTTGTATTTTCCCACTGCACATTACAGACCAATTGTACTTTAATTCAGAAATAGAGATTAAGCCCTCAGTGTGTGTAAATATACTGAATGATTAAGAAATACACAGTATATTCGTTTCAGTAGGTTAACACTTGTGAAAATTTAGACATGTGCATTATCTGGGTATTTATATTTGTAGAAGTTTCCCCATCCAGTGGCGAAATGTCTACAAATAAAGGTACCCAGATGTTGCATATGTATCTAATTCTTCATCCTGTCGGTAATGTACATTAACTCCTGTGTTTCATAAATGCTGAGGGATGTCTTAGAGGTCACCTTCAGTTAACCAGGAGACCCAGCAGGTGCAGGTGAGCCTGGGTCTTGCATTACTAAAGCTTCTGCAGCACCTATTCCACCAGGTGTGTTGCTGTGAGTACCCAGTGTCCCAGCTCACCTAATTAGCTAAGTGGCTACCATTGCTAACTGCTCTTATGCACATTCCCATATTTTTTAAAAGAATTTTTAAGCAGTAGATAACTTTTTTACGCGCGTCGAGTGTCGTTTTAAACAGTAACTGATTTTTTTCATTGAGACTTGAGGACAAATTTTTTTTCAAACAATGTTTCTTTCATAGAAAGAGGATGGTGCCTAGATGCTGGGAAAGAGCTCTTGATCCAAGGGTTTGGAGCAAACTTCCTTTTTTTTTTTTTCTTTGATTAATTCTGAGGGCATTGCATTCCCCGGGCGTTGAATGACGTTATCTAAATGTTTAGCGCTTCCCTGTGAATTTAATAATAATAATACTGAATAATAATAATGATAATAGCAATAACGAATCTGGAGTTTATCTGGAGAGAGTTCCGGGGGTCAACGCCCCCGCGGCCCGGTCTGTGACCAGGCCTCCTTAGGTCAGTGTCCCAGGATGCGACCCACACCAGTCGACTAACACCCAGGTACCCATTTTACTGATGGGGAACATAGACAACAGGTGGAAAGAAACACGTCCAATGTTTCTACTCTGGCTGGGAATCGAACCCAGGCCCTCACCGTGTGAAGCGAGAGCGTTAACCACCAGGCCACCAGGCCACAATAATAATAATAACAAAAAACTCTTATACTTAGGCTTTACATGCAATTTCTTTGTTCAATGTTTTAAGAAGTGTTCATGAACAAGCCTTGTAGTCATTATTTAGTCCACGACACAAGGTAAACAGCACCGGCCAATTTATACAGGCAGACGTGCAACATATGGGGAATTTTAATTTAGGACACGTTTTGCTCACCAAGAGATTCCTGAGTTCCATTTAGAGGTCATAAAATATAAAATGAGAGAATATGCCATCGACCGAAGGTCACCTGTAGCGAGATCAGATGTAATATGATGTGTGAAGTCACGTAACGGCAGTAACACTGTTAAAAGTGGACAGCGCTTTACATATACTAAATTTCTCATTGTTTTACACATCTGCGTTGCTGTGTCATATTATGAATATGTAACAGCGTCTGTTCAGATGATCTTCCTTTAAGATGAGTTTAGTACGCTGAGACATATGCATCTCTCAGTGTATATAACTTAATAAAGTTTAGCGGAGTTGGTGGTTAATGGGGTTCAAAGTCGGTCTACTACATGAGAGTCACTGTAGCTGCTTCGATGTATAGATCCTATCAGGTTTAATTAAACTTTAGCCAGAACAATTAATTTTTTTCCAGCATAAATATTGTGGGATTTATTGTAAGCTATTTTAAACATAGTCACATCATTTATTAATGGTTTTGTTAGTGGTTTTTTTTATTTATTGAATGTTTATAAGTATATTTAAGGTAAGAAAGAATTTCTGTACTACAAAAACTGTTCAGATGAATGTACTAAACGTGATTAAAATTTAACTCGTTTAATTAACTACATAAATATAATTTTAAAATAGTGAGAGTATTGACGTGATGATCAGTATTAGTCAAGTGACAACGTGTGTAGGTTTAAATAAAAATAGCTAAAACAGAGTTTTAATCTAGTGACATGGCAGTAATATTTTTACATTCACTCGGTCAAACGAGATATACAGAAAAAATCCAAAATTCAATGTCAGAGATAAAAGAAAAATTCGTTAGGAAAAAGAGAGACTACTCCATTTTTCCCAGGGAACCATTTCTACTAAGTGACGGTTCAGATCCAGTAAAATGTTTTCCATATTTCACTTCCCCGTGACTTTGTAAATAGCCCAAGTTGGACCGAAACGTCGTCATAAGCTCCTCTCTTCTATGTGCGGGTTATTTGTGTATGGAAAACATCGTTTCTAAGAGAACCTATACTATGTCAGGTATGACTTCGTATGCATTTTTATAGCCACGACGGCAGTGTTAATAGTCGACTTCAAAACATTGGAAAAATGTATTCGTATGCAGTGAATACAAACGAAGGCCATGTCAGTTCCCAGTGAAGCCTCGTCCTGCGTCAATTTCCCATTCAATTTGAGCTTCACAGAGATACCGCGAACAAACTTGCAAAATATTCATGAAGGCTGTGTAAACTTTGCAATAACATTATTCGGTGATGCAGAGGATGCAGAACTCCAAAAGAAATGTTTAAATTCTTCCTTCGTAAGTTTCCGCTTGTTGTAGACGGAAATTCCTAAGGTTCTTACAATTGTTAAGAAAGATTATTTATTGCTCTCAGAAAGAGCCTTTTATCTTGGAATGTGTGTGTGTGTGTGTGTGTTTGTGGCGATCTTATTTTTTTTAGTCTGTAAACTGTATTTTTTTTATAAATACTTTGAAAAAGTCAATAAGGAGCCGTCGCGTGAACTCAACATGTCAGCTTGGCAGATGACACACTGATAGTAAGCTGGAAACCATTAGATTTTTTAAAGCAAACAAATTTAGGCTTCTCCTTATACCGTTCGGAATGTTAATTAAAGTGTTACAGCATCACACCACTGAATAAATCACAGCTGCCCTTCAAGGAGAACAAATCATTGCTTCCGTTGACTAAACTTACCTTGATGCCCCACTGGGGTCTACTGGAACGAGTCGTAAGACAGCGCAGAAAGCATTACCCTTATTTCTATCTTTGTGTATTGCAACCAGTCAATTAGTGAGTGAGAGTCCCAGAACACTTGAATGGTACTTTAGGACCTCATAACCCAGTGTTTATCAAATTAGTGTGAGAGCGGGATATATTTGCAGAATTTTTAAGCGGAATATCCTCTCTGAGAGATCACAAACAGTCCAACTGGGACAGCAACATTGTGGAGAGAATCGCCCAGTTATGACTAGACAGTAACTCTATAAGGACATATTTTCCATTCTATTGAGGAAGGCACCACAGGCCGGGGATTTCTTAAATGCCACTAATTACTTTCTAAGAATATACCCCGCCCCTGCAGCGTATCTGCATCAGAATATCTGCAGATCTGTTTAGGCAGTATGGATTCATTTGACATATGTCAGGAGCAAAGTATGCCAGACACAATGAGATCAACGATATCTTAGAGGGTAGCTTTGCCATAGTCTGCTTCCCATCAGAACAAGAACCTTAGGTAACCTAGACCAATGACAGCATTTAGTCATAAGGCAAGCCTCTGGCTATCGGAAATAAGAGTTTAAAACTGCCAAATCTATTTTTTCCCATACTATCTCAATTTAACCTCTGGCTAAAACGTTTTCCTGTTCTCAGCAAAATATTGCACCGACTCACCCACCTTCTTAACTCTCTTTTGCAGATTAAACACACACACACACACACACACACACACACAGTAGTGGAGGCAGGATCCATACATAGCTTTAAGCAGAGGTATGATAAAGCTCACGGCTCAGGGAGAGTGACCTAGTAGCGATCAGTGAAGAGGCGGGGCCAGGAGCTCGGACTCGACCCCCGCAACCTCAACTAGGTGAGTACACACACACACACACACACACACACACACACACACACACACATTATATATATATATATGTCGTGCCGAATAGGCAGAACATGCCATCTTGGCTTAAATAGCAATGCTCATCTTGCCATATAGGACAAGCGAAAATTTGTGTATGCAATAATTTCGCCAAAATCATTCTGAACCTAACGAAAAAAATATATTTCACTGTGTTTATTTAGTATTAAATTATTGTAAACAAATCTAAAATATATTTCGTTGGGTTAGGCTAAAATAAATTGTTTTTGTTATAATAAGGTTAGGTAAGTTTTCTAAGTTCCTTTTGGTGCAAAATTATAAATTTTTACATCAACATTAATGAAAAAAATATATCTTTAAACGTATAAGAGAAAATTTTAGAGAAGACTTAATTTTAAATGAGTTCTTGCTAATTGACCAGTTTTACATATTCGGCACGACATATATATATATATATATATATATATATATATATATATATATATATATATATATATATATATATATATATATATATATATATATATATATGTCGTGCCGAATAGGCAGAACTTGCGATCTTGGCTTAAATAGCAACGCTCATCTTGCCATATAGGACAAGTGAAAATTTGTTTATGCAATAATTTCGCCAAAATCATTCTAAACCTAACGAAAAAAATATATTTGATTGTGTTTGTTTAGTACTAAATTATTGTAAACGTATTTAAAATACATTTAGTTGGGTTAGGCTAAAATAAATTGTTCTTGTTATAATAAGGTTAGGTAAGTTTTTAAGATTCTTTTGGTGCAAAATTTAAAATTTTTACATTAACATTAATGAAAAAAATATATCTTTAAACGTATAAGAGAAAATTTTAGAAAGGACTTAATTTTAAATGAGTTCTTACTAATTGACCAGTTTTACATATTCGGCACGACATATATATATATATATATATATATATATATATATATATATATATATATATATATATATATATATATATATATATATATATATATGTCGTGCCGAATAGGCAGAACTTGCGATCTTGGCTTAAATAGCAACGCTCATCTTGCCATATAGGACAAGCGAAAATTTGTGTATGTAATAATTTCGCCAAAATCATTCTGAACCTAACGAAAAAAATATATTTCACTGTGTTTGTTTAGTATTAAATTATTGTAAACAAATCTAAAATATATTTATTTGGGTTAGGCTAAAACAAATTGCTTTTGCTATAATAAGGTTAGGTAAGTTTTCTAAGATTCTTTTGGTGCAAAATTAAAAATTTTTACATTAACATTAATGAAAAAATATATCTTTAAACGTATAAGAGAAAATTTCAGAAAGGACTTAATTTTAAATGAGTTCTTGCTAATTGACCAGTTTTACATATTCGGCACGACATATATATATATATATATATATATATATTATATATATATATATATATATATATATATATATATATATATAATATATATATATATATATATATATATATATAATATTATTATATATATATATATATATATATATATATATATATATATATTGTTATTGATTAAATACCACTCGTCCATGGTTACTATATAATATATATATATATATATATATATTTTTATTTTTTTTTTATTATCACACTGGCCGATTCCCACCAAGGCAGGGTGGCCCGAAAAGAAAAACTTTCACCATCATTCACTCCATCACTGTCTTGCCAGAAGGGTGCTTTACACTACAGACAGTGATGAGTGAATGATGGTGAAAGTTTTTCTTTTTCGGGCCACCCTGCCTTGGTGGGAATCGGCCAGTGTGATAATAAAAATATATATATATATATATATATATATATATATATATAATATATATATATATATATATATATATATATATATAACCATGGACGAGTGGCATTTAATAACACTGCGACTAGCCGAGGACTCAAACCTGTGTCGTTTTAGCGCGCCTCATGGTGGAAGAAAATTCACTATGCCCTAACCCACGGGACCACCCAGTCCTACAGAGATCACGCACCCAGCAGAGCATGGTGTTTTACCGTGATCTGAGGACAATCGATGGTGCGGGTGCCTCAGAGCTAATTTCATTCTCCTTATTTGGTGTACTAGCCTCCACAAGCCGTTTATGTATTATTGTAATCACGGACGCGTGGTATTTAATCAATAACAACACTGCGACTAGCCGAGGGCTCGAACCCGTGTCATTTTAGCCCGTCTCTTTGTGAACGAAAACCCACAATGCTTAAAGAAGATCCAGCTGAAGGGAACGACTGAGAATGTTTTTATAAGGTGCTAGTTGAAGGGATGAAGTGCAGGATGAAGGGTATAATTAGGTATGCATGCTGATTTACCAGGCGGAAGGGTATAAATGGAGATGCTTTACCCTAGTTTGTGGGCCGAAGGGAATAACTGAGGCTGGTACTTGTGTATTTATGAGCACTGGTGTTTAATTTGAAGGTAAATGATATCCAAGAGCTCACTGAGGGAGAACTGGCATAATTCATTGTGTATGTTTATGTTTAATAAGGGCTACCGCTGACACCGCTTTTCATTTTTAAATTCGAGTAAAGCAGCCTGTGGAATGTACACGAGTTTTCGCAATGGGGATTAAAAAGAAATTTGCCAGTCTATGTGTAAGTGAACAAAATATCTCTTCTATCATTATAGAGGTCCTAGGCTTCTCCGCCGTCAAGATTTCTTCAGATCCTTCAAGTTTCTCTCCCAGTGGACCTGACCACCTAAAAATAAGCAGCCAACACATCCTCGTAAATTCCAAGTTGATTTCTTACATATGGTTTGCAACTAATTTCTCTATTTACGATATCTATGATATGTTACGTTAGATTTATGTTAGATTATCCTCTCTCAGTAAAAGTGAACCATTTATAAACACCACAACCTGTATAAATGAAATACGAGATAAAGGCGTGAACTGATAACAGGACCGAACCTGCCACTTGAAAAATCTAAATCAGACAATCTCTGGTTGAGGCTCCTTGGAGAGACACTCCCCTCAAGCGAGGTTTCTTCATGCTGGTGAGGGGCTCTTGATCTAGGGAATTGGATCTATGCTCCAGTTACCTGAATTGAGCCTGAATACCTTCCACTCCCCCCATGTGCGCTGTATAATCCTACGGGTTTAGCGCTCCCTCATGATTATAATAATCGAGAGAAACTCATTTGACTTTCTTAATAGCAGTGAAATGCTTGCTTGTATTAAGAGGATTTGTTGCCTGTGTCATCGCCTTGGCAAGGGAGGACATCATTAGTGTATATTTTTCTATGATTAATCAATTTTATTTAACCGCAAAGTGTTCCGAGGCAGAAAAATTAACCAGCGCCAACACCATTAGTTTCGAAGACATTGAATTATTCGCTCGTTGAGCATATTAATCTTCAGCAAACGACAAACTCACCAAACATGAATAATGTAGCTCGTTATTCTTTGACCATGCGTAACGAATACACAAATGCCAAGTAGCATAGCTTGATTAATACTCATAATTGGTGACAAGTTTCAGAGGGAGGGTGAGGTCTCGACTCACTCCAGTAGTTCATGATCAGCTTCAGAGCTCGGTAGGGTGCGTTTTCAGACATTGTACTCAGTGTCTGGCGTCACAACAACTGAACATCAAGCCGCTTAGCTGTATATTAACAAGCAGAGATATATACCCCAAGATATGTATATATCTTCCCTTACCCATACTGTGAAGCGTGTATCTGTGTATATACACAGATAAGTGTCTGTGTCTCACTACACATACCCCGGGAGATTAATTTAGTTCCCATATTAGTGAACAGAGCCTCCTGGGTAGGTGTTAAACTAGTGACATACAGCCTTAATGACCCTCGTGATGAGGAAAGTGTGGGAAGTGTTAGCTAGGAAAGTGTTCACAAAGTGCCTATAGCAAAGTTGCTTAATGAGCATATAACGATGTTAATTTTATAGCGTTCTTAAAAGCTGAATTATAAATATTGAGAACCAAAGTGTTCATAACGAGTGTTGGTACAAAGTGTTCATAACGAATGTTGGTACAAAGTGTTCATGACGAGTGTTGGTACAAAGTGTTCATAACGAGTGTTGGTACAAAGTGTTCATGACGAGTGTTGGTACAAAGTGCTAATAAACGAGTGTTGGTACAAAGTGTTCATAACGAGTGTTGGTACAAAGTGTTCATGACGAGTGTTGGTACAGAGTGCTAATAAAATTGTTGAATCAAAAATATTAACAAGAACGTTAATAACGAAAGTATTGATAATTAAAACGTTGATAACAAGTGTTAACAAGAACTGAGAGAGAGAATTTTGAGAACCACAATGTTAAATGTTGAAAACATTACTTAATAAGAGATATTGATACCGAGAGTTGCCGACAAAAAAAAAGTGGATAACACGTATTGTGAGTGTCGTCGTTATTGTGAGTGTCGTCGTTATTGTGAGTGTCGTCGTTATCGCGAATGTCGTCGTTATCGCAAGTGTCTTAAAACACTGGTTATGATAGGAGTGTTGGCAGGAGCCTTGGTAAAAGTATTAAGAGCGAACGAGTGTTGACAGGGCGGGTGTTGACAGGGCGAGTGTCGACAGGGCGAGTGTCGACAGGGCGAGTGTCGACAGGGCGAGTGTTGAACACAAGTGTGATATAAAAGTTTTGATGAGAATTATTTAACAAAAATGTGTTGATAAAAAGTACTGATATCAAGTGTATCGATAACAGCATATGTCTCATTACCACATGGGCTCCAGCTCTTCCTGGGTTCCAACTCTTCCTGGGTTCCAACTCTTCTTGAGCTCCAGCACCATTTGTGCTCCAGTTCTTTTTGGGTTCTATCATCATTTTGGCTCCAGCTCTTCTTGGGCGCCAGCATCATTTAGGCTCCAGCACCATTTGGGCTCCAGCACCACATGGGGTCCCAGCTCTTCCTGGGTTCCTCAGGTTCCAGGTTACTCCAGTCACACAGGCATCATCTACAGTCAAGGGAAGGTGAGTGTCATGTGTGTCAGTGGAAAGACATGTTAATTCAACTTAACCCTGATAACTATTTACATTTCCCAGTTGAACTGTGGTTTCATTTGTCAAGAAATTTATAATTTGTATTTTGAGGATAGTTGTAGGTGTGGGTGAATGACTTGTGTAAGGTGTGCTGGAGGTGCTTGTTGAAGGTGCGTGCTGAAGGATACAACTGGAGGTGCCGGTTGAAGGTGCGTGCTGAAGGATACGACTGGAGGTGCTTGTTGAAGGTGCGTGCTGAAGAGTACAACTGGAGGTGCTTGTTGAAGGTGCGTGCTGAAGGGTACAACTGGAGGTGCTTGTTGAAGGTGCGTGCTGAAGGATACAACTGGAGGTGCTTGTTGAAGGTGCGTGCTGAAGGATACGACTGGAGGTGCTTGTTGAAGGTGCGTGCTGAAGGATACGACGAGTGCTTGTTGAAGGTGCGTGCTGAGGGTACAATGGAGGTGCTTGTTGAAGGTGCGTGCTGAAGGGTACAACGGAGGGCTGTTTAAGGTGCGTGCTGAAGGATACAATGGAGGTCTTGTTGAGTGCGTGTGAGGTAAACTGGAGGTGCTTGTTGAAGTGCGGCTGAAGGATACAACTGGAGGTGCTTGTTGAAGGTGCGTGCTGAAGGATACAACTGGAGGTGCTTGTTGAAGGTGCGTGCTGAAGGATACAACTGGAGGTGCTTGTTGAAGGTGCGTGCTGAAGGGTACAACTGGAGTGTTGTTGAGGTGCGTGCTGAAGGGTACAACTGAGGTGCTTGTTGAAGGTGCTGCTGAAGGAACAACTGGAGGTGCTTGTTTGAAGTGCGTGCTGAAGGGTACAACTGGAGGTGTTGTTGAAGTGCGTGCTGAAGGATACAACTGGAGGTGCTTGTTAGGTGCGTGCTGAAGGGTACCGGAGGGCTTTGAAGTGGTGCTAAGGTACAACTGGAGGTGCTTGTTGAAGGCGTGCTGAAGGGTACAACTGGAAGTGCTTTTGAAGGTGCGATGCTTGACGGATACAACTGAGTGCCGGTTGAAGGTGCGGCTGAGGATTTCAACTGGAGTGTTGTTGAAGGTGCGTGCTGAAGGATACAACTGGAGGTGCTTGTTGAAGGTGCGTGCTGAAGGATACAACTGGAGGTGCTTGTTGAAGGTGCGTTTCTAAGGTACAAACTGGAGGTGCTTGTTGAAGTGCGTGCAAGGATAAACAGGTGTGTTGTTGAAGGTAGTGCTGAAGGATACAACTATATAAATTGCTTGTTGGTGTGTGCTGAAGGTTACAGCTGTAGCTGCTTGTTGAAAGCGTGTGCTGATGGATATATTTAGATGTGCTTGGTGAAGGTGCTTGCTAAAGGATACAATTGTAGGTGCTTGCAAGAGGTGCTTGTTGAGGGATATATCTGGGGACATATCCGAGGCATGATTCATGATATAATAGGTACTATTTATCTTGCAGGTAAGTGAGAAGTGACAGCTGTTATGGGATAGTTGGCCCACCATTAATAAGGTAAAGTACCACTTTATATCATTTGTCTCTGAAATCGCTTTCCACTGTTAACTAGTATATATATCCTAGCATGAATCACACGTATGATATTCGCCATGCGGATTAAAAGGAACAGTTGCATATCTATACATAACAGCACGATATATTTCTTCTATTGTTATGGTCTATTGTGTTCTTTCATACGAAAATAACCTGTGAACTTCGTTATGATCAGTTTTTGGTATCCGTGATTTATTATAAACGACAGAAGCTTCGTAAAAACTAGCAACGGAAAAACAATGTTTGCTAGTCGGAACACTTCACGGAAATTGCCTGGAAATGACCGCAGAGTATTTCTCTTCTGTTATTGCAGTATCTGAATTGGTTGATCTCTAGCCTTGTATTATCATGCATGCAGGTGTACATATACACGTGAATAAATTCACATGTGTATGCAATAATCGCAAACGAGGTATAGAAGATGCAAAATAACCCCAGGTGGAGTTGAATGATAGCTCTAGGCCTTTCGTGTTTCAATCAACACAATAGGCCTAGAGCTATCATTCATCAGGAACTTGCAATGTTGCAGTAATAGAGTAAGAAATCCAGATTGATTCATTCAGGGGAACGACTCTTTCCAGAATCCTATTCTACGTCTGTGTTGATTGCAACACGAAAGGCGTTTGTTACCATATCTACAAGCACACATACCCACACATATCCACATGCACAAAAATGTACTCGTATATCATATACACCCATGTACAGATATGCTGTGAATATGCATATAAATGTAAGTAACTTTACGAGGTTAAGTAGATATGTGTTTGTTCCTCTTTATAAATTTTCTCTCCTTGAAGCTCGAACGTAAATATACACACAAGTATACATGTCCACATGCAAACATATGTGCCTGCATACAAATAAATAGGTATACATTTTGCAGCTGCTTACATATGCACATTCATACATAAGCAAAGGCATACAAATTTTTGTATTTTGGTACGTTTGTAACTCTTGACCGCTTCCTTGCCTCCCTTCCTCTCTCCCTTCCTTCGTAGAGTTTAAGTGCTCTTAACGCAGACAAATGTGAGGTTCCAATCTGGAAAATGAAAATTAATATAGCACTTAGAAACTAAATATTGTAGATCTTAATCACACTGAATGCGAAAGAGACTTAAGGGTTCTGGATATCAGAACACACACACACACACACAACACAACACACTACAACACACACACACACAACACACACCACACACACACACACACCACTGATAGAATAGTGAAATTCCAAGCGCTTTTGTGACTTCTCACATTATCAATGAGCTATATGGTTCCTTGATAATGTGAGAAGTCACGAATGCGCTTCCAATTTCACTATTCTTTCAGTGGTTGTCTTGCATATATATATATTATATATATATAAAGGAGGGGTTTGGGATTTTGGGCAGTTTGGAGGGATATGTTATGTATCTTTATATGTATATGCTTCTAAACTGTTGTATTCTGAGCACCTCTGCAAAAACAGTGATTATGCGTGAGTGAGGTGAAAGTGTTAATGTTGATGAAAGTATTTTTGGGGATGTTCTTTCTTTTTTGGGTCACCCTGCCTCGGTGGGAGATGGCCGACGTGTTGAATATATATAATATATATATATATATATATATATATATATATATATATATTATATATATATATATAATATATATATATATATATATATATATATTATATATATATATATTATATATATATATATATATATATATTATATATATTATATATATATATATAGAATGATTGTATTGTAAAACTAAATGAACGCAGGGTATTTTGGAGAGGTGCAGTATACAAAGATAATGGATCTGATATTAAAGAATAGTTTTCTCAGTTGATATTTAATGAAGACACAGTTCTTGGTATATATGGTAAAGACGTTGCAAATATGAGAATAGTTTGAGATGATGTGAAATATGAACATAAAACAATTATTAAAAAATATTAAAGAAAGGAGAGTAAAACCTATCAGTAAAGGTTCCTTGTGTAAGAGGTTCTCTTGATGCAATTAAATGCGACCTGACTTTCGCTTCCTTGGATCAAACCTGATTGCCACCAATTAACCCATGCGGTGTAAGACCTCTACGAGTTTAGCGCTACTTCTCTTCACATCCTCACTACAATACGAGAGTAAAAGTTTTGGTCTGGGGGAAGGAAAATGGAAAAATTCATTGTAATTAAATATATACGAGCAGATGTTCCAACAGAAACGAGTTTACTCATAAAACTTTGAGATAAATGAAGGTATCAAGTGTTGGGATCTGTGGGAGCAAAGAATACTGAAAATAGTGTATCAAAATAATGTATCAGAGTATAGAAGTGTTAACATTTCTGTTTGAGTGTCAGTCTCTGGATGTTGCATCTCTCAATATGTTCAAATCAATGGTAATGTCATAGATTTTAGCCATTGTCACATGTGATGCAAAAATTCGTTTTGCATCACACTTGACGTCCCGTATGTGATGCGAAAACTCATTTTGCATTACATGCGGGACGTCAAGTTGGTTTTGTTCTAGTTCCTCTTTTCAGATCAGGATTCTGCAGTCATTCCTAAGTTGTGATTCTCTTTCACTTCCATATAATATTTGAAGTTCAGTTCTGCATGGTCGCTGGCACCAAGGAGATTCTTATATTCGATGTTCCTTATGTCAGTGTCTCTTTTGGAGAATACGTTCAGTCTTGCTGGTTTATCCTCTCGTCTGTCTCTAGTTGTAGATGAATGGTTCAGAGAACCGACACGTTGATAAATTAGACACATGTGCACATGTGTCTAATTTACCAACTGTCTCTAGTTGTGTCCCTGATATTCTGACACAAGAAGTTTTCCACTGCCATATTCACAGTCTTGCTCTGCTATGTTTCCAGTTCTCTAAACAGCTCCAGATTATCCCAGTCAGTTTTCTAATTGAAATTTCCAATGATCAGCATTTTTTCATTGCTTTCTGGCCACATCAGCTATCATGCAGATGTGGTGGGTTGTATAACATTATCACCAACGTGAGTCTACCATTTCAGACTATACTGTGTATTCATTTAAGTCTTTTCTTTCCTTTCATCTCAAAATTCCACTAGTTTCTGGTTATTTCGGTATATTTATCGAGGAAAGGATACGCGGTAAAGATACCCAATCGTTGCACATGTTTAATTTGTCAGTTTCTGATTATTAATGATTTTACTCGACCTCTTGGTCCCTCTGTCCTTCCTCATAATCCGGTATCCTATTGGGAAGATTGCATCTGTTGTTGCCTCTACAGGCTTTGAGATGTCTCTGCTTTTCCTTATGTTTCCATTCATTACTGTTATTCGAATGGCATTTACGTGTAACACTTTTAGTTTTCTTTCTTTTAGTGTGTTCCGGGTTTTGGATTCCTAATGTGAAATATTGCCTAGAGATATGGCTAGTGAGAGTATAGGGAGAGATGGAGGTTCAGATAAAGGAGAATGGTGGTTGAGGGAAGACTTCATGCACTGGGAGGGGGAAGACTATTGACGTAGGTTAGGGAGAGTGGGGAATAGAGATGTTCATTCTTTGGTTCTCCTTCCTGTCTCTTCCGTTTTTTATTATCTCCCCCTTCTTTCTTTTCTGTGTTGTCCTGCTCGAGGTACACATGATTATGAATTTTCTAACAGGTGTTTCTATTTCAGGATCCAGTCTTGTGTAATCTCTGTTACAAGCGTCAGTTTGATTGTGTAATGTCCCATGAATGCCAACCAAACCTCTGTAAATTTATCTCCTTGTGCACCTCAGTCTCACCATCTCTGTCAAATAACTGTACAAATCTCCTTTTTTTCTGCGATTCAGATCTAATCGTTTGTCCTCCCTACAGCTTGCTGGAGGCTATGTATCTTCAGGGACTTTCTTCCTCCCGTTTTCTTTTCCTGAAGAGTTCGTTGTCTGATGTTATCAGTTCCTTCACTGTTTTCTCTTCATGTCTGTGTTGTCTGAGAGCACTTCTGCAGAGATCCTTTTTTCTCTTCGCCCTCTCTTCTTTCACACCATCAGCTATACTTGTTTTCATCTCTTCCTCATATCTCCTTCCCTTCAACTCCTCTATACCCATCCACAATTTCTGTAGATCTCTTGCCAAGGTTATGTACCTTTTCTTCGGTAGCTGCAGCCGCCGTGCTGTGTTCCTTGTCTTCCTTCAATACTTCTTCATCTTTTAACAATTTTGTGTCATTTTATCTTTTTTTCCCCTTATTCTTCTTCCATCATGTGCTTAAGTCAACCTAATATTAGTTTCTAATCTGTGCACAAACATCGTGTTTCGACCTCACGTCTTTCCTTGCCTTTTCATTTTGACCTTTTCAAGGGGGACTCTTTGATGTGGTGAAGAGGCTTTTGGTCTGAGGAATTATGCCTTTTGGTCTTCTTCCTCAGACCGAATCTAGTTAACCCCCAATCCTTCCCTCCATAACATATCCTCCCAATCCCTCATTTTCCCTTTCCTCCCCCTCCCTCACCCTCCCTTTTCCGTGTCCCATTTGTAGCCTCTAGGGTCCTCCCCACTGGTATTACGGTTTGTAGGTAGGGAGAAGTGTGCCGGGGTTCATCCTACTCCGTGGGGTTCCCAGAGTGTGATGAACTTTGCCGTGAAATCTGGATTATCTGGAGGCGCCCTGCTCCCTTCCTGGATTTTGGAGAGGTGGGGCGGGGTGTCCTGCAGGTGACGGGTGTAGCTCCAGAGGCTGCCTGCAGCTTCTGGGAGGTGGCAGCCGAAGGAGGTGTGCTTTGTGGTGGGTTTCCGGCCGCCCTCGCTTTTTGTTCCCGCGAGATGTGAGGTTGCTATCCCGGAGTGCAGGTTTACTGGAGTGAAGGGTAGGGTATGGCACGGGTTCCACGCTGTTTTCAGCGTGGGGAATTTATGGCTTTTACATGTCTTCTAGTTAATGTCCCTCCACTGTCCATCTTTTTTTCTTTCCTTCTTTCTCTCTTTTTTTCTTTAAAAGAAAGAAGGAAATAAAAAAGTTCCACCATCATGGAATCTTCATTCTGTGATAACCCTCCTCCTCCTCTCCTGCCCTTTTTTGTTACTTATCCTGTTTTTGACCTGGCTTCATTTACTGGACCATTCTCCAGACTTTTCCCTATCCCTGTACCTTTGCTGGCGCACTTCTCCTGCTCCAGTGCTTTAGGCCCCGCCACTTCTTTAGTTCTCTTGCCGTCTTTTACTATGCTTTGGCTTCCGAGTAGGTGTGATGGTTTTCGGATTGCCCAGTACCTTGGGTTTGGCCCGCCCGTGGAATACGCCAAACATTTCCAGACCTTTTGTGACGACGGTTCTTCTGCCTCTCTTCCACCAAACCCGACCTAGGCGACCCCATTTCCTTTAAGCACCAGTTTTTAAAATATGCAGTGGACTAAATTTCTTTTCCCTACAAAATATTACAGTTCACAAACACAATACTCTCAATTCTTGCAAATAGACGGCGGTTTCGCTGCGTCCATTGCACAGGGGTGATTTTTCTGTTTGAGTGACATATTTTGGAGCAGTTAGCACCCCAGGATCTTCAATTCTCAAATGGATTCTTAATTAAGCCCGCTCAATGGGTAGAGGCATTTCTGTACCATCACCCAAATTAACCTTTTACTGCCCTGAACTCCCGCCCAATCGTTCATATCGTGGCGATCGCCTTAAAAGTCCGTAAAGTGTCAAATGCGGCGCTTTGGACGCCCGGTAATTCTGCACATCTGCCAGTGGAGTGTCTGGTCTGCGGTGCCCCCTTTTTCCGCCATTTTCAGGCTATTCTTTAATGAACCAGAAATCTGTTGCCTTAAGGAGAGCTAAGGTCTTATGCTATGGCTGTCTCTTGGCACCTTCAGAGGAATTTTCCTCATGTTCCTTATTCTTGAGTAGTTAGGAGACCTCCAACCTTAGTCTCCCCCACCTACGAGCACCTCTGGTTCCATGTCATTCGGGAGCACCCCCTTCTCTAATTCTTTAGTGGTTTTACCCTCTGAAACCCCCACCTCCTTACCTATTCCTGCTTCTACCTCTTCATCTCACTCACTAGCTTCTCAGTCTGCAAGGCCTCCCACGCCTGCACCTTCTTCGTGCCTAACACCTGTCTTCAAAGCCCAAGTTTCTTCGCATTCCTCCATTGCTTACAATTCCCCAACAATTCTCCTTTTCGGCCTCGATGCCCAGTTCTCACCCCCTTTCTAACTCGTATGTAGGTGGAGGTTAACCCTCCCCCCACCTCGTGTTTCTCATGTTTCCCCCCAATCTTCCTGCAGCCTCCTTCCTCTTATGTTCCACTGCAGGACTCTTCTGTCCCTGCTGGCACATCTCTCCAGGTTCATACTCCCATCCCTCTCAGACCTCTTTGATTCCATCCATAGTGACTAAGTCTACTTGCTCTGCTTCATCTGTCTCTGAAGTCATGGTATCAACATCTTTGTCCGCTGAAACACTTGATGCTATTTCCAACTATACTTCGGAGACGAAACCCTCGGTGGACACCTGTGCATCTCCTTATGCCCCTATTTATTTTTCACAACCCTCACAGCAATCTTTTTTCACTTATTCTGATTCCTCCTGCTTACATACTTTCTGTTGCCTCCACACATTGACTTCACTGATCCTACCAGCCCATAGATTTTATCGCTTCTCATTCTTAGCATACGTGTCTTTGTGAATAATGATTTATTTACAATGGAATATTCGTGGCCTCAGTGGTAATCGGGGAGAACTCCAGGTGTTGCTCTCCCAGTTTTCCCCAGTATGTGTTGGGTTACAAGAGCCTAAGGTTCGTTCGGGCAATGTGCTGTTGCATTCTTCTGATCTCTTTCCTGATGAAACTTAATGTGAGTGTGTTTCATGTACGTGTTGGTATACCGTTTCAACAGGTCTTTGTTCGTTCTCAGCTGCATTGCACCGCAGCCCATATTTATTTGCACTGATGGTATACAGTTTTCTCTCTTATATCTTTCCTCTTCCTGTGCATTCTGTATCTCTGATATTGCATTCTTGATCTCTTCTCTGCCGCCGCCCATCTTGTTCTTAGGTGATTTTAACGTTTGTCATCATCATTCCGGAGGGTCCCACTGTGACTCTCGTGGTGATCAGTTAGAGACTCTTGTCACTTTTCATCCTCTTCATGTTTTAAATACCAGTGCTCCCACCTATTTTGACTTTTGCACTCAGTCTTTCTTGCGTTGATCTTTCTATCTGTTCCTCGTCAATTGCCCTTGATTGCAATTAGTCTGTTCTCCAGGATTTGCACAACAGTGATCATTTTCCTATTATTCTTACTTCTACGTATTCCCAACCGCCTCGTATCCCACGGTGGCAATTTGGACGAGCGAATTGGGACTTACACTCTCATCTTACCTTTCTTCTTCCTCTGTTGATGAGCTGGTGCACCAGCTCATCAACGGTACACGTTCTGTCCTCGAACCTCAGGCAGGCATTCTCAGACATTCAAGCATTGGTGGTCTCCTGCCTGTGCCCGTGCAGTGCGTTTGAAACGTGCTGCATGGGGCCGTTATTGATATAATCGGACCGCAGAACGTCTTTTAGATTTTAAACGAGCAAGGGCAGTCGTTCGCTGCGTAGTAGAGGACGCTAAACGCACTTGCTGGCAAGACTGTTTCTACTTTACCTCGAATTTCCCTATGTATGTATGCGGTTTGGAAGAAGGTACGGAAGTTGTGTCGCAAGTACACTCCTGACCCAGCTCCTGTTTTACGAGTTGCCGGTGTCAGTGTTGATGGACGTTTTGAGGTTGCCGTGGAAATAGGGAACTATCTTGTCCGTGTCTCCTCGTTTCTCGCTTCTAAGTCTGCCTGGGAGCAATCGCCCTTGGATTTCTATTCTAATGGGATGGAGCCATATAATGTACCTTTTACTCTTTAAGAGCTAGAGTCCACGCTTTCCGCTTGCCGGTCATTGACAGCTGGGTCCGATAATATTCATATATGCATTCTACAGCATCTGCATTCTACAGCCCTTACAGTCCTTTTGCGCCTTGTCAATTTTGTTTGGATGCGAGGCCATTGTACTTGTTTCGCAAACCAGGCACCTCAGGGCTTGATACCTCTCACTATCGTCCCATTACTCTGCCCAGTGTAGTCTGCAAGGTGATGAAACGATTAGTGAATAGACGTCCGATGTGGTACTTAGAGACGGTCTTTCTGCTCGCCAATATGGCTTTCGCAAGGGCCGCTCTATTTTGGACCCCCCTTGCTCCACTTACGTGTGAAATGTCTTTGCTAATAAACACTCCGTTCAAGCAGTCTTTTTTGACCTCGAGAAGGCATATGACACCACTTGGAAGATAAACATCTTAGCCCAGGCCCACTCCTTAGGCCTCTGGGTAATCTACAGACTTTCCTTGCTGCTTTCTTATCTGAAAAACATTTTCGTGTCCGTGTTGGCGCCTCGCTTTCCTCAGACTTGGTTCAGGCCGAGGGTGTCCCACAAGCTTGTGTCCTTAATACTACCCTTTTTCTCTTAGCTATAAATGACCCATCTTCCATTCTTCCATCGCATATTTGGTCGTCGCTTTATGTGAATGACTTGGCTATAGCTTACGCAGGCGCTGACTGTCGCCTGATAACGGCCCCCCTTCAGGCTGCGATTGACCATGTTTTCCATTGGGCCACTTCTCATGGTTTTAAATTTTCTTGTACGAAAACCCATTTCATTACCTTCACTAGACGTCCTCTTATTCCAAATATTCCA
Source organism: Cherax quadricarinatus (assembly GCF_026875155.1). Lineage (NCBI taxonomy): Eukaryota > Metazoa > Arthropoda > Malacostraca > Decapoda > Parastacidae > Cherax > Cherax quadricarinatus. Next base: position 8,821,674 of record NC_069473.1, read on the forward strand.
TTGTATTTACACGGCTCACATATTCCAGAATGAGATAGTCAGTTTTCATGGCCTATTCGATCGCCGGTTTACATGGAAATCTCACATTTCTTCTTTGAAGGCAGCTTGCCATTGTCGGCTGAATCTCCTTAATATTCTTGCGCATCGTTCATGGGGAGGAGATCGCTGGACTCTCCTCCTTTTGCATGCCATCTTAGTCTTGTCCAAGCTGGATTATGGCGACCAAGTCTATTCTGCGGCTTCTACAACTCTTTTTAAGTTAGGTCTACTTTGATGCCTTGGTGCCTTTCATTCATCCCCTGTTGAAAGCCTTTGTGCTGTGGTGAATGTTCCTTTCTTAGCTGATCGTCGTGATGCTCATTACCATCGTTACTTTGTCAGCGCTCATGACCTTCGTGTTCCCTCTATGTATAGGTTGGTCTCAGACGTTAATAGAAGCCCGTTATTTGTTCGGCGCCCCTGGTTATTCCTACCATTTTCCGTTCGTCTTCACTCCGGTCTTCTCTCCAGTTGCCTCCCTTGTATGTTTATATAGTGTCTGCCTTTTCCCTTCTCCCTTGAGAGGTTCCGACGGTTCGTGTCTGTTCTCCCCTACTATTGCATCAAGATGCACCCCCTTCACCAGCGTCAAGACGCATTCCCTTCACCGGCATCAAGACGCATCCCCTTCACCGGCATCAAGGTGCACCCCCCTTCACCGGCATCAAGACGCATCTCCTTAACCAGCATCAAGACGCATCACAAAGGGTAAAATATGGCTGCATATAATCTGGTCATCACTAGACCAGGATATTTTAATCCCTTATAAAGGGAATCCGGGATATTCTAAGTTAATGCAGACTGAGATATACACCTCTGTGTGCATCTTCTGTTATTCTTATTGTGTACACAAGAGAGATCTACTGATCTGATTATATACAATGAATGTAGGGGCGCCATTGGTACACTAAGAGAAAACACAAGTGTCCGGGGCCCAAGACTGTTCAACAGCCTCCCACCATGCATAAGGGGAATTTCCAATAGGCCCCTGGATTTCTTCAAGAGGGAGCTGGACATAAAGTCGGTGCCAGATCAGCCGGGCTGTGGTTCATATGTTGGACTATGTGCGGCCAGCAGTAACAGCCTGGTTGACCACGCCCTGATCCACCAGGAGACCTAATCATAAGAATGTAGGAACACTGCAGAAGGCCTACTGGCCTATACGAGGCAGGTCCTTATCAAAACGATCTCTACCTGGACTGGGCCGCGGGGGCGTTGACCCCCGGAATACTCTCCAGGTAGACTCCAGGTATAATGTGAGAAATCACAAAAGCGCTTGACATTTCACTATTTTTTCACTGTAGTTACTTTAAACAAAGTATCTTATTGTTCATGTCGTTAGTAATTTAAATATTTCATTTGCACCTAAGAATAAGTATTGTTATATTTTGTGTAACAAAAGTAACAAATAAGTACTGATGATGAACATCAAAATGGTATACAATACCGACAGGTTGTTAGGTAAGACACATATGCAACAGTTAGACAACTTTATTCCGAAACGTTTCGCCTACACAGTAGGCTTCTTCAGTCGATGGACTGATTACATCGTCTTCACATCTCTACTGTTCCTGCCTACTTTCTGTATTCGACTGAAGAAGCCTACTGTGTAGGCGAAACGTTTCGGAATAAAGTTGTCTAACTGTTGCATATGTGTCTTACCTAACAACAAGTACTGATGATATTACGTTACCCTGTTTAACAAAAGCAATTATTCATCAGGAAATTAACAAAATAGTGCAAAAGTTCAAAATCAAAGTATGTTTCACATTTAAAAGAATAATCAAAACAATGAGATAAACGAAGAAAGAATATTTCTGCATTTTCTCAATGATAGAAAATGGACGCTGGACGAACTAATGAAAAGCCGCTTTGAGTTACAATATATGTACCCCCCAAAAAATCTAACTTTTGGAGCGGACACATTTGAGGCAATGTTGTGATTATAGCGAAAATAACAATAGCTGGAACAGTGCGACTCTTTACAAAATTGTTAATTAAAGCAGAAGCATTTATTGCCTATGTGAATCATAATTTTTTTTCATCCTGGCTGCCATTGTGAGGACAGCTGACCCCGCTGTCAGTATTAAAATTAAAATACGAACTATAAAAAAAGACAACTGAAAAAAGCTTCAAAAGAAATGATAAAAATATTCTATGCTCTGGACATTGTTGATATTTTTTTATATATATTTTTTTAATTTCAAAGGAAAGTCTTTATATAGCTTCTAAGATGTATTGGATATTGTATTTCTGCATGGATCGACACCATGCCTAACCCTTCTAGGGTAGGGTAGGTGCCTGAGCCCGAGCCTTTAGCTCATAAGACTGTCATTCCCATTTGCCCCCTTGGGGCGGGGATGGCAGACCAGAGAGGCCTAGCTTGTGGCTAGGCCTGGGGACATGACGATACAAGGAATGCCTGTGTACAGCATCGCAATTCACACAACCATTTAATTAACTACAGAAACTCAAGACTTATAGCCACAGAAGACAACACTCAATACAGAAGAATCCTGGAATCATCGCTTATCTCTACAACCAACAATTTCAACCAGAACAATGGCTTCTATAACATAGCTGAACCACTCGCCAAGAAACTTCTTCATCGCTATCCCACATAAGAACATAGAACACTGCAGAAGGTCTACAACTTGTCCAATACCCCTGCCAAGCTACCCAAGACTCTATAACCCCACCCGGTAGATCATCAGATGCAGCATTCTTCACCTGACCTCAACATTCTGACTATAAATACTCTCGTACCTTCCAACCCCAGGTAGATCCGTGTGTGACTTGAGAAAGCCCACTGTGTGGGTGAAACGTTGTCAATAAAGGATCACATTATACTGCATTTGTGTTTATTTCCAGGCCTGGGGACAGTTGGTCCCAAAGATGGAGGTACTTGTGCCTCCTCCCATGGGAGACTTAGGTCTCAGACACTCCCTAAAGTGGGAGCCAAGGCCGGGCCACCACTTGGAAAAGGCCCGGGCCGGGAGAGTACCGGCAAATCAAAAAGAAGTAGTATTTCTGCATCATTGTATGAGATAATATACAAGATAGTCGTTTAACTTGTACAGGAAGAGCATAATGCTGGCAGCATCCAGCATTCTTAAGTCAGAGATGAATATCAAATTTTGTAGCGGAATCAACATGCAAGGAGAATAAATGGTATAAAATACCGACACAATGGAAATATAAACACATATGCAGCATTCTCCACCTGACCTCAGCATTCTGAACCTGACTATAAATACTCGCGTTCCTTCCACCCCAGGTAGTTCTGTTTGTGACTTGAAAAAGCCCACTGTGTGGGCGAAACGTAGTCAATAAAGGATCACATTATACTGCATATGTGTTTATATTTCCATGCAAGGAGAAGTGCTCTGATGCTTGTGAAGCGCTCTCCATCATAGTTAACCCTGATTGTCTTTGAATCTCCTAGTGTTGTTTGACCACTACTGGTTTAGCGATTCCATATGAATTTAAAAAAAAATGGTCATCCTCTGAATAGTTGTGGCTGTTCATGGATGGGATGCTTTGAGGCCGATGTACAGCTTCTGGCGTAAGGAATTGGAACTCACCCTCACAGACCTTAGATCAGGCCTGATTGCCAGGGTCATTTAGCCTCCAGTGGCTGTATGACCATTGCGCCAAGAAGTTTACATTGTGTTCTAATTGGATTGTTGATGTCATTAAATTCCAATGTGTGTTTGTACTCAAGCCTGAATGCCTTCACTCCCCCCTTCTCCAACTGGCGCTGTATAAGAACATAAGAAAGGAGGAACACTGCAGCAGGCCTGTTGGCCCATACTAGGCAGGTCTTTTACAATTCATCCCACTAACAAATTTTCAATGCTACCCAAGAAATAAGCTCTGATGTGCAAGTCCCACTCAAATCCAACCCCTCCCACTCATGTACTTATCCAACCTAAATTTGAAACTACCCAAAGTCCTAGCCTCAATAACCCAACTAGGTAGACTGTTCCACTCATCAACTACCCTATTTCCAAACAAATACTTTCCTGTGTCATTTCTAAATCTAAACTTATCTAATTTAAATCCATTACTGCGGGTTCTCTCTTGGAGAGATATCCTCAAGACCTTATTAATATCCCCTTTATTAATACCTATCTTCCACTTATACACTTCGATCAGGTCTCCCCTCATTCTTCGTCTAACAAGTGAATGTAACTTACGAGTCTTCAATCTTTCTTCATAAGGAAGATTTTTTAATGCTATGTATTAATTTAGTTGGTTTAGAAAGACACGTAAGCAAACACTGACATATTTATTAGAAAACGTTTCGGTCCTGGGACCTTGATCACTTCTAACATACAGAGGTAGAAAGACATTATATATATAGGCGGAGAGTGAGGTGTGACGCACGTGACCTGAGGAATGTCATAAGAACATAAGAATGGAGGAACACTGTAGAAGGCCTACTGGCCCATGCGAGGCAGGTCCTTATCAAAACAACCTCTACCTATGATGAGGACGGGTAGACGATGAAATCATGTGACTCCTGTGTTGTTGGGTTGTTGGTGCTTAAGTATCATGTATGCCAATGTTTTTGAAATTTTGTAGTTTCCAGTGTTGCGTTCTATAGTGTCGGTGACGGCGATTAGTGAGGCTTCTAGGCACCGTCGGCGTCTGAGGTCTGGTTCGGTGAGAACGGGTTGTGCCTCATTCCAGTTCATCAAATGCCCCGTGGAGTCTCTGTGGAGGACACAGGCGTAACTTACATCGTCTCTGTTAGAGGCATTTCGATGCTCATTCAGGCGGACTGCAAGATCTCTGCCTGTCTCGCCTATATATTTCTTGGGACAGAACCCACAGGGGATAGTGTAGACGCCTCCTGTAGAAGTTAGAGGTGTGGGGCTGCGTTTCGTAGTGAGATCTTTGATAGATGATTTGTTTATGGTGGAAACGTTGATGTTACTCATAGCAAGTGCCCGGCGAGTATTCGTGGCAACATCGCCACATGGGAGTACCATGAACTGCTTAGGGGGCTGTTCCATGGGCGGTTTGTTAGGATAGCTTGTGCCTTGAGTCTGCAATCTCGGATGAAGAAAGATGGGAACTGAAGACCTGTAAAGGCTTGTGCTATGTAAGTGCATTCTTCTTCTAGAAAACAAGGGCTGGAGATGCGAAGAGCTCTCAAGAAGAAGCCAAAGAGGACTCCTCTCTTAGTGCGGGTGTCTTGGTGTGAATAAAAGTGTACAAGATCGTTCTTGTGCAAGAAAGGTATAAAATACCGACACTATGAAAGTAAAGACACATGTGCAACATCTGGAAATCTTTAATGTAGACGTTTCGCCATCCAGTGGCTTTATCAATACAAATTCTAGGACATAATTGGAAGACTGTAGAAATATATGCAAAAGATGCGGTAATCAGTTCCTCAGCCTAGGAGTTAGTGTTCACAGCATCGTGGTGGAGGAGAATCAGGAGCAAAGGCAAGAAGACTGGCGGTTATATAGGCGTCAGTGGATAAGGGCATGCAGCAGACGAGGGCACAGTCACTGGTAGGCGGGATTCCCCAGTGGAAGTAGGTCCTTCCCAAAGAGATGGGTTAGTTGCAGCAGCCGTGAAGAAGGTCTTGTAGATGTCCTCTGAACCAAGATTCCATGATGTTGCAGTGTCTGACAAGTTGTGCAAGAAAGGTATAAAATACCGACAATATGAAAGTTAAGACACATGTGAAACATCTGGAAATCTTTAATGTAGACGTTTCGCCATCCAGTGGCTATCAATACAAATTCTAGGACATAATTGGAAGACTGTAGAAATAAATACTTTACTTTCATATTGTCGGTATTTTATACCTTTCTTGCACAACTTGTCAGACACTGCAACATCATGGAATCTTGGTTCAAAGGACATCTACAAGACCTTCTTCACGGCTGCTGCAACTAACCCATCTCTCTGGGAAGGACCTACTTCCACTGGGGAATCCCGCCTACCAGTGACTGTGCCCTCGTCTGCTGCATGCCCTTATCCACTGACGCCTATATAACCGCCAGTCTTCTTGCCTTTGCTCCTGATTCTCCTCCACCACGATGCTGTGAACACTAACTCCTAGGCTGAGGGACTGATTACCTCATCTTTTGTATATATTTCTACAGTCTTCCAATTATGTCCTAGAATTTGTATTGATAAAGCCACTGGATGTCGAAACGTCTACATTAAAGATTTCCAGATGTTGCACATGTCTTTACTTTCAAGATCGTCCTTGTTGGTAGGTTTTCTATACACTTTGAAGAGAAGTTTGTCACTGTCGGGAGATCTGCACAGTAGAACGTCGAGGAAAGGAAGTTTGCCATCATTTTCGAGTTCAAGTGTAAACTTTATTGATGGTTCAACTGCATTGATCTTGTTGAGAAGGGCCTGGATATTGGACGTCTCGGATAGAAAACCAATATATCATCAACGTATCTTAGGCAGGTAACGGTGTTGGGAATGAGGGTGCTGAATTTCTTTGTCTCCAGGTTTTCCATGAAGAGGTTGGCAAGCACAGCACTGAGCGGGCTGCCCATTGCCATCCCAAAGCACTGTTTGTAACAGTTGTCCTGATACTTGAAGAAGTTGAAATTAACACAAAGTTCCACTAGATTGATGAAATCTAGAAGAGGTAAAGGGACGTCGTGGTTTTCAGTGAGCCTCTGTCTCAGAATGTTGATTGCAGCGTCAGTAGGAAAGTTGGTAAAGAGGGTTGTGACATCGAAGGAAGCCATGCTTTTGTTTTTAACATTCAGGTTGGAAATTCGGGAGAGAAGGTCACCTGAGTGTTTGAGGTGGGCTTGACTGATGGTGCCCAGAAGCGCTGAAAGGTATTTGGCAAGGTGGCCGGCTAGTCTGTGTGGTGCACTCCCTATGCCCGAAGTGATAGGCCGTAGTGGGATGCCAGGTTTGTGTGTCTTAGGAAGGCCATACAGGCGTGCTGGTTTCGGTTGACCTGGTAAAAGTTTAAGTAGTTTTTTGCCTTGTTCTGATTTTCGTAAGATGCTACGAGCCTTTTGAAGAAAAGTCTGGGTACTTTGAAGTAGCACTGATTCCGATACAGGCTGGTATGTGTTGGCATCGGGTTTAGAAGATTTAAAACTTTATTGTTGTAGTCGACAGTGTTGAGTAACACCACACCACCTCCTTTGTCAGCGGTTGTAATGACGATATCATCGTTGTTGGCCAAGTTCCTGAGTGCTTGGATGTATCTTCTGGGAATGACCGGTCTTGAAGGCTCAGTAGCTGCAGCAGTGATAATTCCTTAAACAAAGCCCTTTTGAAACTCTGAGTCTCCAAAAGGTTGGCTCTTGGTTACCATATCTACCAGATTATGTTTCTTGTTGATGCCGGTAGTAAACTTGAGCCCTAGGCTGAGGGCTTCTGTCTCGGTGACGTTTAGTGTATAGGACGATAAGTTATTTATGATTTTTGGTCGTCCCAATGCAGTTGAACCATCAATAAAGTTTACACTTGAACTCGAAAATGATGGCAAACTTCCTTTCCTCGACGTTCTACTGTGCAGATCTCCCGACAGTGACAAACTTCTCTTCAAAGTGCATAGAAAACCTACCAACAAGGACGATCTTGTACACTTTTATTCACACCAAGACACCTGCACTAAGAGAGGAGTCCTCATTGGCTTCTTCTTGAGAGCTCTTCGCATCTCCAGCCCCTGTTTTCTAGAAGAAGAATGCACTTACATAACACAAGCCTTTACACGTCTTCAGTTCACATCTTTCTTCATCCGAGATTGCAGACTCAAGGCACAAGCTATCCTCAATAAACCGCCCATGGAACAGCCCCCTAAGCAGTTCATAGTACTCCCATGTGGCGATGTTGCCACGAATACTCCCCGGGCACTTGCTATGAGTAACATCAACGTTTCCACCATAAACACATCATCTATCAAAGACCTCACTACGAAACGCAAGCCCCACACCTCTAACTTCTACGCAGGCGTCTACACTATCCCTGTGGGTTCTGTCCCAAGAAATATGTAGGCGAGACAGGCAGAGATCTTGCAGTCCGCCTGAATGAGCATCGAAATGCCTCTAACAGAGACGATGTAAGGTACGCTGTTGTCCTCCACAGAGACTCCACGGGGCATTTGATGAACCGGAATGAGGCACAACTCGTTTCTCACCGAACCAGACCTCAGACCGCCGACGGTGCCTAGAAGCCTTACTAATCGCCGTCACCGACACTATAGAACGCAACTGGAAACTACAAAATTTCAAAACATTGGCATACATGATACTTAAGCACCAACAACCCAACAACACAGGAGTCACATGATTTCATCGTCTACCCGTCCTCATCATAGGTAGAGCTTGTTTTGATAAGGACCTGCCTCGCATGGGCCAGTAGGCCTTCTACAGTGTTCCTCCATTCTTACGTTCTTATGACATTCCTCAGGTCACGTGCGTCACACCTCACTCTCCGCCTATATATATAATGTCTTTCTACCTCTATATGTTAGAAGTGATCAAGGTCCCAGGACCGAAAAGTTTTCTAATAAATATATCAGTGTTTTCTTACGTTTCTTTCTAAACCAACTTGTCGGTATTTATTACCAAGGTTTATACCATTAATTTAGTCATCCTACGCTGAATGTTTTCTAACGAATTTATGTCCATTCTGTAATATGGAGACCAGAACTGAGCTGCATAATCTAGGTAAGGCCTTACTAATGATGTATAAAGCTGCAGTATGACCTCTGGACTTCTGTTGCTTACACTTCTTGATATAAATCCCAGTAATCTATTTGCCATAACCCCTAAGTCGTTTTCGCAATTTGTATGGCTAAGTTCAACATCAATTAACATATAAGTGCTAGGGTTATGGACACTCCCGAGCTTCAGAACCTTGCATTTATCTGCATTGAACTGCATCTGCCACTTTTCTGACCAAGAATATAGTTTGTTTAAATCCTCCTGAAGCTCCCTAACATCTACTGACCCATGTGGAGCAGGTCCATGTCCCCTGATGCTACACTACAGAACTTCTTATATTTCTTATCGGTACTAGTGACATTTTCATAGTTATATCTCGTACTCCTTCATATAAAATATTTGAACTCATCTCCGTTCTTTTCCAAAAGCATTTGTGTTTCTCGAGGTGTTTTAGTTGTTTCATTGTGTGGAAAATGTCTACATCTATGTGGCAAGAGGAGGCTTTAATTTTTTTTTTAACTACCCAATTCTCAAGTAATCAACAATACCGTGGCTGGAATAATTCTCACCTAACACACAAGACCGTGGCAGGAACAATTCCCAAAATCCCACAGTATTGTGCCTGGTTGTTCAACTGTTTGTCTTATCATAACATTTGACTATTTTTCTCAACCAGTGTTTCTTGCTAATGTTATTGACGTTTTTTCCTACCCGTTGATTCTTTTATATAATTCTATATTACTTTATTCACGGTAAATAACCCATAAAATTTACTGAAAATTCGAATAGTATCACCTTTTATTTACCATCTTCCTGTAGAGCCTCTTGTTTACTTTCTTATTTATCAACTTGTTGGTACTAAATACGATCTGTGCTATTATTTTTGCCTTCTACTAGTATAGTTATTTTACTGGTAGTACGAAAGGCGATATCTTCTTAAAATACACACATTGTACTGCATAGTTATCAAAGTCTTGGTAAATTTCAGTCATTGTCATTAGGATTATTTTGGTAAATGATGGCGTAAGCCGACTAGTGGAGGAAAATACGATAGGTTGCAGGGAAACCTTGCTACAGTGTTGTGAAAGGCACTGGACTGGACTCATGACATATCGTCCAGCTCTGGAGGCAACGTTGTGGAAATACAGTGCTCTTTTCATCGTCAAGATTTACTCTGGAAACAAACATATGCATTCATATACAGAAATAGAAAATGCTTTGTGTATTGTATTTCAGATATGACACAGATATATCTCCAGTGAATATATCCAAATAATAGTGTTTCAGTTTTCACATAAACATTAATATAATATACAGTGCTATAAAAATTTTAAGAAGATAGTCTTTCCTACTCCCTTTGAAATATAATGTTGGAAGAATGTACAAGCTTAGTATAATAACAGAGAGGCTTTGCTACTAATGCTTTGTAGATGAATGGTTCAGAGAACCAACATGTTGATAAATTAGACACATGTGCAACTCTTGGGTATCTTTATTGAGGGAAACGTTTCGCCACACAGTGGCTTCATCAGTCCATACAAAGGAGAATCTTGAACAGGAGGGACTGATTACCTCATTCTCCTCCTGTTCTTCAAGATTCTCCTTTGTATGGACTGATGAAGCCACTGTGTGGCGAAACGTTTCCTCAATAAAGATACCCAATAGTTGCACATGTCTAATTTATCAACTACTAATGCTACCTGATATTTGTTGATGCTCGGTCTAGGCTTCTAAGCTACTGTGTGTTGCCAGTCCCTTCAAGGGATGTTCCTTGACGCTGGTGAGGGGCTCTTGATCTTAGGAATTGGATCTGGAAATATAAACACATATGCAGTATAATGTGATCCTTTATTGACTACGTTTCGCCCACACAGTAGGCATTTTCAAGTCACAAACAGATTTACCTGGGGTGGAAGGGACGCGAGTATTTATAGTCAGCTCCAGTGATAGACAGGACAACCCTCTGCAGGGGTATACATAATCCCTTGTAATGGCTGCAACAAGTTATACGTGGGCGAAACATCAAGGGACCTCCAAACACGTATTTCAGAACACCAATACGCAAGCAGGTCTGACGACACAAATGCCTGTGTACAACACAGTAATTCACACAACCACTTGATAAACTACAGAAACTCAAGACTTATCGTCACAGAAGACAACACTCAATACCGAAGAATCCTGGAATCATCACTTATTTCTATATCCGACAACTTCAACCAGAATAGTGGCTTCTATAACATAGCTGAACCACTTGCCAAGAAACTTCTTCATCGCTATCCCACATAAGAACACAGGAATGTGAAAGTTAAGACACATGTGCAACATCTGGATATCTTTATTGTAGACGTTTCGCCAACCAGTGGCTTTATCAATACAGATTCTAGGACATAACAGGAAGACAGTAGAACTATATACAAAAGATGAAGTAATCAGTCCCTCAGCCTTGGAGTAAGTGTTCACAGCATCGTGGTGGAGGAGAATCTGGAGCAAAGGCAAGAAGACTGGCGGTTATATAGGCGTCAGTGGATAAGGATGGGCAGCAGACGAGGGCATAGTCACTGGTAGGCGGGATTCCCCAGTGGAAGTAGGTCCTTCCCAAAGAGATGGGTTAGTTGCAGCAGCCGTGAAGAAGGTCTTGTAGATGTCCTCTGAACCAAGATTCCATGATGTTGCAGTGTCTGACAAGTTGTGCAAGAAAGGACGCACAGCTCCATCGACGAACGATCTCGCCTCTCTAATTACCCCGTGTTGAGTGTGACTATCCTCAGAGTGGTGGTTAGTAAACCTTCGTCTTCACCTTCAGGATTGGTGCGTCGGTAGTTGCCTACCCAAGGGCAGGAAGCCTCCCTCTGCACTCCTGTTGCTATCTGTAGTCTCCACGCTCCAGACTGCACGTGTAGTCTACACGCTATACAGCCAGTGTTGCCTCTCCTCGCCGTTGTCTGAAGTCTCCACGCCATTCAGCTAGTGTTGGCTCTCCTCATCGCTCACAGCCAGAGTTGTTCTCTTCACCGAGTGGTGGTTACTGGACCTTCGTCTTCATCAGGATTGGTGCGTCGGTGGCTGCCTACCCAAGGGCAGGAAGCTTCCCTCTGCACTCCTGTTGCTGTCTGAAGTCTCCACGCCTCAGCCTGTATGTGAAGTCTGCTCGCCATTCAGCTAGTGTTGGCTCTCCTCATCGCTCACAGCCAGAGTTGCTCTCTTCACCGAGTGGTGGTTACTGGACCTTCGCCTTCACCATCAGGATTGGTGCGTCGGTGGCTGCCTACTCAAGGGCAGGAAGCTTCCCTCTGCACTCCTGTTGCTGTCTGAAGTCTCCACGCCTCAGCCTGTACGTGTGGTCTGCACGCTTTACAGCCAGTTCAGAGCATACAGTGCTCCATCAAGCTACAGCTCACCTCCTCAGTGTCCTGTGCCTCCAGAGACGGACTCCACAAGAAACTTTAAAGTTATAACCAGGCAAGTACGTGTATCTACTTCACACGTACTTGCCTAGCCAATTTTTCTCACAGGATTGGCCCCCACATCTAATTTACGATGCCTGCAATGCCTTCCACTTCCTTTTCCCTTACCACTCCTCTACTGCCAACACCTGCCTCTTCTCTGTCTACTCCTGCTTCTAAGGCCTACCCTGCCCCCACCTCTTCAAAGCCCAATTCTTTCTCGCTTAACCTCAAATACTCTAAATCTGATCATGCCACTATCTGTCCTGTAAATTTACTGTACCAGATCACTGGCGCTCCTCAGTATTAAGTCTTTAAAACTAACTCTGGATTCAAACTACTTCTTGACAGACATTCTTACGAAACGTACACCTCAACCAAGACCAGACAAAAACTTCTCAATGCTGGCTTCACTATTATTCGGACTCCTGAGCACCGCGCCAAATGCACAGTGATCGCAAAACACATAGACTATTCTCTCCTGGCTGCCTATGACACAGACAAAGAAGACTTAATCAAAGACATTAGTACTAAGAACAAAGTCTCTGTTGACGATATTTATAGACCCGAAAACTACCATCCTCAAAATACGCTGTTCAACTCCTGACGCCTCTACACTCTTCAATCAAGGAATCCTTGCCAAGACCATCCGCATTCCTCCAAACTCTCTCTTCACTCCAAACTTTCACCCCATCACACAATGTCTGAAATGCTACAAATTCGGTCACGACAAAATCTCATGCACTTCCACACAAACCTGCTCCAGATGTTCAGCAACTGGCCACTTCTGGAACACTTGCAACCTCCCCATAAAATGTTCTAACTGTGGTGGGTCACACACTGCAGTTGCAAATTCCTGCCCTACTAGAAAAGACATTCTCTCCACCCTCAGAAAAGCCAACCTCCCTCCCTCCCCAACCCCTTCCCTGCACCTCCCCTCCTACAATACCTTCCACCCCTACCCCCAATGCCTGGGTTTACCCCACGCACTTGGTCTACCCCTCTTACTCTACACACTTCAAACACCAACACACAGACTACAATCACCTCTCCTTCTACACCTACACCCACACTAGACTACAAAACTAACTGCAACTCGCCACTGCTGCCCACTCTGCGATGGTAATCTCTCAACTACCAATCAGACTACTCGCATGTCCTTAACCTAATCTTGTCCGCTAACAATCTCTTCCATCTTTAATTATCCCTCCTTCCTGCCTCTCTTCTAAGCCCCCTACAACCTCTACCTCCTCCCTCTCTCCCACCCCCCCACTTCCTACACCCACCAGCTCTCCTCCCCCCCTACCCCTCTTCACTACTTCCACCCCTCCCACCAACACCCCTACTGCTGCTGCTACGACCACCCCTCCCCCGACCTCCTTACCCACTTCCTCATCCCCTACCAAAGCTTCCACTTCCTCTGCATCTACCTTCGCCCACTCCTCCACCACAACCAAAACTTCATCCAGGTCCAACTCCACCTCCTCCAGACAAAATCCACTCAAACCCAAACCTGCCCCAACTTCTGACAGACATACAAAAGAACATAAAAACAGATCCATCTCTTCCTTCCCCTCCAGGAAACGGGTCCGTAGCACCTACAAACTCGCATCCACTGATGGCACCACTATCACGGGTTTTAATCCAAACTCCTCCGACATTAACTTTGCTATGACGAAACCATTAAATCATGTTTAAAGTGATTCAGTTCAACGTACGTTCTTACTTTACTATTAGACACCTACTGGCCGAGCTCCTTGAAGCAGAGAGACCAGATATTGTTTTGCTAAACAGTACCTGCCTCAAAGCCCCTCAACGTATCCGCCATTATGGTTATACTGCACTACAGTCCCCCTATGATCCCCACGATGGGGTTGCCATCCTTGTCAAATCCAACATAAAACACGAATCTCTCCCAATCCCTTTTATTCACCAACACTGTCTTGCAGTCAGAATACACACCCACCTTGGCCCCTTTATCTTTTTCACCACCTATGCTCGCCCAAACACTATTCTCAACATACACGACCTTTCCTTAGTCTTCAACTACACCAACACACCAACATACCTACTAGCTGACATGAATGCCAAACACACCGCCTTTCATCACACCAGTAACAACCAACTTGGTCACCAATTACTCAACTTCACTAACCATAAACACCTAATTCATCTCGGCTCAGACTTCAATACCTTCTTCAATCACACGGGCCAAGGCAAACCAGACATCATTCTGGCAAACCGAGCCAGTTCTCTATTTCAACACTACATCTCACCTGCCCTATTACAGGCTCTGACACACCCCAGTCATCTGCTACATCTCCTCCAACCTATCCTCATTCCAACCACACCTTCCTTCTCCTACAAGAACGCTGACTGGGATGCTCTCAAACAACACATAGACAATATTAACCTCTCCTATGACTATAACAACAAACCTATCTCTGACATCGATACTCAACTTGATCTCATCCAGGACACCATTACACAAGCAGCCAACAACGCAATACCAAAGAAAACTCACACCACTCGTTATTCCTTCAAACCGTCACTCAGAACAAGAAGACTAATTATCTGCTACCACAACCGCTTCCTCTACAACACACAGATTTAATCAAGTTCGATTCGATCTCACTTACCTTAGAAACAACATTCTACACAGCCTAGACCAAGACCACAACAATCACTGGTCACAACTCATACAACAAGCTGACAAACAGCGTATTAAAAACACTAAAGCCTTCTGGAACTTTATCAAAAAAATCAGAGGCACCACTCCCACCAACAAATTCAAACACATCACCCACAACAACACACACATCTCAGACCCGCAGGCTGCTACCAACATCTTCAAACACATCTGGGAGAACATCTTCCACCCTCACCGACCTCACCCTAACGTTATTCAACACATTCAGAACATGAACATTAAAATGGTATAAAATACCGACAGGTTGTTAGGTAAGACACATATGCAACAGTTAGGTATCTTTATTATGAAACGTTTCGCCTACACAGTAGGCTTCTTCAGTCGAGTACAGAAAAGTTGATAGAAGCAGAAGATACTTGAAGACGATGTAATCAGTCCATCACCCTTAAAGTTTTGAGGTGGTCAGTCCCTCAGTCTGGAGAAGAGCATTGTTCCATAGTATGAAACAATATCATACCATACCATGTTTCATACCATGGAACAATGCTCTTCTCCAGACTGAGGGACTGACCACCTCAAAACTTTAAGGGTGATGGACTGATTACATCGTCTTCAAGTATCTTCTGCTTCTATCAACTTTTCTGTACTCGACTGAAGAAGCCTACTGTGTAGGCGAAACGTTTCATAATAAAGATACATAACTGTTGCATATGTGTCTTACCTAACAACCTATATATATCCTATGTGTCCATGTACTGGAGAGTGAAACGTTGCCACAATAAAATGTCACATTAGCTGCACTTGTGTCTTTCTACTTTACAAATATTTCTATTGGAGGTTGGTTGGATAAATGCATAAATGTGTTCATTGAGGCTGGTTTCAAGGTTCCTAGCAGTTTCACCTACATAAATACTGTCGCAACCTCCGCAAGGTATAACAACATTGGTTTAGAAAGACACGTAAGCAAACACTATAACATATTTATTAGAAAACGTTTCGGTCCTGGGACCTTGATCACTTCAGAAGTGATCAAGGTCCCAGGACCGAAACGTTTTCTAATAAATATGTTATAGTGTTTGCTTACATGTCTTTCTAAACCAACTTGTCGGTATTTATTACCAAGGTTTATACCATAACAACATTACATCAGAAATGAGGAACACTGCAGCAGGCCTGTTGGCCCATACTAGACAGGTATGGATTCTGAAGTGCTGGAAGCGATAGCGACTCTAGTGTTAGCTTGTGAAAGTACTTTAGAAACATTCAATGCAACCTGGCTATTGGGAAGAATTATAACTTTGTTAGGAGTGCTGTTAGTGCGTGGAGAATTAATGATCTAAAGAGCTCTTTTCTTGCAATCTTTGACGAAAAAGGAAGGAAAATGAAAGTCAGTGAAGGTCTGGTGAATGTATGTTCATTCCTCTTCAGGAAACGCAGGACTACAAATTCGGTATGCTCTTAGGAAAAATCCGATGATGATGCCTCTTTTAGTCTTAGTATCTTAACTGGAATAGAAGTGTGTGAGATCATTTTTATTTACAGGTTTCTGGTAAACTTGAAATCTTAGGTTGTTATCTACTTTGTGAATGAGGACGTCTAGAAAAGGTAGCTTGTCATTGGACTGATGATTCCGTACATCAAAACGTTTGGGAGTTATTATGAGAACGTCGTCCACATAACGTAACCAAGTGACGCTGGAAGGGATGATGTTGGCGAAGTGTTCAGCCTCTAGGTGTTCCATGTACAAGTTGGCTAAGACGGCACTGATGGGGGACCCCATTCCCATGCCGTAGGTTTGTTTGTAGAACCTGTTATTGAAAGAAAAAAGCTGAAATTAACGCAGAGTTCAATCAGGTCAACAAAATCTCCGGGAGGTAGAGAAAGATTAATTAAACTCCTGATTGACTTTACTTCGTAGAACCTCGATGGATTGTGTGGTAGGTACTTTAGTGAAGAGGGAAGTCACGTCCAAACTGCTTAGTTTATTGTTACGGATGGAGAGCTTTCGGATGCGGGGATGATGGTCCCCAGAAGGCAGGAAAGATGTTTGGCAAGAACTCCGGCTAGTTTGTGTGGTGCACTGCCTATACCTGATGTGATTGGTCTGAGAGGAATTTTATGTTTATGGGTCTTGGGTAAACCATGTGTGCTGGTTTATGGATACAGTGACTTCCTGACAACCAAAGCCGCAAAGGAAAAGCGCCGTGCTGTGCAATGTACATCAGCTGTCATTCTGTTAGAAAGGTCCATGAACGTCATTACTTAGAAAGCTTTCCAACATAACCATAAGAAAATGTCCCAGCTGATCATCATCTTACACGAAGCTTTCAAAACAGTGAAATTATAGTAAAACAACATAACCAACACTTCACTCTGATCTCTGTCTCAACGAGTGAACAGAATGAGAAACAAGTTATTGCAGTTGGAACAGACTGACCTTTAGGCGTCACAAGCTCCCAAACGCAAATATCCAAATGCTCTACATCTGAAATCCAATCCAGCTCTACAGTATTCCGGAAGAACAGTCAGCCAATACCATTGTCAAGGACCAACCCTTGTTGTGCATGGTATCACTGGTTGTGACACAATCTATGCCATCTACTGGAAAGGTAATTAGATGTCATTAACTCTGGCAAAGAATGGGGTGCAGTGGAAACATTTACATTACCAAGCAATACCCACGAAGAAACCACGATCTGGGGAAGCTTTAGTCCTGTAGTTATATAGATCCGGGAGATCAAAGTCACTGGATTAACAGCGCCACGTTATTTACCGTCGATAAGTCAGTAAAGCATCTTTGTCCAGTATTTAAATTGAAATACTGCCACCTACAAGCGCAGCAACGAAATTTCATATACACCACACTTATCACACTGTGCAACTGGATGCTGACAGTGGAATATCTTCCTTGAAATAGGGTTTCGAGACCGACAGCAACTGACACATTAATAGCCATAAAAACAAATAAGCCAGTTGTCCTAGTCGAAGTGCTGCGTATCGTCTACAGCTGCACAATCGGATATGGAGATGTTATGGTTGGCGGACTGAAACAAGGAAGGTTACACTATTCAGTTATGTGTATATGTGCATTCAGTTACATACATGTTCCAGCATAACAATAATAATGTAATATCTTTATTTGCTACAAATACATGTACATGGTATATAGTCCTGTGGTAATTGAAAATGTAACAATTCATATGTAACCTATGTAGAGTGTCAGGAAATACACAGACATTATACACTTGACAGTTTCTTTCAAACGAGACCATTGAGTAAGCCGCATCAATCATATAATGAAGGTATTAATGTTGTAACTTAATCTAATTTAATGGCGTTGTGAATGCATTTTCACATTTTATAAAAACGATAATTAATATGCTTTTTCATTGTTTAATACTCAGTGGAATTAAAATATGTTTTTTTTACCTAAAAAATGTCATATTTTACGTAAATGAAGCTGTATAGCCCTTGTGGCTTAGCGCTTCTTTTTGATTATAATAATAATAATACGTAAATGAATTTAGTTTAACTACTGATTTCTTGTCTGTCATTTTACATTTTCATAATGACATCACACATAAATGAATTCCACATGAGCAAAAATCTACATATGCAATTAACACATTGCTTGGTCACCTGTTGATGATTTATGAATTTCAATATTATCGATACGAAATCACCAATATGGCGGCCATCATGAATTTCAAGGCTTTACTTGTCTCTCATTCTAGGGGAATTATAGTATGTTATTTATAGCCTCACTCTTAGAGAATCCTCAAAATATCAGCTTATAATTATTTTACCCGCTTATGGCTGAATTTGACTAAATGATCTCGGAATTAATTAGCACCTGTGTGTTTACATAAGAACATAAGAACTTAAGAACGAAGGAACACTGCAGAAGGCCTACTGGCCCATGCGAGGCAGGTCCAAGTCTCCTACCGGCTTAAGCCAATGCACCCAACCTAGTCAGGTCAGGTCACATTGACTTAAGGGAGGAACACGGCAACCGACCTGGTAGCACAAGCTATCAGGTCTAACTCACACCCACCCACATCTACTCATGTATTTATCCAACCTATTTTTAAAGCTACACAACGTTCTGGCCTCTATAACGGTACTTGGGAGTTTGTTCCACTCATCCACAACTCTATTACCAAACCAGTACTTTCCTATATCCTTCCTGAATCTGAATTTTCCAACTTAAAACCATTGCTGCGAGTCCTGTCTAGGCTAGATATTTTCAGCACACTATTTACATCCCCTTTATTTATTCCTATCTTCCATTTATACACCTCAATCATATCCCCCCTAATTCTACGTCTTTCTAGAGAGTGCAGTTTCAGGGCCCTTAGTCTATCCTCATAGGGAAGGTTTCTGATACATGGGATCAACTTTGTCATCCTCCTTTGTACATTTTCCAGAGAATTTATATCCATTCTGTAATACGGTGACCAAAACTGTGCAGCATAATCTAAATGAGGCCTAACCAAGGATGTATAGAGTTGAAAAACAACCTGAGGACTCCTATTATTTATGCTTCTTGATATGAAGCCAAGGATTCTATTAGCTTTATTGCGAACACTTATGCACTGTTGTCTTGGTTTCAGATTACTGCTAACCAGAACTCCTAAATCTTTTTCGCAATCCGTAATATTAAGATCTACATTATTTAGTTTATATGTGGCATGGTTATTGTCCTGTCCAACATTTAGAACTTTGCATTTGTCTATATTAAACTGCATCTGCCACTTCTCCGACCACTGCATCAGTCTATTCAAATCTTCCTGGAGTGCTCGAATGTCCTCGTCAGAATGAATTCGACGGCCTATTTTGGTGTCATCGGCAAACTTGCCGATGTCGCTCTTTATGCCCTCATCTATGTCGTTTATGTAGATTGTGAACAGCAGGGGGCCCAACACTGACCCCTGTGGAACACCGCTCGTGACACTTCCCCACTCTGATTTCTCCCATTTATGCAAACTCTCTGCTGCCTATTTGTCAACCATGCCTCTATCCAGGAAAAAATTTCTCCTCCTATTCCATGTGCTTTAATTTTCCTCAATAGTCTCTGATGTGGGACCCTGTCAAAAGCCTTACTGAAGTCCATATACACAATATCATATTCATTACCATGATCTACCTCCTCAAATACCTTAGTGAAAAAAGTTAATAAATTCGTAAGGCAGGAACGCCCCTTTGTAAAACCATGCTGAGATTCGTTGATTAATTTATGCTTTTCAAGGTGGCTACGAACTGCCTCGGCAATTATTGATTCCATAAATTTTCCCACTATGGAGGTTAGGCTTATTGGTCTATAGTTCGAAGCTAAGGACCTGTCACCTGTTTTGAAAATAGGTATCACATTTGCCATTTTCCACTTATCTGGCACCATGCCAGTTTGTAGTGATATGTTGAAAAGATTAGCCAAAGGTGTGCTAAGCTCCTCTTTACATTCCTTTAGAACCCTTGCATACAGTTCATCAGGGCCTGGGGATTTGTTAGGTTTTAATTTATCTATTTGCCTAAGGACCATGTCACTTGTGACCCTAATAGTGCACAGTTTATTATCGTCCTGTTCTACATAATTTATCATTACTGGAATATCGCTGGTATCCTCCTGTGTAAAAACTGAGAGGAAGTATGTGTTAAAAATTCTACACATTTCCTTATCACTGTCAGTGAGCTGACCCGAGGAACTTTTGAGTGGGCCTATCTTGTCCCTGGTCTTACTTCTGTATACCTGAAAGAATCCTTTTGGGTTAGTCTTCGATTCTCTTGCAACTTTAACCTCATAATCTCTTTTTGCTTTTCTAATTCCCTTTTTTATTTCTCTCTTTAACTGAATATATCGATTTCTCAATTGCCCCTCTCCTCTTTTGATTTGCCTATATATGCCTCTCTTTTGACCAATCAGATATTTTAATCTATTGTTCATCCATTTAGGATCATTTTTGTTTGATCTGATTTCCCTATTTGGAACATAATTTGACTGAGCAGCTAGAACTATGCCCTGGAAAGCATCATATCGGCAACCATCACCACCTACCTGACCCTTAGTCAGGTCATTCCAGTTCAGCCCACCTAAGTAATTTTTCAGTCCTATGAAATCAGCCAAGCGAAAGTCAGGGACGGAGACTTGATTGCCATTATTAGGGGAATTCCATGATATATTAAAACTGAGTGATTTGTGATCACTTTCCCCAAGCTCATCATTAACCTCAAGATTATTAATTAGTGTTTCCCTACTGGCAAGAACCAAGTCAAGGAGGTTATTTCCCCTAGTTGGCTCTGTCACAAACTGTTTTAAAAAACAATCCTGGATCGTATCAAGAAAGTCACCTGACTCTAAATTTCCTGTCAAATTGCTCCAGTCAATCTGTCTATAGTTGAAATCTCCCATTAGCACAACATTTTCGTATGTAGATGCCTTACGAATTTCGTCCCATAGAAGTTTACTGCACTCCCTATCAAGATTTGGGGCCCTGTAAATCACACCCAAAATTAGTTTTTCTCGGCCCTCGAGAAGCTGTAACCAAACAGATTCAGTGGCTGACGCTTCTAATTTAATATCTTGTCTAACACAACAATTTAAATTGTCTCTGACATACATCGCTACTCCACCACCTTTCCTGTTGACCCTGTCAGTGTGGAATAATTTATAGCCTTGTATGTGACATTCAGAGGGCATCTCTCTATCTTTCAGATTGAGCCAGGTCTCTGTTATAGCAATAATATCTATGTTTCCTGCACTTGCAATTAATCTTAGCTCATCTATCTTATTTCTTACACTCCTGCTATTAGTATAGTAAACCTTAAGGGAGCCAGTCCCTTGCTGCCCTCTGCTGTCCCCCTTTGTTTGCTGACCTGATCTATTGTCTTTATTTATAACTTCATGCTGAATGCCTTTTATACATTTACTGTTTCCAACCCAAGTGTTGCAACCTGCTTGTTTCCCACACACACCCATACCTCTATCTTCCATCAGTTTAAAATCATAGGCATTTCACCAATGGCCTTCTCAATCGAGTCTGCAAGTGCTACCACCCCAGCCCCAGAGAGATGTACCCCATCCCTTGCATACATATCATGTTTGCCATAAAAGTTGTTCCAGTTGTCAATGAATGGGATTGCAAGTTCCTTGCAGTATCTGTCTAGCCAGCAATTTACACCAATTGCCCTAGACAACCATTCATTTCCTACTCCCCTTCTAGGCAAGATGCTACATATGATTGGGATCCCTCCCTTAGACTTAATGAAATTATAGCTGACCTGTACTTATCTAGCAGCTCTTCTCTCCTACCCTTCCCAATATCATTTCCACCAGCACTGAGACAGATAATGGGCTTGTTCCCATTACCTGACATGATATTATCCAGCCTGTTGACAATGTCCCCAACACCAGCTCCAGGGAAGCACACTCTATCTCTCATCTTCTTATTCCTATTACAAAAAGCACGGTCAATATATCTTACCTGAGAGTCACCAACCACAAGAATGCGCTTACCTCCATTAGCAGGGGCAGTAGTACCCTTACCTTCACTGGCCACTGAAGTACATTCATCCTGAAGAACAGAGAAGCGATTTCCTACCTTCAGATCTTCACTCTTAACTTTCCTTACTCTGATGCGCCTTCCATTACTGTGAACCACTCGCCACTTGTAGCAGGTGCTGGACTGCACCTCACTGCTGGTAGCCGTTGCTACCTCCCCCACTACAGCCTCCTCACAGCGAGAGACAGACTGCACCTCACTTGAAGCCTCATTCCCCACAACTCCAGCCACCTCACACTCTCTCCCAGACCCATTGAGGTGGACCTTCAGCCTCCTAATCTCCTCCTGGAGAAGCAAGACCTCCCCTCCTTCAACTCTCCAACCTCAATTTTTAAAACACTGCAGAAGCAAGCCATGCTTTGTAACCGTCCACACTAATCCCCAAAGCAGCTCAGGGTCTGTGACCTCACGTGACGACTGACCAATGACCACTGTGACGACTGACCACTGACCACTGACCACTGACCACTGACGACTGACGACTGAAAGTTACTGTAAACTTTCTATATTCCAGACAATACTGATGAATCTGTTAAGAATGTAATCTGTGAAAAAATTATCCTAGGTTGCACTTCTCCATATATCATAAAATAAGCCATACCACGGGTGGGGATAGAACCCGCGATCAGAGTCTCAAAACTTTGGTTTGTTTGCAATCGTGTCATTACGATTTCGCGAGTCATCATGAAATAAGCTAAGACTTTGTTCGGATTTTTTACCCGGGATGAACTGATTACATCGTCTTCAAGTCAGTTCTGCTTCTATCAACTCTTCTGTACTCGACTGAAGAAGCCTACTGTGTAGGCGAAACGTTTCGAAATAAAGATGCCTAACTGTTGCATGTGTGTCTTACCTAACAACCTGCAACTTCTTGGGAGCTTAATACTTGGGAATTCTTCGCTTGCCTAATTCTTGGGCACGACCTACTTCAACATTGAACAAATGTTACACGACCTATGACTTCTGCACCTCTCCTGCCAACGGTTTATAAGCTCCTTCTCAGCACGTATGCCGTATTCTATTCAAGATTGATGGACTGACCATATCGACTCAAGGTTGAGGGACTGATTACCTCATTCTCCTCCTGTTATTCTAGATTCTCCTTTGTATGGACTGATGAATCCACTGTGTGGAGAAACGTTTCCTCAATAAAGATACCCAAGAGTTGCTTATGTGTCTAATTTATCAACCTGTCGGTATTTTATACCATTTTAATGTTCAATCCATATCATGTACTCAGGCAGGATCGTCAAAGTGGAGGAAATCGTCAATGAGATAATTAATGTGATTCAACTTGACCTTATGAATCACAAGAAAAAAAATCGTCAAAGCTAAGCTGAAAGAGCGAGAATTGAGGCATCATTATCGAACGACTGGCAGCTCTATTTCTACTTAGTCTCCTGAAGTGACAAATACCTGTCTTCCTGACCAGCATTCGTATATTCTGCATTCATGAACGGCAAAATATTTCTCTGGCACTGATATTCCCAGGAATATCAGTGCCAGACATTTCTGGGTCCTAAACATAGTAAGCAAATTTCCTGCTTGCTGTGTTAGGTGTCAGTGTTCGTACATTTTAAAAATAATCATTACTTCTACATCAGAGTCAGTATGGACAACAGCAAATATTTTTATGTACGTATGTTATAAATATTCATTGCGTTCTGTATATCATGCTTCTAAGTACGCTGTCTGTATTTAAGGTCAGGGAAACACTAGGAAATGTTAAACCATACCCCCGGCCGGGATTGAACCCGCGGTTTATTTGCAATCGTGTCATTACGATTTCTTAAGTCACTAGGAAATGTTATTTTTCTTTAGTGTTTTACAGATAAGTGACAGGACTAGCTTCATATAATGCCTAATATCAGATGCAACCAAAGGAAGCATACCACTGTAATTAAAAACTTTGATTCTGCGGTAGCCGTCACATCTGGTCCCATCATTTACCATCTACTGTTGCTTCACTTGATTTTTTTTCTCATACCTTGATCGTGGAACGTTTTCTTTGCCTCCTTCCTCTCAGGGATTTCCTGCTGTTGTACAGAAAAGCTTGCAGTTTGCCAGAAAATGTTGCCCTATAGTGTGTGGCCAAGCAAATGCAAGCATACTTTTGTTGTTATTTACTCTGCCTATTATTGACCTAGGCTGGCACAATCTGGTGGCAACCCAGGTGCAAAGTCATTGTTGGACCACCTTGGTTATGTCTCGTGTAAGAAAGTATACATAAGAGCATAAGAAAAGAACACGGCAGCAGGCCTACTGACCCATGCGAGGCAGGTCTAAGTCTCCTACCGGCTTAAGCCAATTCCCCAACCTAGTTAGGTCAGGTCACATTCACTTTAGGAAGGAGCACGGCATCTCGCAGAATAAGCTTTAAATAAGACATTTCCCTGTATTTAAACTTATCAAGATCGTAAGAATTTTCAAGGTTTCATGATTTGATTACATACTAATAGCTTAAAGTTCTCCCAGTAAAACTTATTCTGCACTACATGTCTTTTCGACAGTATTACTGGTGGTTCACCCATCGGATCCTGCCCTGTCTTTATTGTGACTCTTGGTTTAGATTGGCACGTCAGCAAACACTAGGACATATTTAATTAAGAAACGTTTCGGTCAAAGAACCTTTATCATTTCTAACAATGAGAGGTTAAAAAGACAGTAAATAAAGACAGAGAGTGGGGCATGAGTGACAGTGACCTGAAGAATGCTATACTGGAATGAGGACAGGTAGACAATAGGATCAGTGTGACAGAAGTCACAGGACCGAAACGTTTTTTTTAATAAATATGTCCTAGTGTTTTCTCACGTGTCTCTCTAAAAATAATTGTTAGTATCTATTACCAAGGCTCACACCACTGTGCCCCTTACCTAGCCTGTTTCTCTAATGGCTCAGCTTTCCGAGGTTTAGTGTTTTTCTCTTGAAATGGTCGCCCAAGCTTCAACACACTTGGGTGGGGTTAGAACCCGCGATTAGAGTCACAAAACTCCAGACTATCTTATCGCGGGTTCTAACCGCACACGTGGTATGGTTTGTTTGCAATCGTGTCATTACGATTTCGTGAGTCACTTGTTTCTAGTTTTGACGCCGAATGATGATTATTTTAAACTTATGAAAAAGAAAATAAGATTATCGTATTATGATCAATACTGAGGAGATGATTAAGACCCAGGTGCAGCTCCTGGCCACTTTTATTACTGAATCATTTCACCTGCATAATGAGAGTGGAATTGAAAATGACAAATTTGATTCATACAGTATAAACGATAGATGAATTAACATGTGACGAATGGTTTTGAAAACCGACAAGTTGAAGAATTGAGACACTTATGCAACACATGGGAATCTTTATTGAAGAAACGTTTCGCCACACAGTGGCTTCATCAGTCCAATACAAAGTAGAAGTGGATAAGGAGAGTAGAAGTTTGAGGTAATCAGTCCCTCAACCTGGAATCGATGTGTTCAGTCCATCACTCTTGTAGGAAGTCCTACAAGTTCCTACAAGAGTGATGGATTGAACACATCGATTCCAGGTTGAGGGACTGATTACCTCAAACTTCTACTCTCCTTATCCACTTCTACTTTGTATTGGACTGATGAAGCCACTGTGTGGCGAAACGTTTCTTCAATAAAGATTCCCATGTGTTGCATAAGTGTCTCAATTCTCCATGAATTAACATGTAGAACATTTCTGGCAGTCATGAAAGTGATACATAGTACCGATAGGCTTCTTCAGTTGAGTGCAGAGGAATCAGCAGACACAGTAGAGATGTAAAGACAATGTAATCAGTCCATCATCCTTGAAGGCTTAGTTTTGAGGTGGTCAGTCTCGGCTTGAAGAAGAGTGACTCAAGAAATCGTAATGACACGATTGCAAACAAACCATACCCCCGGCCGGGATTGAACTCGCGGTCTGGAGTTTTGAGACTCTATGACCGCGGGTTCAATCCCGGCCGGGGGTATGGCTTGAAGAAGAGCTTTGCACCATAGTCTGGAACAGTGTAAAGCGGAAGCAACAGTATGGAGACTCGTACTGTCGAAGGTGAGGTGCAGATAATCTTGACGACTGAACAAGTGGAACTCACTTATAACTATGTCGTAGGTGAGGTGCAGATAATCTTGACGACTGGACAAGTGGAACTCACTTATAACTACGTCGAAGGTGAGGTGCAGTTAATCTTGACGACTGGACAAGTGGAACTCACTTATAACTATGTTGTAGGTGAGGTGCAGATAATCTTGACGACTGAACAAGTGGAACTCACTTATAACTATGTCGTAGGTGAGGTGCAGATAATCTTGACGACTGGACAAGTGGAACTCACTTATAACTACGTCGAAGGTGAGGTGCAGATAATCTTGACGACTGGACAAGTGGAACTCACTTATAACTATGTCGAAGGTGAGGTGCAGTTAATCTTGATGACTGGACAAGTGGAACTCACTTATAACTATGTCGAAGGTGAGGTGCAGATAATCTTGACGACTGGACAAGTGGAACTCACTTATAACTACTGGACAACTATTTTATGCAACAATTTGATAAAACGTTTGAAGTGATGAATAAAAGGAACATGATAAAGGTTATTGCATATGTTGAAATATACTGGTGTTAGGATTTTAATATTATTTTCTTAAACAGGATTAATTTTTATTGGGTTTTAACATCAGTAATCAAAGAAGGGTTTTTGTCAGAGTAAGAAGGTGTATTCCAGATTTTAGAGCCCTGAAATTTGCACGAGGTCCCAACATAGGCTGAGTCAACTTGATATTTGAGACACATTTATTCTAAAGCTTTTATTAGATCAGGTGAATACAGAGGAATCTACCACTGGAGACGGTAGAAATAGTTGTCAGGTGAGCAGTCAGTTATCTTTGGGAGGAGATTTGAGGGACTGACCACCTAGGAACTACTACAGTTTTCATCGGTGTTATATTCGTTTATGTTCGACTGGAGAAGACTGTAGTGCAAGCGAAGCATCTCTTCAATCACTTTCCCTTGATTAAAATAAAATATTTCTAAAACATTTCAGAATAACATCAGTGTTTAGTGTCAGGTGCATTTCAAGAAATTGATAGAAAGTTTTTTGGGTTTAGGCAGAGAAGGTGCAATTTTATTTTTTACTTCCGAGCATTAATTGGAGTACAGTTGTGTGATCACCTTCAAATATTAAGTGTTAATATTGATATTAAGACACATGTGCAACATCTGGGTATCTTTATTGTAGACGTTTCGCCCTCCAGTGGCTTTATCAATACAAATTCTAGGACATAACTTGAAGACAGTAGGACTATATACAGAAGATGAGGTAATCAGTCCCTCAACCTAGGAGCAGGTGCGAAGAGCACCATAGTCGTGGAGATTCTGAAGCAGAAGCAAGGAGCCTGGCGCTTATATAGTAACGTCAGGTGTAGCAGACGAGGGCATAGTCACTGGTAGGCGGGATTCCCCAGTGGAAGTAGGTCCTTCCCAAAGAGATGGGTTAGTTGTAGTAGTAGTTGTCGTAGTCGTGAAGGTTATGTACATGTCCTCAGTATGTTAATGTTCTTTTCTCAGGCAAAGTTTCTTGATATTAGGTTCTATGAGCTTCAGTGTGCTAATTTTATTAAATTTCTTTCCGTAAAATAATTGGAGTGTGTGTCTTTTGATCACAATTATGTCAGTATTTGACCTAATCTACATAATATAATTTTTATGTACGTATAATATCTGTGAGCCTTGGAAATAAATGGTATAAGATACCGACACAACGGAAATATAAACACTTGAGCAGTATAATGTAATCCTTTATTGACAACGTTGTACATACACTAACATAGATACCAAATAAGGAAAGGACTAGGACAAAGAGGCTCCTAGAACTGAATAATAAGGGTAGGAGCAGGTGATCATAAATACGCGGATACACACATACATACGCACACACGAGCACGGGCTCTCTCTCACACACACACACACACACACACACACGCACACACATACACACACACACACACACACACACACATACGCGCGCACACGCACATGCAACATGCCTAGTGTCTAATTAACATGTTCCTAGGACAAAATGGGAACACACATACATATACATATACGCATACACACACACACACACACACACACACACACACACACACACACACACACACACACACACACACACACACACACAGTGCAGAACAGGATCCTCCAAGAGAAACCACGGTTGAAGTACTCGGAATTGTACAAGAGGGTGTTCCTAGACAGACAGAACACAAACAGAACGACAGCAGCTGAGGGAGAGGACAAAAAAGCGAAAGGAGCAAGGAACGGAAACAAGGACGGAACCAGCAGAGGTCAATCACAGCAGGACAGAGCAGCAAGGGCAAACACACACACAAC
Source organism: Cherax quadricarinatus (assembly GCF_026875155.1). NCBI lineage: Eukaryota > Metazoa > Arthropoda > Malacostraca > Decapoda > Parastacidae > Cherax > Cherax quadricarinatus. The sequence continues at coordinate 8,850,429 of NC_069473.1, forward strand.
CATCCTCAGAATCCCACAACCTATCACACCATCCTAACACAACCTACAATCCATACCCACAGCTTCCCCCCAACACCAAGCTATAGAATCTCAAAGTATGTTACCAGGTCTCCCACCCTCACAGGCCCCCCAAACCACAGTGTTGGAGAGGAAACTCAAGGTATGGTACACAAAAGCTGATGGAATAACAAATAAGTGGGACTGGCGGCACGAAAGAGAAGTATCACCGGACATCATAGCTCTCACAGAAACCAAGCTTATAGGTATGATAACAGATGCCATCTTTCCAACAGGATACCAGATCCCGAGGAAAGACAGAGGGAACATGGGGGTGGAGGAGTGGCACTGCTGATCAAAAACAGATGGAATTTTGATGAGCTGGAGTGAGGAGACAGCGGAGAAGCAAGCGGTTACATAGCGGGAACGCTTCACTCCGGAGGTCCCAAAGTGGTAATTGCAGTGATGTATAACCCACCACAGAATAGCAGGAGGCCAAGGCAAGAGTATGATGAGAACAATAGAGTGATGGTTGACACACTGGCTGCAGTGGCCGGAAGAGCTCATGCATGCGAGGCAAAGCTCCTGATCATGGATGACTTGGAGCCACATGGGAGCCCAGATACATTGAGGGCTAAGATGATGGAGGTAGTACTGGAAAACTTCATGTACCAACACGTAAGGGACACTACAAGAGAGTGGAGAGGATGAATCAGCGAGACTGGACCTAGTATTCACCTTGAGTAGTGCAGATATTGAGGACATCACATTTGAAAGACCCCTTGGGGCCAGCGATCGAATACACAGTAGAGCTAAAAGTGGAGGGGAAAGCAGGAAGGTCAGGGAGAATGAAGCCAAACTACAAGAAAGGGGACAACACAGGAATAAGGAACTTCCTGAACGGGGTTCAGTGGGACAGAGAACTGGCACGGGAGTCAGTTAATGAGATGATTGAATATGTAACAATGTGCAAGGAGGCTGAGGAGAGATTTGTACCCAAGGGTAACAGGAATAATGAAAAAGCCAGGACGAGCCCATGGTTCACCCAAAGGTGCAGGGAGGCCAAAACCAAGTGTGCTAGGGAATGGAAGAAATATAGAAGGTAAAGGACCCATGAGAATAAGGAGAGCAGTCGTAGAGCCAGAAATGAATATGCACAGATAAGAAGCGAGGTCCAACGACAATATGAAAACGGCATAGCAGCGAAAGCCATATCTGACCCGAAGCTGTTATACAGCCACATCAGTAGGAAAACAACAGTCAAGGACCAGGTAATCAGGCTAAGGAAGGAAGGAGGAGAGACAAGAAATGACCGTGAAGTATGTGAGGAACTCAATAAGAGATTCAAAGAAGTGTTCACAGAGGAGACAGAAGGGGCTCCAGAAAGACGGAGAGGTGAGGCACACCACCAAGTGCTGGACACAGTACACACAACCGAGGAAGAAGTGAAGAGGCTTCTGAGTGAGCTAGATACCTCAAAGGCAATGGGGCCGGATAACATCTGTCCATGGGTCCTGAGAGAGGGTGCAGAGGCACTATGTGTACCCTTAACAACAATATACAATACATCTATCGAAACAGAGAGATTGCCTGAGGTATGGAAGACAGCAAATGTAGTCCCAATCTTTACAAAAGGATACAGACATGAAGCACTAAACTACAGGCCGGTGTCACTGACATGTATAGTATGCAAAGTCATGGAGAAGATTATCAGGAGGAGAATGGTGGAACACCTAGAAAGGAATAATCTCATCAACAGCAGCCAACATGGTTCCAGGGACGCGAAATCCAGTGTCACAAATCTACTGGTGTTCTATGACATGGTGACAGCAGTAAGACAAGATAGAGAGGGGTGGGTGGATTGCATTTTCTTGGACTGCAAGAAGGCGTTTGACAGAGTACCACACAAGAGATTAGTGCAAAAACTGGAAGACCACGCAGGAATAACAGGGAAGGCACTACAATGGAACAGGGAATACTTGCCAGGAAGACAGCAGAGAGTCATGGTACGTGCCGAGGTGTCAGAGTGGGCGCCTGTGACCAGCGGGGTCCAACAGGGGTCAGTCCTAGGACCAGTGCTGTTTCTGGTATTTGTGAACGACATGACGGAATAAACTCCGAGGTGTCCCTGTTTGCAGATGACGTGAAGTTGATGAGAAGAGTTCAGTCGATCGAAGACCAGGCAGAACTACAAAGGGATCTGGTTAGGCTGCAGACCTGGTCCAGCAACTGGCTCCTGGAGTTCAATCCCACCAAGTGCAAAGTCATGAGGATTGGGGAAGGGCAAAGAAGACCGCAGACGGAGTACAGTCTAGGGGGCCAGAGACTACAAACATCACTCAAGGAAAAAGATCTTGGGGTGAGTATCACACCAGGCACATCTCCTGAAGCGCACATCAACCAAATAACTGCTGCAGCATATGGGCGCCTAGCAAACCTCAGAACAGCATTCCGACATCTTAATAAGGAATCATTCAGGACCCTGTACACCGTGTACGTTAGGCCCATATTAGAGTATGAGGCACCAGTTTGGAACCCACACCTAGCCAAGCATGTGAAGAAACTAGAGAAAGTGCAAAGGTTTGCAACAAGACTAGTCCCAGAGCTAAGAGGTATGTCCTATGATGAGAGGTTAAGGGAAATCAACCTGACGACACTGGAGGACAGGAGAGATAGGGGGGACATGATAACGACTTACAAAATACTGAGAGGAATTGACAAGGTGGACAAAGACAGGATGTTCCAGAGACTGGACACAGCAACACGGGGACACAGTTGAAAGCTGAAGACACAGATGAATCAAAGGGATGTTAGGAAGTATTTCTTCAGCCACAGATTAGTCAGGACGTGGAATAGTTTGGGAAGCGATGTAGTGGAGGCAGGATCCATACATAGCTTTAAGGAGAGGTACGATAAAGCTCATGGTTCAGGGAGAGTGACCTAGTAGCGACCCGTGAAGAGGCGGGGCCAGGTGCTTAGACTCGACCCCTGCAACCTCAACTAGGTGAGTACAACTAGATGAGTACACACACCTTATATATATATATATATTATATATATATATATATATATATATATATATATATATAATATATATACACACGCACACACACACACACACACACACACACACACACACACACACACACACATACACACACACACATTCACACATATAAATAATTGAGAAGCTGAAAGAGAGAATGAGTTTCCTAAATGAGTGCTAAAATTATCTAAAAGAATTGTGAGTCGGACGTATTGTGGGTCAGTAGTATTGTGAGTCAGTAGTATTGTGGGTCAGTAGTATTGTGGGTCAGTAGTATTGTGGGTCAGTAGTATTGTGAGTCAGTAGTATTGTGGGTCAGTAGTATTGTGGGTCAGTAGTATTGTGGGTCAGTAGTATTGTGGGTCAGTAGTATTGTGGGTCAGTAGTATTGTGGGTCAGTAGTATTGTGGGTCAGTAGTATTGTGGGTCAGTAGTATTGTGGGTCAGTAGTATTGTGGGTCAGTAGTATTGTGGGTCAGTAGTATTGTGGGTCAGTAGTATTGTGGGTCAGTAGTATTGTGGGTCAGTAGTATTGTGAGTCAAATTCAAATTCAAAGTTTATTCTCTATAAGGATTACAATGCTGAGTTTACAGAAATTTGGTTATTGTTTGGTTTACATGTAGTAAAATTGTGATTACAGAGTGTACCACTAGAACGCTTAGCATGGCTAGGCATTTCGGGCATACATAGTTTTATTCTTAATTGTAAAATATTACAAATTATGAGGTAAGTTGGTATTATGGCTAAGTGACTAAATACTAGTTTGTGAGTTTAGCAATGTGAATGCTTTTGTTTTGGCACAGTACATAGTTTCAGTATTGGAGTATCACAGGATTCATTATTTTAAGACTGAGATTAATATTTCTGTTTATGGTCAAATGAGTGAGTGAGTGTAAGTGTGAACCACCAGGTGGTATTCGTGTAGTTAGTTGACGGGGTGTATCAGGGAGATAAGATGTTTTTTAATGGTAGTTTTGAAGGTGATGAATGTGTCTGCAGTTCTAGAGTTCTCAGGTAGGGTATTCCAGATTTTAGGGCTTTTGACATACATTGAATTTTTGTAAAGGTTTAGTCGGACACGGGGAATGTCGTAGAGATGTTTGTGTCTGGTGTTATGCCTGTGGGTTCTGACACAACTATCAAGAAAGCGTTTTAGGTCAAGGTTGATATTAGAGTTTAAGGCCCTGTAGATGTAGATTGCACAGTAGTAAGTGTGGATGTACTGAACTGGGAGTAAGTTTAGATCTATGAAGAGCGGGGGGGGGGGGGTGTTGCCAGGGATGGGATTTAGTGATTATTCTTACTGCAGCTTTTTGTTGGGTTATTATTGGCTTTAGGTGTGTTGCTGCAGTTGATCCCCAAGCACAAATAGCATAGGTGAGGTATGGATAAATAAGTGAGTGGTATAGTGTGAGAAGGGCATTTTGCGGCACGTAGTATCGTATCTTGGAGAGGATCCCAACCGTTTTGGATACTTTTTTGGCTGTATGCTGGATATGGGTGCTGAAATTGAGGTTGTTGTCAAGGTATAAGCCTAGGAATTTCCCCCATTATTTCTGGTAATTAGAGTGTTGTCAATCTTAATGTTAATTTGTGCATCTCCTGCTCTGCTACCAAACATAATATAGTAGGTTTTGTCAGTGTTAAGCCTAAGTTTATTGGCTGTCATCCAAGTCGATATTTTAATCAGCTCCTCATTCACAATGGTGTTGAGGGTGGCAAGATTAGGGTGAGAGATGACGTAAGTCGTGTCATCAGCAAAGAGAATGGGTTTCAGGTGTTGGGATACGTTTGGAAGGTCATTGATGTATATGAGGAAGAGCAGGGGACCAAGGACACTTCCCTGCGGAACTCCAGTATCAAGTGGCCGTGTTGCTGATGCTGTGTCTTTAATGGTGACGTACTGATACCTATTAGTAATGTAAGATTTGAAATAAGCAAGCGCATGGCCTCTTATACCGTAGTGATCAAGTTTGTGGAGTAGGATGTCGTGGTCTACTGTGTCAAAAGCTTTTCTTAGGTCAATAAAAATTCCTAGTGGATATTCCTTATTTTCCAATGCTGTGTAAAGTAGATCTAGCATTTTTATGATTGCATCATTAGTGCTTTTATTTTTCCTGAATCCAAACTGGCAGGGGTTGAGTATGTTTTGAGCCGTTATAAATGAATACAGTCTCCTGTGCACGAGTTTCTCAAAGATTTTGGATAGCAATGGTAAGTTAGATATTGGCCTATAGTTGTTTAAGTCTGTAGGGTCACCACCTTTATGTATTGGTGTAACCCTTGCCATCTTGAGTAGTTTCGGGAAGGTGCTAGTCTCTATTGACTTGTTAAAAAGTAATGAAATAGCATGCGAAAGGACATGGGCCGCTCGCTTGTACAGTAATGGTGGGACATGAGACAGATTCCCCGAGTTATTTTTAAGTGACTTTATGATCTCAGTAGTATTGTGGGTCAGTAGTATTGTGAGTCAGTCTTGTGGGTCAGTCTTGTGGGTCAGTAGTATTGTGAGTCAGTAGTATTGTGGGTCAGTAGTATTGTGGGTCAGTAGTATTGTGGGTCAGTAGTATTGTGGGTCAGTAGTATTGTGGGTCAGCAGTATTGTGGGTCAGTAGTATTGTGGGTCAGTAGTATTGTGAGTCAGTAGTATTGTGAGTCAGTAGTATTGTGAGTCAGTAGTATTGTGAGTCAGTAGTATTGTGAGTCAGTAGTATTGTGAGTCAGTAGTATTGTGAGTCAGTAGTATTGTGAGTCAGTAGTATTGTGAGTCAGTAGTATTGTGGGTCAGTAGTATTGTGGGTCAGCAGTACTGTGGGTCAGCAGTATTGTGGGTCAGCAGTATTGTGAGTCAGTAGTATTGTGAGTCAGTAGTATTGTGAGTCAGTAGTATTGTGAGTCAGTAGTATTGTGAGTCAGTAGTATTGTGAGTCAGTAGTATTGTGAGTCAGTAGTATTGTGAGTCAGTAGTATTGTGAGTCAGTAGTATTGTGAGTCAGTAGTATTGTGGGTCAGTAGTATTGTGGGTCAGTAGTATTGTGGGTCAGTAGTATTGTGGGTCAGCAGTATTGTGGGTCAGCAGTATTGTGGGTCAGTAGTATTGTGGGTCAGTAGTATTGTGGGTCAGTAGTATTGTGGGTCAGTAGTATTGTGGGTCAGTAGTATTGTGAACTGGTAAGACAGTGTAAGACTTCTGTCAGATGTTCAAAATCTACAGTTGCTGGTCATCATATAACTAAGACCCGCATCAGGACACACTTGTCCTGTTACCTAGCAAATCTTACCTAAGTACCTTCCCTACCTATCACTAATTCTTGACCTTTGCACATTTCTACTTTATATATATTCCTTAACGGGATTAGGGCTTAATTTAATAATAATTGTTTTTATTTTAATTATTATTTACATTTGCTGCTCATGTTCACCCTGTGAGAGTCGTCCGTCATGAGTCGTCCGTCATGAGTCGCATCCTGGAGGGGATAGGTTTGTTGTATACATAATTTAGGTCTGGACTTTGAGTGGAGTTCTAAAAGGATAATAGCACTTTGCCTAGAAATAAAACTGTGTAAAATGTAGTTTGAATTTGTGTTCTAAAATACCTTACTTGTGGAAAGATTTCAAGCTGAGAGTTTCTGAAAATAGTGAAACTGGGGTTTACTCTTATATTTTCAGTCTTTCCAAGAGTGTTTCATCCCTAGGGTATAGTTGCCTTTTTATCATTGAGTAATTACGAGCCTACCTATACCTCTGATCGTTGATAATGGTTCCTGGGTTTGTGTTCCTCGTGGCTGGATATCAGTTGACGCCTCGTACACTGAAAAACAAAAATTGCTTTAGTGGAAGTTAAGAAACAAGCAAGAAAGCAAATATAAATGTGCATTGAATCTTTGTAGATGTTTGAAATATTCACCTGCCATCTTGTTTGTTCATGAAGTAGAGAGAAAAGCCCAGAAATCCTTCATAAATGGAAAATGCGTAGTAAGTTTTCGTATCAAATTTATGCTAGGCCTGTAAATTACCTTTCCAGAGTGGTTGCTGTCTACCAGCCTACTACATCGTTAAACTACGGTGGCTTAACAATGTAGTAGGCTTGTCGACAGCCTGCAACAAGGGTAGGATACACCAACAAGTGCAGATTAACTCTACACTCAGATATACCAACAAGTGCAGATTAACGCGTACACTCAGATATACCAACAAGGGTAGGATAGTGCTACACCCACATATACCAACAAGGGTAGGATAATCCAACACTCGTAGGATAACTCCTTTAAGGTGCATTTACTAAGAATAAATTGTCAGCCTTATTTGATGATCAGGAGCAGGATGATGATTAACTTAAAAAAATAAGTTTATCATTTAAAGCAGAAGAATTAAAATGCATCGATTAATTAATTACATTTGCAAATATTAACATGATTATGTCCGACTGAAAGTTAGAGGTCGATCAATTAGGCATATTGATTGGAAGAGAGAACACTGTACTTGCTGCCACTGGTAACTTAGCATTAAATATAGGTAGGTAGGTTAATGGAGCTAGCCAAGATGATAACACTCTAATAATTATGAAGGTAGGAACACCTCCTCTTCCCTGTCTTGTCATCCTCTCTCTCTCTCTGCTCTCTATCTTCTCTCTCTCTCTCTCTCTCTCTGTCATTCTCTCTCTCTCTCTTCCTCTCGTCTCTCTCTCTCTCTCTCTCTCTCTCTCTCTCTCTCTCTCTCTCTCTCTCTCTCTCTCTCTCTCTCTCTCTCTCTCTCTCTTTCTCTCTCTCCTCTCCTCTCTCCTCCCTCATCTCTCTCTCTCTCTTTCTTCTCCTCTCTTTCACTCTCTCTCTCTCTACTCTATCTCCTCTACTCTTTCTTTTACTCATCTCTCCCCTCCCTCTCTCCCTCCCTCCCTCCCCCTGCCATTTGTCAGGTTCCGTTGAAAGTCAACCGCCTTTTGATTAATTCGATTAATTGTATCATTTATCAGAGATCACTCGGAATTCATTTTCGGTCTGTTTTTTTCAACTACGTACAATCTTATTACTATTTATTTTAATCAGAACTAATTAGACCAAATATGATTCCTTTGAGATCCCTTTCAGCCTTGTAACGCTTTATGATCCGTACAGGTTAGGCACATTTTGTGAGCGTAATAAAATGTAGATGTCTTTCAGTCTCTGCGCGATCAAAATATAAATCCCCGTATTTCATAACCCCAGTCCTCTGTTCCTCAGTGTACTCGATTGGATCAATGCAGAGTGCTGCATAAGTTGATAATGCAGTGAAGTATTTGAGTTGAAGATTTGAAGGGAATCAGAAGAGGCTTTCACAAGTTATCAATTGGAAACTAATATATAGATTTTTTTCAATAAATGTTGCAAATTAAGACATACACAGGCCAAATCTAATTCATATATTTCAAAGCATTGAAGAAACTAATATCCTAAAATATACAAGCACACTGAGCTTGAAGCCGCTCAGATGTTGCGTTTTCGTGTGATACCTTTCGAAGTGTTGAAACTAATCAGATGCGATACTAAAATGTATCTCACGAAAAACAGTATTTCTATTTCTTATTTCTCCCCCCCCCCCCCAAAAAAAAAGGAAAATCCTTCCAAACTTTTCTCTTAGTAACAATGACCTGCTTTTAAGAAGGTTATAGGCACACAAAAAGCTATTAAGTTTATTTAACCCAGGAAACCTAAATAAAGTCAAACACGGACTTATTCTTGATCAGGAGAGACATTCCCCAGTTATTTCACAGAAACCAATTTGAGTAATAAAATTTGCACATAACTTATACAATCTTACAAGAAGATATTTCCCGAGGAAAACACACAATTAAAAGTTTAAAGTTATCACACAGAAACCAACACAATTTGTGCCCATACAGGCAAAACTCTGGAAGCCTTTCATCCATTTCATACGAAGTATCAGCCGTTGATGATTGATGACGTTCACAATACTCACATTGTAATCACAGACTCTACATGACCCCGTAGGGATCAAATAGTTTGTGGAATTGGAGACTTTCAAATTCCTACCAAGGAAGAGTATAAGTCCAGCCCCTTGCATCAAGAGCCTCCCTCACCATAATCACTGCAATAAAATAATACTATACCATTTCGAGAATAAGTGTCAAAATGACACCAATACAAGCCATTAAATATATATATATAGCTCTATAGCTTGAGCAACCACACGTGTAAACAGACACAAGCGTTGAAAATTTGAAGCCGACCAAATGAGGCGTTCTCGAGTAATGAGTAAAGTGTGTGAGAGAGCAATCGAATTTGTTGTGAATGTTTTGAAAAATAAAAAATAGGCTTCATTAGTCCAGTACAATGAAGAATAGTGAAGATTTGAAGGAGATTGCGGTAATCAGTCCCTCAGTCTGGAATCTATGTAATTAGTTCACCAATCTTGATAAGACTGATAGACTAATTACATTCACTCCAGGCTGAGAGACTGATTACCTCAATCTCCTCCTGATCTTCACTATTCTTCTTTCGACTGGACCGATGAAGTCACTGTGTGGCGAAACGTTTCCACAATATAGATACCTCAGTGTTGCACAGATTTTATTTAACAGATTCAGGGAGACAGGAGGAGGAGATGCTAAGAATTATATAGATTAAACGTTTTATATCTTATGTTAAAAGGACTGAAGAGCAAAATAAATAATGGGAGAGGAAACTAAATGATTTGTGTAAAAACCAAGGTAAGGCTTACGAGAGGAAGGAAGAAAAGAGTGAGAAACACGGGAAAACATATCATAACAGAAGAAAAGGTGTAGAGATTGAAGAAAAAATAGATGTAGTTGATGAGAGTAAATGGGAGGGGCGGGAAAAGGAGGGTGTGGAGGAAGCAGGAATAGAAAAGGGAGAAAACTAAATATCTGAAAAGAAATTCAAGGGAGATCTTGAGTTCAGATGATAGGAAAACAGAAGACAGCAAGGAAACAATGTGGAAATGAGAAAGGGAGTTCACTGATGATCTGCAACCTTCAGTAGGATGATGAAAGGACAGGATTTAAAACGAGAAAGGGAGAGGAAAATGATTCTTTACAGAACGGTGATAAATGTGCAGGAGAGGCAGTGTTAATTAGAACCCAGTGTAGTTTTAAGATGACAGAGATACACAGGTAAGATACGTGACTGAACATCAGAACCAAACGTGAATGTGAACAAAGGTAGTAGCGACAGTGATCTACCCACCACCAAACAACAGGAGGCAAACGCATGAACACAAGATTAAATTTTGACGCGAAACCAGCTAGTTTATTGCGCACCCAATATCCATCCTGTGGATACTAGCATAAGAGCATATGGAAACACAAAAAGCCTAGGAACTAGGTCTCAGAATGGTTTACAGGAGTACATCTGGATTTATATCTACAGTTCACTTATCTGTTATAAGCAAATTTAGAATACAAAAACCCAACAACAGAGCAACAGTTAACAGCTTAATAAACGGGACAAGACTATCAAACATGACCAAAACACAGCTACTAGCATGACAGAGTTGAACCATAATGAAATAAACTACATTAAACGCTGCACAATTTACCGGATACATAGATGTCTAAAGTGAAGATGATTACTGTGAAAAACTTTGTGACTTCATACACAAGATACAGTAAGGCGAAGAGTTGATCCAGCAACACTGAATCTAATCTTCATTTTAGTTGCATCCGACTTAGATGAGAGAGGTAATGGGAGTTACCTGGGTGTTTGTGACACAACTCCTCCTATCCTTCACCTTTATTCACAAGGACAAGGACACACACACACACACACACACACACACACACACACACACACACACACACACACTCGCACACACACCAGGTGTCACTCCGTATGGGCTTCAGGAGGCCGACGGAAGGACTCAAAGTATTGATGACGGAGGAGCAGGAGATTCAGACTATTATTAAAATGACAGCTGGGGAAGCTGAAGTGAACCGGGTGACAAATTTACAGAGAAGCAGAAAGTACTCTATGAAGAAAATAAGACAAGTCAAGCTGAGACAGGATTATGAAACAGAATTCACTGACAAGGCATCAAAAAGATAGTGTGTACCACAATCGGGACAGAAAAGCGAAGCAGAGGGTACAGCTGAGGGAGGGAACATACAAAGAAGTCAGAGGTGGGAAGGAGAACCAAGGTATATCAAAGGCGTGAAAGTTCAGCCTCTAGAGTCTAGAAGAACAAAATTTACACCCCTTACATAGATTCTCCCTTATGTTCCAGCTTCCTTTCCCAATGAAACACAGTAACCTAAATCAAGATATACCCTAACCCCTTCCTACACACACAGTCCTCACCTCTTCCATCAGAGGCACAAGAAATGACATACAATAACAGAAAGGAGCGTGAAAGTATGGCACATAAATGCAGATGGAATAACGACCAAGAGTGAAGAATGGAACAGATGAAGAGTGGAGGCATCCCCAGACATTACAGCAATCACATAGACAAAGCTTAGAAAGATATCCAGCTGGGATGACCGCATCTGTTATCAGATTATGAGGAAGAACATAGGGAACAGAGGAGGTAGAGGAGTAGCACCCCTAATTAGACAACGTGAAGTCTAGAGGAGATAAGAATAAACAGAGAACAGGCAAATGAATACATAGTAGGCACACTCAAAACCAAGGGTGAAAAGGTAGCGATAATAATGTACAATCCTCAGGAGACAGGCAATATGACGACACCAGAGCGATAGTGGATACAATGAGCAGAGATGGCCAGAAGAGCCCACATGAAAATTGCTGGCTGCTGATCATCCGAGACTTTATTTATAATGAAACAGAAAGAAACTAGAGTCACACGGAGGACCAGGAACATGGAGGATTAAACTCCTGCTAGTATGTTGCACGGCCAGGTACAACAGGTATTGAAAAGTCTGTTATAATTGTTCGTTATATAATCTGCTTCTCCCCCACCATCTGCCTTCATTGCCACCATGACTACCAGCGACACAACCCACATCAACACTGCCACAACCATCACTACCTCCACAACTACCACTTTCATCACTACCACCACCACCCCAGTTGCTATTTCAACTAAAACTGGAATCATCATTTACAGCGAAAGCACCACAAGAATCACCATCTCCACTGTCACCGCTGATATTGCTGCTGATACTATTTGCCAGTGCTGCAGAAGCAGCCGCCGCTGCAGAACCAGTCGCCCCTGCTGCTGCTGCCACTAGTATTACTGCATCTGCCACAACCACTAATCCCATGGAAGCTGCCGTCAGAGCTTCTCATGTCCTCAGTGACACTGCTGCCGCTACTGACACACGTGTTGCTGATGTCAGCTTAGGATGACGTATAACCGCTGACTTGGATCATATTACGAATATATTTTGTACTTGCGTTTATTATGTTGGGTGAAATATATTTGGACCTTAGTTCAGATACGGTAGTCGTAGTGGTAGTTACACTGTTCTGCTTGCTGTAGTTGTAGTGATAGTTGCACTGCTCTGCTTGCTGTAGTTGTAGTGATAGTTGCACTGCTCTGCTTGCTGTAGTCGTAGTGGTAGTTACACTGTTCTGCTTGCTGTAGTTGTAGTGATAGTTACACTGCTCTGCTTGCTGTAGTTGTAGTGATAGTTACACTGCTCTGCTTGCTGTAGTTGTAGTGATAGTTACACTGCTCTGCTTGCTGTAGTTGTAGTGATAGTTACTCTGCACTACTTGCTGTAGTTGTAGTGATAGTTACACTGCTCTGCTTGCTGTAGTTGTAGTGATAGTTACACTGCTCTACTTGCTGTAGTTGTAGTGATAGTTACACTGCTCTGCTTGCTGTAGTTGTAGTGATAGTTACACTGCTCTGCTTGCTGTAGTCGTAGTGGTAGTTACACTGTTCTGCTTGCTGTAGTTGTAGTGATAGTTACTCTGCACTACTTGCTGTAGTTGTAGTGATAGTTACACTGCTCTGCTTGCTGTAGTTGTAGTGATAGTTACACTGCTCTGCTTGCTGTAGTTGTAGTGATAGTTACACTGCTCTGCTTGCTGTAGTTGTAGTGATAGTTACACTGCTCTGCTTGCTGTAGTTGTAGTGATAGTTACACTGCTCTGCTTGCTGTAGTTGTAGTGATAATTACACTGCTCTGCTTGCTGTAGTTGTAGTGATAGTTGCACTGCTCTGCTTGCTGTAGTTGTAGTGATAGTTACACTGCTCTGCTTGCTGTAGTTGTAGTGATAGTTACACTGCTCTGCTTGCTGTAGTTGTAGTGATAGTTACACTGCTCTACTTGCTGTAGTTGTAGTGATAGTTACACTGCTCTGCTTGCTGTAGTTGTAGTGATGGTTACTCTGCTCTGCTTGCTGTAGTTGTAGTGATGGCTACTCTGCTCTGCTTGCTGTAGTTTAAGTGATAGTTACACTGCTTGCTGTAGTCGTAGTGACAGTTACAATATTCTGTTTTCTGTAGTTATAGTGACAGTTACAGTGCTGTAGTCGTAGTGATAGTTACATTACTCTGCTTGCTGTAGTCGTGGTGAGATAGCTACAATGCTCTGCTGTAGTCGTGAGATAGATGCTCTGCTCTGCTGTAGTCGTAGAGATAGTTACACTGCTCTGCTGTAGTCGTAGAGATAGTTACACTGCTCTGCTGTAGTCGTAGAGATAGTTACACTGCTCTGCTGTAGTCGTAGAGATAGTTACACTGCTCTGCTGTCGTCGTGAGATAGTTACACTGCTCTGCTGTAGTTATAGTTACACTGCTCTGCTGTAGTTATGAGATAGTTACACTGCTCTGCTGTAGTCGTAGAGATAGTTACACTGCTCTGCTGTAGTCGTAGAGATAGTTACACTGCTCTGCTGTAGTCGTAGAGATAGTTACACTGCTCTGCTGTAGTCGTAGAGATAGTTCACTGCTCTGCTGTAGTCGTAGAGATAGTTACACTGCTCTGCTGTAGTCGTAGAGATAGTTACACTGCTCTGCTGTAGTGAGATAGTTACACTGCTCTGCTGTAGTCATGAGATACACTGCTCTGCTGTAGTCGTAGAGATAGTTCACTGCTCTGCTGTAGTCGTAGAGATAGTTACACTGCTCTGCTGTAGTCATGAGATAGTTACACTGCTCTGCTGTAGTCGTAGAGATAGTTACACTGCTCTGCTGTAGTCGTAGAGATAGTTACACTGCTCTGCTGTAGTCGTAGAGATAGTTCACTGCTCTGCTGTAGTCGTAGAGATAGTTACACTGCTCTGCTGTAGTCGTAGAGATAGTTCACTGCTCTGCTGTAGTCGTAGAGATAGTTACACTGCTCTGCTGTAGTCGTAGAGATAGTTCACTGCTCTGCTGTAGTCGTAGTCGTAGAGATAGTTACACTGCTCTGCTGTAGTCGTAGAGATAGTTACACTGCTCTGCTGTAGTAGAGATAGTTCACTGCTCTGCTGTAGTCGTAGAGATAGTTACGCTGCTCTGCTGTAGTCGTAGAGATAGTTCACTGCTCTGCTGTAGTCGTAGAGATAGTTACACTGCTCTGCTGTAGTCGTAGAGATAGTTACACTGCTCTGCTGTAGTCATGAGATATTTACACTGCGTCACTGAACCCTGGCGGTGACGATAAGCAACTTGTTATTGTTCTCAACTAACAGCTCTACCACCACTGCCATCATTACCACCACTGCCATCATTACCACCACTACCATCACTACCACCACTACCATCACTGTCATCACTACCACCACTACCATCACTACCATCACTACCATCACTACCACCACTACCATCATACCACCACTACCATCACTACCACCACTACCAATCATCATACCACCACTGCCATCACTACCACCACTGCCATCACTACCACCACTGCCATCACTACCACCACTGCCATCACTACCACCACTACCATCACTACCACCACTACCATCACTACCACCACTACCATCACTACCACCACTACCACTCACTACCACCACTACCATCACTCCATCACTGCCACCACTACCATCACTACCACCACTACCATCACTACCACCACTACCATCACTACCACCACTGCCATCACACTACCACTACCATCACTACCACCACTACCATCACTACCACCACAAACCATCACTACCACCACTACCACCACTACCATCACTACCACCACCACCATCACTACCACCACTACCATCACCACCACCACTACCAACCACTACCATCACTACCACCACTGCCATCACTACCACCACTCACCATCACTACCACCACTACCATCACTACCACCACTACCATCACACCATCACTACCACCACACCACCATCACTCCACCACCACTGCCATCACTACCACCACTGCCATCACTACCACACCACCATCACTACCACCACCACCATCACTACACACTACCACCATCACTCCACCACTACCACTACCACACTACCACCACTACCACCACTACCCACTACCTCCACTACCACTACCACACACCACTACCACTACCACCACCACTACCTCCACTACCACTACCACCACCACTACCTCCACTACCACTACCACCACCACTACCTCCACTACCACCACCACTACCTCCACTACCACCACCACTACCTCCACTAACTCCACCACTACCACCACTACCCTCCAAACACCCACCCACCACCACCATCCCCTACCACCACACTACCCCCACCACCACCACTACCACCACTACCCCCACAACCACCACTACCACCACTACCACTACTACCCCCACTAACCACCACCATCACCACTAACACCACCACCATCTCTACCACCACCACCACGACTATCACCACGACTAAGAATACCATCACCACCACCATCACCACAATCACTACCACTACCACCACCACCATCATCACTACCATCACCACCACTACTACCACTCTCACTACCACTACTAGCAATACCTCAACCACCATCACCGATGACACCACTACTTTTACGACCACCACTTCTACGACCATCATCACCACAACTACTAGTACATCTTCCTCTTCTATCACTACCACCACTACCACTACTTCTACCACCACTATCACCTCTACCACCACCACCACCTCTACCACCACTACCACCACCACCACCTCTACCACCACTACCACCACCATCACCTCTACCACCACCACTGTCTCCTCTACCACCGTCATCACCATCTCCTCTACCACCAACACAAACATCTTCTCTCCCACTACCACCATCACCAGCACCAACATATTCTCTACTACCACTACCACCACCATTTCCTCTACCACCGCCATCTCCTCTACCACCACCACCGTCATCTCCTCACCACCACCATCATCTCTACCACCACCATCATCTCCTCTACCACCACTGTTTCCTCTACCACCACTGTTTCCTCTGCCACCACTGTTTCCTCTGCCACCACTGTTTCCTCTATCACCACTATCTCCTCTATCACCACCATCTTCTCTATCACCACTATCTTCTCTATCACCACTATCTTCTCTATCACCACTATCTCTACCATCACCTCTATCTCCTCTGCCATCACCTCTATCTCCTCTGCCATCACCACTGTCTCCTCTGCCATCACCACTGTCTACTCTGCCATCACCACTGTCTACTCTGCCATCACCACTGTCTCCTCTGCCATCACCACTGTCTCCTCTGCCACCACCACTATCTTCTCTACCACCACCACTATCTCCTCTACCACCACCACTATCTCCTCTACCACCACCACTATCTCCTCTACCACCACCACTATCTCCTCTACCAACACCATTATCTCCTCTACCACCACCACTATCTCCTCTACCACCACCACTATCTCCTCTACCACCACCACTATCTCCTCTACCACCATTATCTCCTCTACCACCACCACATCTCCTCTACCACCACCACTATCTCCTCTACCACCACCACTATCTCCTCTACCACCACCACTATCTCCTCTACCACCACCACTATCTCCTCTACCACCAACACTATCTCCTCTACCACCACCACCATCAACACCTCTACCACCATCATTTCCTCTATCACCACTACCATCATCATCTCTACCACCACCATCATCATCTCTACCACCACCATCATCATCTCTACCCCACCACCATCTCCTCTACCGCCACCACCATCTCCTCTACCGCCACCACCATCTCCTCTACCGCCACCACCATCTCCTCTACCGCCACCACCATCTCCTCTACCACCACCACCATCTCCTCTACCACCACCACCATCTCCTCTACCACCACCACTCCTCTAAAACCACCACCATCTCCTCTACCACCACCACCATCTCCTCTACCACCACCACCATCTCCTCTACCACCACCACCATCTCCTCTACCACCACCACCTCTCCTCTACCACCACCACCATCTCCTCTACCACCACCACCATTCTCTACCACTTCTCTACCACCACCACCATCTCCTTTACCACAACCACCACCATCTCCTCTACCACAACCACCACTATCTCCTCTACTACAACCACCACTATCTCCTCTACCACAACCACCACTGTCTCCACTACCACCACCATCATCTCCTCTTCCACCACTATTTCCTCTACCAACACCACCATCATCTCCTGTTTCAACACTATCTCCTCTACCACCACCGCCACCACCGTCATCTCCTCTACCACCACCTATACTACAAGTATCACCACAACTGCCACCACAACAAGCACTGCCACTTCCAGCACTAATGCCACCACAACAATCACTGCCACTACTGCCACCACAACAACCAGCACCACCACCACCATTTCTGCCACCACAATGACTATTAAAAGTATCATCACCACTGCCTCCTCCAAGACGACGACGACGAGCACCACCAGAACCTCCACCAGAACCTCCACCACCACCACCACCACCACCACCACCACCACCACCACCACCCGTTTACATTGTCATGTGTGAAGGACTGGAACACAAACTTACGAACTCAATAACCATCCATTATGTCTCACGTTGGGAAAATTCATGTTATAGTTGGTAACTTGCTAGTTCCTGAACATTCTTTGCTCATTCTCCAAACATTTCATTACAAATAACGATAATCGCATTAATATGACCGTGAACAACTCAAGGATCGGGCAAGACTCGAAACCACGGCAAGCCAGACCTAAAACTAGCTTACTATGGGGTCAAGTAATTATCACTGGTAATATATACGGACAAGGGATCTGATAAGACAAAAATATGTAGTTGTCTACCTGTAACTTCATCAATTCTCGTGAGAATCGTTAGTGGATGAAAGGTCTTCTCAGTAAGATGCTAAAAGGGTAATAATGATAAAATTACCGACAGAATGTTAGGTAAATGGTCAAAGATGAAGTAAAATGCCACATCAATTTCATTTATGGCCATTTTTCTAACAAGAAGCTTAACTTCAGTTGTTGTGTTGATTATTATACCGTTCTCTCTCTCTCTCTCTCTCTCTCTCTCTCTCTCTTCTCTCTCTCTCTCTCTCTCTCTCTCTCTCTCTCTCTCTCTCTCCCTCTGAACATCAATTATGCGCAAGGGAGGATCCCAGCCAATTAACAAGAGAAAAAATGGGAGCAAGTTCAGAAATCCTCTAGCAGTTAACAACATTACTTTGCGCAACACGTTTGATGTGTTGGCCAAACAACTCCCTGAGTTGCCCAGCCAGATCCCTGGGATCACCTCAAATTGCCCAGCCAAATCCGAGGGAAGAACAGCAGGTAGAGCTTTTTAGGAACTAAGACGTAGGCCATCAAAATACGAAATTCAGTCGTAGATACAAGGGTAGAAGGATGACATGAGTCCCAGATGTAAGGATTAAGGATGTAAGGATCAAGGATTTATATTATAAGTTTGCGTAGGAAGCAAAAGACACAACAGAGAATTATATATATATATATATATATATATATATATATATATATATATATATATATATATAATATATATATATATATATATATATATATATATATATATATATATATATATATATATATATTGACCATGATAGAATAGCTTTAAGCAGAGATCAAAAGAGATTCTTAACTGAATCCAAGTCCTCCTATCGATATTCATGGTCAACAGGAGACTGATAGTTAGAGAGTTGCAGCCAAGGCATGACATAGACGCCTAAATACTGATCAATACCTTGGTCAGTAGTGATGGCAGAATTACTGAAAAATGTTAGATAAATGGACACAGATGATACTAGTGTGACATTTTACTGAGGCAACGTTTCGCTCTTCAGGAGCTTTGTCAAGCCGTAACGTCTTGACAGATCAGTTACGGCTGACATTAGTTACATCTGTCCATTTACCTAACAATACCTTGGCTGTAAATGCGTGACTTAAGGATATGTGTGCAACCTTCGACGGTCTAAATTATAATGAACTGTGGGGCAACTTCTACCCTGACAAGCTTGTTAAGTAAGACAGACTTCATTTAATCGACGTTGGAAGTGTAAAATTCCCATTTCTCAGGAATGGCTAAATATGACGAAGTAGATGAGGACTGAGAGGCAATATCAGGTGAAGTGGGGTAAGGAAAGACGGAAGAGACAGTTTGTCAGTTCTAATCAGGTAACCAGCGAGGCCAGAAATTTAAGCTAGCCACCCCAGCTGGCAGAGACGTTGTGACGTGTGAAGATCTGCTATGTTAACCTTGTGACGTGTAAAAATCTGCTATGTTAACCTTGTGACGTATGAAAATCTGCTATGTTAACCTTGTGACGTATGAAAATCTGCTATGTTAACCTTGTGACGTGTAAAGATCTGGTATGTTTACGTTGTGACATGTAAAGATCTGCTATGTTTAAGTTATGACGAGTGAAAAATTGAAACCCAAACTTACGAACTCTGTAATAATCTTCCAGTTTGTCTCATGTTGATGAATTAATTTTTTTTGAACCATTGCGAGGCTACGAATTATTCTCATACGGATAATAAGAGATTACAGACAGTATTGCTCTGAGTTGATCTTTGTTTCGTCAAGACATCCATTTGACGGGAATAACTTTCTGGACTCAGTATTTTCAACAAAGCTCACATTCATAAAAAAAAAGTGGTCGAGAATCTTCGCAAGTTAACAATGAACTTCATACGACTGATAGCATGATGGCTCAGTGTATGATGAAATTCAAGCCAATGAAAATTTAGTTCAGTGTAGTATATAGTCATCCCCCAAACAAAGACAGCAGAATGACCTTCTCTTGTGTCACAAAATTAATGAAATGAGTAGCTCCAGATAGACAATAATTGGTAACTCTAATGCTCCAAAAATCAATTAAAATAAACTATTAAGAGCCTAAACAACTGCTGGACTGGCTAACATAAGTTATTACGTCTGTTAATTATAACAACAATGGACCTCATTCTAAACTCAGATAGTGATCTCTTCCAGAGAAACTAGAAAACAACTAATCCAAAATTAACACAAATTTTAGTGATACAAAATAATGTTAGGATGGTTGCCAGTAACTGAGGAGTTCACATCAGTAAGGTGCTCTAAGATATTAGTAATACACCAAATCGAACTATTTAAGTGTATTAATATGAAGCAGATTTAAAGGAACAATTTTAAATATCAAGAGGAATGGTATGAAAAGGATGAAACAAAACCAGATTGGATAACAAAACAATTAGAGGTAATTATAGTCAAAAAATGTAGAGCTGCGAACGAAACACATCCAGGCGTTGATGCCACTGTGGATTTTTCGAACCAGGAATTTAACTACTGTAAATGTTCGATGTTACAAAAAACGCGATTCTAAAAGCTTAGAGATCTCCAGTGAATACTGGAAAGGACTGCCCTTCTAGCATCCAGCCTGTTACTGGGTTTTCGTAACAAGTAGTCAGTATCCTTGTCCAATTATCCATTAGAATTCAGTATGAATTATTAGTGCTTCACGATTACAGCTGGTAGGCTACTAACTAGAGAAATTAAAATTTAATAAATTTATTAATCATAGTTTAGAGATATATTATCAAATTAAATTAAATTATTCACAGTAATCAAAATAATATTAATCACTTCTCTCGTGTACAGTATTATTGTGCTGATAGCACATATCACATTTATGTCTTAAGTACCGTCTGGTACATTAACATTTAATAATACAATATGCAAATAATTATGTGTATGTGTGTAAGTGTTCTAAGTAGTTCGCTATGTCTCACGACTCGACTAGACTTAAACAAGTAACTGACAAAGTCCTCAAATAAATTAACTTCTTGACCAACTGGCAACCAGAACAGTCTGCTTGAACAATAAAACGACTGATAAGCCGAACAACAATATAACAAGCAACTGCGACACAATCAGGAACAAGAAGATAATATAAAGACAGCTAGTAGGGACCATCAGCAGATCCTCCACAAGTCACAAAACTCCCATGCTACTGAATCTAAGTTCAGCATAAGAAAATACCCGACTGTGACAATGCACAGATACCAGTACAATTTAGGTCAGAAGCTACAGCTCAGGACCTGAGTTACTCAGAGTGTCTAAGCGACACACAACCTCAGTACAATGTCGAAAATCACTAAGTCTATCCAAAGTTCTGTGAACAGTCTCTCCAAAACTAACAAGAATAATAATGAGACAGAGACGATCTTCCAACAAGAGCCAATAAGGGAGATTTAGGCACTTGTCAGGAATACGTCCAACCACCCAGCGAGTCTAGACCAGGCTGAATACTTCAGGCGAGGTGTGATCACCCCCCCCCCCCGATCACGTGATAGCTCCGTGGACAGCTGCAGCTCAGCAACAGAAGCCGGCAGAGTAACGAGCCACAAGCGATAATTACAGTAGTTAGACAATCAAGACTTGAACTGAGCACATAATAATATGTTACATCCTACCCAACAAAAGGAAACCAAGTCAAATAATATAAAGCAAATATATTCACGATTTAGCTATTATCGCAAATATAAGCAGTATAAAATTATATGAAAAGGTAATATACATGTAATATATATACATAATATACATTTCAACCCATTCAGGGTTTGCAGCATTCGATACATTACGATTGTAGAAAGTTCGTCGTTGTCAATAGACTAAACATTTTTTTTATATTATATTATGAGAAAACTGGAAAAGAAATTGCTGCTTGAATAGAAACAATTTAGAAGCTTTCATGTTAGATTACAGCACCGCATTGGTTAAGCATAAGACAATGGAGTCAGTGGTCCTGGAAAGAAATTAGCAGCAGTTCGACTTGAGTAAAATTAGGCGTCCGTGAAGGGAAACCTTCAAGAGATACGGTAAATGTTTCTTCCATTTTCTTCCTTCGTCCAGCTAGTTGTTTGGAATTTACTTCGAGAAGGCCTCATGGAACTGGTTTTAAATTTTCAATGGTTGTTCATGGTAACTACAAACATTCCTTGAACACTTGGCATGTGTCTGTGCCCTACAGACTAAAGTTGCTGAACTAATTCTGTGCGTGGAATGTCTCCATTAACTTCCAAAAACTCTCAGTAGCATAGCTTTCAATTTTAAAAAAGGTGCCTCTTAATTTGGCGATGGTGAAGAGTGTCATTCAAGTGTGTAGAATGACGATTTGGGTATTTTATTTGTGGAATGGTATTAACATTTGTAGAATGATAACATTTGTAGAGTGGTGTTAACGGTTTATTCCCGTTAAATCACTTTCCCTGTCGCTGCGCGATCCGAGAAACCTATCCAATGTATTGCATAACTCAAGTTCCCTGTGCCTTGGTGCATGCTATTGGAATAGTGCAGAGTGTAGCGTATATTGATAATGCTGGTAAATATCAGTACTGAAGATCTGAAGCCAATCAGATTTGGTCTTCACGGACTCTAAAATTCCGATTTCTTCAATAAAAATGGCAAATTAGATCATACACAAAACTAATTCAAACCTTCCACTTAAAAACAATAACTTTGAGGCCAAAATTAACAGGAATTTTCTTATCACAGAGGGAAAAAAAAATTCCTAAAATATACCAACACTTTAAATTTGATGTCGCTCAAACACTGTGTTATTAACTTTTTGGAACTGAAGGCTGAAAATATTTGGACAAGATATTCAGAAATTATCACATAAAAATCAATGTTTCAGTTTTCCCCAGAAGATGGAACCTGGGATCAGCAGATCCCAAAATAAATTCAAACTTTGAGTAAGATTTACCATTGTTTAAGCTTGAAGTAAGCTTGAATGTAAGTAAATATGTAGGTTTTGTTAAACAACTGGGAATATTATGTACACATATTGCAACTTTTAATCTCGAAATGGTATATAATTAATTTACATTATGCTTGTGATGATGCTTGTGAGAAGCTCTTGATCCAAGAGCTTCTCACAAGCTCATGATTCAAGAGTTTCTCACAAGCTCATGATTCAAGAGTTTCTCACAAGATCATGATTCTAGAGTTTCTCACAAGATCATGATTCAAGAGCTCACAAGCTCATGATTCAAGAGTTTTTCACAAGCTCATGATTCAAGAGCTTCTCACAAGCTCATGATTCAAGAGCTTCTCACAAGCTCATGATTCAAGAGCTTCTCACAAGCTCATGATTCAAGAGCTTCTCACAAGCTCATGATTCAAGAGCTTCTCACAAGCTCATGATCCAAGAGCTTCTCACAAGCTCATGATCCAAGCGCTTCTCACAAGCTCATGATTCAAGAGCTTCTCACAAGCTCATGATTCAAGAGCTTCTCACAAGCTCATGATCCAAGAGCTTCTCACAAGCTCATGATCCAAGCGCTTCTCACAAGCTCATGATTCAAGAGCTTCTCACAAGCTCATGATCCAAGAGCTTCTCACAAGCTCATGATCCAAGAGCTTCTCACAAGCTAATGGATGGAATCTGAATGCATCACATTGCACAGCCGCTGTGTGACCCCTACGGGTTGGCACTTTCCACTGAATAAAACACAGCAATGATAAGCACCATTAATATTTAATAGCTACTTCGTACATGGAAAAACTTTCTGCCTTTAGGTCGTCTGGTGCAAATTTTTGCTGGACTCTGCAATAACTGCGTAATGAATCTACCGATCTACTTTAAACTTTTAGGGATGATGTGTTTTTTTTTCTCCGTGGAAGCTTTGCCTTGGTTTCAGTTGTGTGATTTTTTAATATGCTTATTTTCTTAATCAAATTTGTTTCCCGGAAGTGACTTGATTCACTTCTGATGGGAAATAAATCACTTTGATTTTATTGGGTTACCTTATGATAAATCCATGTAATGTTTACTTAATAAATCTCTTCTAATTACTTACATGCCTACTTAACCTTTCGATGATGATAAATCTTACTTAGGAAAACAGCTTTGATATATATATATATATATATATATATATATATATATATATATTATATATATATATATATATATATATATATATATATATATATAATATATATATGCCTGTGTTGGTCGTTATTGCTTTTTTTTGATTGAAAAAAATGATATATTTGACATACTCATTTTTCATACGACAATTTCTGAGCTTCTCTTCTAAAATTTTTATCATTTATCGCTGATTCCCATATGTTGCATAAGTGTCTAAATTCTTCATGCTGTCGGTTTTCAAAACCATTTATCACAACAATAATAATTGCAGCAGCAGTAGTAGTAGTAAGGATATTAATACAAGTAATAAATATAGAAGTAATATTAACAATAGTAGTACCATCATTCACTGCCTCGCCGGAAGTGTGCTGAGATCACGATTCAGATGACCTGACCAACACCATCCTCACCCGTCCTCACTGAAGAGCAAATGGAAATAACAATAAAAATATGGGTAATAAGGAGGGGGAGAGAGAGAGAGAGAGAGAAAGCAGCAGGTTCTGAAGCAGTCACACCCACCTCCTGTCATCTCCATTACCCCAGCACTGGTCCCCATAATCTCCAGAGCTCCTACAATGGTTCCCGTAATTTCCATTATTATTATTGTAGCTATTATTTTCCATTGTTTTTATTATAAATATTTTTATTTGCATTATTTTTTGTTGTTAATAATAGGCGTCAAATAATGCATGGAGAAGGGAAGGTAATCATGACTTAAGAAATCGTAATGACACGATTGCAAATAAACCATACCCCCGGCCGGGATTGAACCCGCGGTCATAGAGTCTCAAAACTCCAGCCCGTCGCGTTAGCCACTAGACCAGCTAGCCACAATAAGATTCATCCAACTAGGTATATTTCTACACCATAGGAAAGTTAGCACAGGCACCTCTGTGACCACAAATGCAAGTTTTGTGGTCACAGAGGTGCCTGTGCTAACCTTCCTATGGTGTAGAAATATACCTAGTTGGATGAATCTTATTGTGGCTAGCTGGTCTAGTGGCTAACGCGACGGGCTGGAGTTTTGAGACTCTATGACCGCGGGTTCAATCCCGGCCGGGGGTATGGTTTAAGGTAATCATGTTTGATCCTAGGAAAGGTAGGATTACCCCAGTTCCTTGGATCAAGAGATTGTCACCAGCTACAAAGCACCTATCCCCATACTCACGTAGCAAAACTAACCTGGCAACACATTCACTCAACACAAACACGGGGCCAGCAGCTGTGGATCGACCCCTGCATCCACAATTGGGTGAGTGCACACAGCAACAAACTCAGCTACACCCTAAGAAATACACTCAACACACTTGGAAGCCCCTCATTTAGCAATACACTAGCCAAACAACACACCTACAATCGCCACCTAGCAACGCACTCATGGCAACACACCAGTAACACTAGAAATCCACTCAAACAGCAACACACTCGCCTAGTAATAAGCTTAGCAGTTCATTCACAAAGAAATCACCTAGCCTAGCAACACACTCGCCTAGAAACTCACTCCTTCAACAACACATTACCTAGCAAAATACCTATCTAGCAACACGGACAGTAAACAACAGAACACAAATAATCCGCACATAGGAGAGAGGAGCTTACGACGATGTTTCGGTCCGATTTGGACCATTTACAAAGTCACACTAACACAGTAACACACTCACCAGGAAAAGCACTAACCTGGAAACACAGCAACACACTCATGGAGTTACATACCTTACAACACGCTCATCTAGCAACACTCACACTAAAACACCTATTCGTCCTGTAACACACTCGCCTGGTAACATGACGCACTCGCCTAGCAACATCAACGCACTCACCTATCAACATGACTGGTAGGCTACTGATCCAGCAACTCATTTGACTGTTAGCTAAAAGGACACATGAAAGACTAATGTGGCGTTTTATTGTGGCAACGTTTCGCTCTCTATGGCTTAACACACCTCACTCACCTAGAGAGAGACAGACAGACTCGTCCAGTAACGCACTTAGGAATCGACACACTCATCTTTGAAGCACCTGCTTGATACATGCTTCCAATTTCCATCTCGTTGCTGGCTGTTGGTTCCTCTGATGACAATAATGAATAATTAACACAAAGGTATGAGTGCGCGCGCGCACGTACGCACAGACACACACTGGCACAGACACACACTGGCACAGACACACACCGGCACAGACACACACCGGCACAGACACACACCGGCACAGACACACACCGGCACAGACACACACCGGCACAGACACACACCGGCACAGACACACACACGGCACAGACACACTCGGCACAGACAACACCGGGCACAGACACACACCGGACAGACACACACCGGCACAGACACACCGGCACAGACACACACCGGCACACACACACACCGGCACACACACACACCGGCACACACACACCGGCACACACACACACGGCACACACACACCGGCACACACACACACCGGCACACACACACACCGGCACACACACACACCGGCACACAACACACACCGGCACACACCACACCGGCACACACACCGGCACAACACACACCGGCACACACACACACAACAACACACACACACACACACACACACACACACACGCAAGAACTTGACACTTTAGAGACAGGAGAGATAGGGGGGATATGATAACGACATATAAAATGTTGAAAGGAATTCACAAGGTGGACAGAGAGAGGATGTTCCAAAGATGGGGCACAGCAACAAGGGGTCACAATTGAAAGTTGAACACTCAGATGAATTACAGGGATGTTAGGAAGTATTTCTTAAGTCACAGAGTTGTCAGGAAGTGAAATAGTTTAGAAAGTGATGTAGTAGAGGCAGGGTCCATACATAGCGTTAAGAAGAGGTATGATAAAGCTCATGGAGCGGGAAGAGTGATCTAGTAGTGACCAGTGAAGAGGCGGAGCCAGGAGCTGTGAATCAACCCCTTGAACCACAACTAGGTGAGTACAAACACACACACACACACACACACACACACACACACACACACACAAGAAGAAAGGGAAAAACTGAAAAAGAGGGTACAAGGAGGCAAGAGAGGCAAACAGAAGAGCAGGAGAACCCAGACTCAGGAGAGAGCACATACATCCTCAGAATCACCTACAGATGGACCTCAACCACGGCAATCCAAATGCAACCAATCTATCCCAAAACCCACACACTGTACCCACTGCTCTCACCCCCGTCATCACAAACTCCAACCCCCCCCACAGAAACCCCCCACAATTCTCCTCCAGGTCTCCCACGCCCCCAACTCCAACGTTATCCCCAGACCACAGTTTTAGAGAAGTTGAAAGTTTGGTATTCGAAAGCGGATGGAATAACAAATAAATGTGAGGAGTGGCATGAAAGAATCGAGGAGACGTCCCCAGATATCACAGCACTCACAGAAATGAAACTCACAGGGATAAGAGAGACAATCTTCCCACCCAGGTATCAGATCCTGAGGGAGGGAGCAGAGGAGGAAGAGGAGTTGCACTGCTCATTAAAAACCGATGGGGATTTGAGGAAATGGAAGGAATGGAGGAAATTGTACATAAGTACACTTCATTCTGGGGGACATAAGGTAGTCATTGTAGTGATATACAATGCACCACAGAATTGCAGGAGGCGAAGAGAAGAATATGAAGAGAGCCACTGACGTGTGTAGTATGCAAAGTCATGGAGAAGATTATCAGGAGGAGACTGGTGGGGCATCTAGAACGGAACAAGCTTATTAACGACAAGCAGCACGGATTCAAGGAAGGAAAATCCTGTTAAAAATCTGCTGTAATTTGATGATAAGGTAACAGAAGTAAGGCACGAGAGAGAGGGATGTTTAGATTGCATTTTCTTGGACTGCAAGAAGGCCTTCGACACAATTCTTCACAAGAGATTAGTGCAAAAACTAGAGGATCAGGCACACATAACAGGAAGGTCACTGCAATGGATCAGAGAATACCTGACAGGGAGGCAAAAAGAAGTCATGGTACGTGACGAGGTGTCAGAGTGGCAGCCTGTGACGAGCAGGGTTCCACAGGGGTCAGTCCTAGGAGCAGTGCTATTTTTGGTGTATATGAATGACAGAACGGAAGGGATAGACTCAGAAGTGTCCCTGTTTGCAGATGATGTGAAGTTAATGAGAATTAAATCGGATGAGGATGAGGCAGGACTACAAAGAGACCTGGACAGGCTGGAAGCCTGTTCTAGCAACTGGTTCCTCGAATTTAACCCAGCCAAATGCAAACTAATGAAGACAGCAGAGTATGGGTTAGGTGGCCAAAGACTGCACACCTCACTCAAGGAAAAGGCTCTCGGGGTAAGTATAATACCGAGCACATCTCATAAGGCATATGTGAAGGTTCAGTCACCCATGTCAGACCCTCTGAGAATATTTGACAAGGCTGGCTTCACCTTATGGAAATAAAAAATAGAAAATTCAATAATAACATAATAAGAAATTTTTTTATTATAATAAACATCAGCAGGCATTATAAAATAATTAAACTCGAGATTAATCTTACTTTAAGAAAAATAAAAAATGAAATACGTAAATAATTAGTGATCCAAAGCTAATATGTTAACAAGAAAGTCTAGTGTAGAATGGTGCCGTGCCGATATTCTAGGCACATAGCTTTGAATGATTCGGGAACTCCAATGCCGTTGTCGATGATGAGGAGGGGGGGGGTCACAGCTGGTTGTGACTAGACAGTAGACGGTGTCCCCAACACGTTCATATATTCTGCAGAGAAGAGGTTGCCTGATCCTCTGACCACTACTCTACTGCTGAAGCCAGTAAGTATCCAGTCAAGATACACCATGAACACTGGGGTAGTTACAACTGGGAGAATGCTTCTTATGGCCCGGTGGTCTGGTGGCTAAAGCTCCCGCTTCACACACGGAGGGCCCGGGTTCGATTCCCGGCGGGTGGAAATTCCGACACGTTTCCTTACACCTATTGTCCTGTTCACCTAGCAGCAAATAGGTACCTGGGTGTTAGTCGACTGGTGTGGGTCGCATCCTGGGGGACAAGATTAAGGACCCCAATGGAAATAAGTTACAGTCCTCGAAGACGAACTGACTTTCTTGGGTTATCCTGGGTGGCTAACCCTCCGGGGTTAAAAATCCGAACGAAATCTTATCTTATCTTATCTTGAATGGTGTGTAGCTGACTGGGTGGTCGGCGATGTGTGAATGTGGGGGGAACCAGTGTAAGTAGAGAGGTGTAGCGACGTCTCTCGGATCTTTGTCCGATAACTTCTCCCTTAGCTTATCTCTGCACGAGTCGGATGACCAGAGCCAACAATCAAGGATAAAATGCGGAAGAGAAAAAACATAGTTACACACCGCTCGATAAATCACTCACATGATAGGCGTACGGCCTTTGAAAGAAATGGTGAGGATTGAAAAATGACATGATTGTAAATTCGAATCAATGCAGGAATAAATTTATGGCTAAAACCGTAAATAAAAGTGAGGCTCTTATTAATACAAACAATCCCAAGCATAATAGATTAGACAGCAGCAGAGTGAATGCTTACAGCTTCAATGGGAAACGCTTGTCAAGTGATTCACCACAGGCGGGAGACACTCACGTCACCTCTGAAGAGGCATACGACCCACCAAACTAACACCACCATACATTCAGACTTCCAATACTCCTATCTAATGAACTTTTACCTCACATCGCACATCAACCAGATAACTGCTGCAGCATATGGGCGCCTGGCAAACCTGAGAATAGCATTCCGATACCTCATTAAGGAATCGTTCGAAACTCTGTACACTGTGTACGTCAGGCCCATATTCGGGTATGCAACACCAATTTGGAGCCCACACCTAGTCAAGCACATCAAGAAATTAGAAAAAGTGCAAAGGTTTGCAACAAGACTAGTTCCAGAGTCAAGGGAATGTCCTACGATGAAAGGTTGAGGGAAATCGGCCTGACGATACTGGAGGACAGGAGGGTTATGGGAGACATGATAACCTTATACAAAATACTGCTAGGACTTGACAAGGTGGACATAGACAGGATGTTCTAGAGATATAGGACACAGAAACAAGAGGTCACAATTGGATGTTGAAGACTCGGATGAGTCAAAGGAAAATAGGAAGTATTTCTTTAGTCATAGAGTTATCAGGAAGTGGAATAGTCTGGAAAGTGACGTAGTGGTGGCAGGATCCATATATAGTTTTAAGATGAGGTTTGATAAACCTCATGGAGCAGGGAGAGAGAGTATTAGTAGGGATCAGTAAAGAGGCTGGGCCACAAGCTATGAATCGACCCCAGC
Source organism: Cherax quadricarinatus (assembly GCF_026875155.1). NCBI lineage: Eukaryota > Metazoa > Arthropoda > Malacostraca > Decapoda > Parastacidae > Cherax > Cherax quadricarinatus. The sequence goes on from NC_069473.1 coordinate 8,881,017, forward strand.
AACCACAAATAGGTAGGTACAAATAGGCGAGTATACAAACACACAATTTTCTGTGTGTAGGTATATATATATATATATATATATATATATATATATATATATTATATATATATATAATATATATATATATATATATATATATATATATATATGAGAAACACAAAATTCTGAGATGTCTTACTCCACTCAGCCACCAATGCTTCAAACATCAGGTGCACAGTACCACTGGCCAAATCACTCCTGATGCTAGTGCATACATGGTCATGGAAAATCCAAGACAAATTTCAGTTCTCTCTCGTTTGGAATAACAATCTCCATGAGCAGTACGCTTATTAATGCATCCACGAAGGAGTGATTTTAACCTCAATGTTGCGACGAGCCAGGTATCGAACCCCCGATATTCTGGTAACCCTTCCGTGCTAAATGCAACATAAACACATTGAAATATGTATATGCATCATAGCAAGAGGGAAAGATTTGCAGTTTCCAAGGACATTTATTGAAGTCATGAAATACTTTCAACTTTTCGGTACAAAAAATCTATTATCGTCATCTCGATAAATTTCTGGAGCATAATATAACATGCCATATTCAAAATATCCAGTACAAAATAGGCTGTAGCCAACAAAAATCAAATTTTTGCTCACTTTAGCATTCAAATTGCTAACCTTATGTAAATTCATTAAATACATGTATAACAAAAGTAATGTAAATCGGCTGTCATTCAAACACATTTGTATCAGTAATCATTCTTGCTTGTGTTCAGTATGGCTCTCCTGCACTAGTGTCCAGCAGTAGTCGACCATCAGACTAACAGTCCAGGTTCCCTGATATCTCTTCTCCATGATGAATGTGTGCTAGTGAAATCTTTCTCCGTGGGAATTTGTTTCACATAAACTGCATGTGTTGGTGCTAAAATTAATTCGAATTCAGCTTCCCAAAACTTGTTAGAAACTCGTGTTAAACGTTAACTGAAACCTTAGTTGGCCAGTGTAATTAAACTAGCCATGTTGGGAGGTGTAGAAATATCCTTTGTGAAATAAGGTAGCTAATATATGATGAAAGTTACTATATGCCAGTAGCAGTTTTCACCAACCAGTGTAGTGTGTATTCATACATGCAGGATGGGAAGAGATTGTAAGTCAGCCTGGAATTGATCCCTTCAGACCCCTTCCTGGGCTCCAGAGAGAGCTTTGCTTATTAAGTGTTGCAAAGAAAAGAGATTTTCTTGGACGGCTATGACAGCGCTGTTTTGTTTTACATCTCGCTTCTGTTTCCGTTTCGCTTGGGGATCCAACCCTCCGTGAGTCCTGGAAAACCCTCTCGCTACTGAGGAAGGAATGAAGATTTCCTCTTTTGTTTTGATTGGGGATGCACCCCTATCCAGTGTCCTGGGAAAACCTCGCTCCCTACTCAGGAAGGACTGGAAATTTCTTTTCTAGTTCTGTTTGGGGATCCACCCTTCCCTCTGTCCTGGAGGGAAGGAGTCTAGCTCCCTGTCTAGGTGATATACTGGAAGGAATGGAGATATTTTCGACCAGTGAAGTGTTTTATTTTAGCTTGGAAATAACGTTGCTGATCCGGCTTATTACGGAAGACTGATGAGTAAGAAACACGTGGAACAGTTGGGTATCTTAATTGTTGAAATGTTACTCCTACACGGTAGGCTTCTTCAGTCCAGTCGGTATTTTATACCATTTTCAACATCATTACGGAAGCCTGGCATGACACTCATCCAAACCATACCACCGGTGGGGTCTGAACCCACGGTCAGTGTGTCTCAAAACTCCGGACCATCGCGTTAGCCGCGGTCTGAAGTTTTGAGACTCTCTGACCACGGGTTCAAACCCCACCCGTGGTATGGTTTGTTTGCAATCGTGTCATTACGATTTTGTGAGACATTCATCCTATACTCTGAGATTCCTTCTTTACTTGGTGTCGTAGTGCGAGTCCTACCATGTAAACCTTTGGATTTTCTGAGTCCGTCTAACGTTTGCTAAAAGGACCTAAGTCTTTACTAGAGACATTTTATCTAGGTAAATTGAAAATGATACAAAGTACAGATAAGTTGATGAGTTACACATGTGCAACAGTTAGGTATCATCTCTATTGAAACGTTTCGCCCACGCGGGAGGCTTCATCAGTCAAATACAGAGAAGAGTGTAAGCAACAGAAGTAGTGGCGAGGTAAAGATGATGCAATCAGTTTATCAACATTTGAGCAATAGTTTGAGGTTGTTAGTCCCTCAGCCAAGAGAAAAGTTCGGCTCCATGATCTGGAACGATGTGAAATTGAAGGATGAGGATGGAGTCCTAAATACTATCGAAGGAGAGGTGTGGATCTCCAAGTAGGCGAAACATATCAACATAATGATACTTAACTGTTGCACTTGTGACTTCTCATATTATCTGGGTATTGTATTGCAATGTATTGTTTCACTTCCGGTTGAGAATGTTGCAGGGCAGAAAAGTCGAAGACACAAAAATCTCTATAGTACCTCGGTTACAATTTTTATTAATTATTCATTAGGCAACACTAAACCCGTATGGATCACAGAGCTCCAGCCACTGTAGATTGAGATTTAGTATTGATATATCATTTTCTTTAATAAATATTTGTCTTGCCGTTAATGACGTTAACAGTAGTGATAATGACGTTAACAGTAGTGATGTTAATGACGTTAACAGTAGTGATGTTAATGACGTTAACAGTAGTGATGTTAATGACGTTAACAGTAGTGATGTTAATGACGTTAACAGTAGTGATGTTAATTACATTAACAGTAGTGATGTTAATGACGTTAACAGTAGTGATGTTAATGACGTTAACAGTAGTGATGTTAATGACGTTAACAGTAGTGATGTTAATTACGTTAACAGTAGTGATGTTAATTACGTTAACAGTAGTGATGTTAATGACGTTAACAGTAGTGATGTTAATGACGTTAACAGTAATGATGTTAATGACGTTAACAGTAGTGATGTTAATGACGTTAACAGTAGTGATAATGACGTTAACAGTAGTGATGTTAATTACATTAACAGTAGTGATGTTAATGACGTTAACAATAGTGATGTTAATGATGTTAACAGTGATGCTAATGGTGATGCTAATGCTAATAGCACCATTTTTGAATGGTGCTATTGATGCTAACAGTAGTGCTATTGATGTTAATAGCTGTGATAATAATACGTATAATGTAATATTTTTAGTTATACAAGTACATGTATAAGGTATACAAGTTTAGCTGACATCAATGACATACTACTATATAGAAAGCCGCTTGTTATGCTGAGCATTTCGGACAAATTAGGCAAATTTAGTCCCAGGATGCGACCCACACCAGTCGACTAACACCCAGGTACCCATTTTATGCAGATGGGTGAACAGGGACAGCTGATGTCTTATGGAAACATGTCCCTAGTTCTTATAATGGTGCTAACAATAGAGGTGTTAGATACAGTAGTGGGGTAAAGGTGCTAACAATAGTGATAGGGTTTATAAATGTAAATTAGACAATGGCGTTTACAGTAGTAGTAATAATGAGAGTAACAGTATTGAGTAATGTTAGTGCCACTAGTGTTGATAGGGGACATACAGTAGTGGTGGCAATGCTGGTGCCAATAGTAGGTGTGATTGTAGTAGTGGGGATAATATTAGTAACAGAAGTGGTGATAACAATGGTAGTGATATTGGTAACAGTAGTGGTGATAATGATAACAGTGGTGACAGTAGTGGTGATATCAGTGATGACAATAGTGGTGATATCAGTGATGACAGTAGTGATGATAGTGGTGACAGTGGTGATAATAGTGATGACAGTAGCGGTGATAACAGTGGTGACAGTAGTGGTGATAACAGTGGGGACAGTAGTGGTGATAACAGTGGTGATAGCAATGGTGACAGAAGTGGTGATAACAGTGATAGCAGTGGTGACAGTGGTGGTGATAGCAGTGATGACAGCAGTGGTGATAGCATTAGTGACAGTAGTGGTGAGAAGAGCGAAGACAGTGGTGATAGTAGTGATGACAGAATGGGTGATAACAGTGGTGACAGTATTGATGATAGTGGTGATAGTGGTGACAGTGGTGATAACAGTGATGACAGTAGTGGTGATAGCAGTGGTGACAGTAGTGGTGATAGCAGTGGTGACAGTAGTTGGTGATATCTGTGGTGATAGTGTGATAGTGATGATATTGATGACAGTAATGGTGATAACAGGGGTGACAGTGGTAACAGTAGTGGTGAGAAGAGCGATGACAGTGGTGATGGTGATAGTGGTGGTGATAACAGTGATGGCAGTGGTGGTGATAACAGTGATGACAGTAGTGGCGATAGCAACGGAGATAGTAGTGACAGCAGTAGTGACAGTAGTGGTGTCTGCGGTGATAGTGGTGATAGTGATGACAGTGGTGACAATGATGACATTAGTGGTGATAGTGGTGACAGTAGTGACAGTAGTGGTGATAGTAGTGGTGACAGTAGTGGTGATATCTGTGGTGATAGTGGTGATAGTAGTGGTGATAGTAGTGGTGTTAGAAGTGGTGATAGTGGTAACAGTAGTGGTGAGAAGAGCGTTGACAGTAGTGGTGATAGCAGTGGTGACAGTAGTGATAGTGGTGACAGTAATGGTGATAGCAGTGTGATAGTGATGATATTGATGACAGTAATGGTGATAACAGGAGTGACAGTGGTAACAGTAGTGGTGAGAAGAGCGATGACAGTGGTGATGGTGATAGTGGTGGTGATAAGTGATGACAGTGGTGGTGATAACAGTGATGACAGTAGTGGCGATAGCAACGGAGATAGTAGTGACAGCAGTAGTGACAGTAGTGATGTCTGCGGTGATAGTGGTGATAGTGATGACAGTGGTGACAACAATGATGACAGTGGTGATAGTGGTGACAGTAGTGGTGATAACAGTGGTGACAGTAGTGGTGATATCTGTGGTGATAGTGGTGATAGTATTGGTGATAACAGTGATGACAGTAGTGGTGATAGCAGTGATGACAGTAGTGGTGATAGCAGTGATGATAGTGGTGGTGATAAGTGATGATAGTGGTGATAGTAATGACAGTGGTGATAGTGGTGATAAGTGATGGCAGTAGTGGTGATGACAGTGGTGGTGATAGCAGTGGAGATAGTAGTGACAGTAGTGACAGCAGTGGTGAGAGTAGTGGTGATAGCAGTGGTGACAGTGATATCTGTGGTGATAGTGGTGATAGTGATGACAGTAGTGGTAGTAGTAGTGGTGGTGGTGATAACGTTAACAATAGTGGTAATGGTATATGGTAACATCTATGTGACAAATGGCTCACCAACATGACTCACCCAGGGAGAGCAATCAGTGGATTGATACCAAAGACCTCACTCAACTTGTCTTTGTAAAGAGTCCAGCAGGAATAATACAACACCCAAGATCATGCAATGAATCCCTGCATGGTGAAGACACTATTGCAATGAGATCATAAATATTAGATTGTTGTTGTTGTGGGCGTGATTGTTGTTGTTGTAATTTTTATTACTGTTATAAATACATTATGTACTTAGTCCGTGTGTGATTTTCAGCACAAAATTTGGTGGATATTCGTTTCTCACGACTAAAATCTATGTTTTGAATAAATAGGGTATCCATTTCTGTTTGCTAATATATGTATTAACATTCATACATATCGTGAAAACATATGTATTGAGTAATACATTCATAATTACAACTATACGCACATAATGCTATCTGAATACACTGGAATAGCAGGTAACCTGACTTACTATTTAGAAATGATTTGGTGAGAAGAGGTAAATATTAGTCAACTTCTTATAAAACTATATGCTTAACAATTCGTAAACGGGCCAAATAATCTGGCGTCTGGCTGTGTGGCTGAAGTACTGTGTACTTTGATGCAGAGTGCGCGGGTTAGAATCGTGTTGTGGACTGAAATATAATGTTCGTAAATAACACTATGTATAACTAAGTGATATGGGAAACTGATCATCGTGTGTAGTTTTGGAACTAACGTCAAATTCAAGTGGTCACAGTCACACCATTCATTGTATCCAGATGAATTCCGTATTTGCAAAGTGCTTGTTCAAACCATTTTCAAATAAATGTAGTATTTTTACATTTGGTATGCAACAGCATCAGTGTCCAGCATTTAAAAAAATGTAGATGAATGGTTCAGAGAACCGACAAGTTGATAAATTAGACACATGTGCAACGCCTAGACACAGTGCTGCGCCTCTCATCTTCATTCACTTTAACATTACATCATATTACACTTTAAAATGATTCTCTTTCTTTAACTGGATCGAATTTGTTGATCATGCTAATAGCTGAACGAGATCTCTGCAGACTCTCCTCCTTCAAAGGAAAATTATATATTGCAGATGAACAATCTTTGGACAGGAATCTAAAGCATTACAGGGAAAATATGAGTTCACTCCCTAAAAACATCTAAATATTTCTTCGTCAGTGACCTTTGGCTTATTATATTTTATTAAAAAAAATTAATACAGTATAATTTTTTTAAAATACAGGATCATCTTCGGTTCTTTGGAATCCTGGAAGCAAATTATTGTACTATTTTTTTAGGATCTTTGCTCAAGCGTCGAGTTGTTTTTCGTTTTCCTAGGACAAAGTTGTATGGATGACCCAAGAGTCTATGTTTTATCTGCTCCTCTGTTATAAACCAGCTCTGCTGATACCAAACTTCATATATAGGTAAGCAGGAGCAAATATTTTGGTGTTGCGTATCTGTAACACAACAAGCAATGATAAGCCAGTATGATAAGTCAACCGAGCTACGTTACTTGTAGACGAGAGCCTTGGCCCTTATTCAGCAACCATTGTTAGTTAATATGATGTAAGCAAGATTTATGATTCTATTTAAAATATGGTAGCACGCCTGAAAAACAATCATTTGAGTGTATAATCCATATCAATTACCTGAAAGAATAATGCTTCAATATACATGATTCTATTAGACCTTGCTGTTGATAGTGTTATTGATGTTGATGACATTATGCATATGTGTCCTGAAGTTGACGTCTACCAGAATAATACAGATTCTTCATAATTCTTACCGGCTGGTATCTGGTCTCACTAGAATTAAAGCCAGCCGAGTTTTCTTGGGTTGTGTCTATTACGTGTGCTGGGTCTTCACAATGTGCATTCAAGTATTGCTGTGAATATCAAGCTGCTACCATATGTTAACCCAGGTAAGGCCATCCTGTTGCAGTTTAAGGAACGTTTTCTGCTCTTGAACGATCTTGAAGTGTTAAGTGCTTCACCATGTAATTTCATTTCCTAAGCGGGTAGGCCCGAAACTCTAGTGCACGGAACACTGCGGAGTAAATAGAAGGACATTCCCGATATGTTAGGTAAAAGTACACTTATAAAACAAATGTGACATTTTATTGTGGCAACGTTCCGATCTCCAGGAGCTTTTTCAAGGTGGCTTAATAAATCTCCTAGAGAACGAAACGTTGACACAATAAAATGTCACATTAGTTGCTCAGTCGACCTATTACCTAACAGAGTATGTGCTGTCAGTAGGACAGACGGATATCCATTACCAAGAACAGGTGATATTGACCTTAATAGTGAGATGTGAGATGGCTAAGTGAGAACTGTTGAATGAATGCTATCAAGTCACTCTGACAGAAAGGATGACGTAAGTTCCTGCCTTTATTGTAAGCGAGGGCTTAAAAATTCATAATACAATGGCGTGTTGGGAAATTCACCCACACCACATCGTCTGTAATATATGAGATCTGCCCTTGATGCGATTGAAGGCTTTGTATACAAAGCTCCATCAATACAGTTTGACAGAAAATATGCAAAGAAAATGTGGGCAGGGAAAGGCAGCTTTTTCAGGTCATTTTGTTGACAAAGCAACGTGTTGCGTAATACAACAAACGTAAGTCATAATAGCATCAATGTACCTACTGCTAATATAAATGCTGTATTGCAATTTCATGGCGTGGTCACCATTTATCAAAGATTTTACCCAAATTTTTAACATATAATTTTCATCCATTTAATTTCACTTAAAAGTCATGAAGTGTAAGTTGAGAGACTTGTCAGAATACTATTAAACGTTCTCCATAACTCCATTAGTACTGTAGAAAAAATTTAATTCACCATTCATTGTAAGAGTACATGATAGTGAGGCGGCACTGTTGCTGTACTGCTTCAGAAATCAGAGGATGAATTACATCCGGTTTATTTTCTTTTAAACTGATGAAGAATCGATATAATTTCAATACCACAGAGAGGTTTCAATACCACAGAGAGGGCGACGCTCACAGTGGTGTTAACACTCGGACACTGAGGTATACCTGAGCATTATCACATATACAATACTAGTATGCTCAGACCATAACACACTCATTTATGGATAGTATAAAATGAGTAAATCTGCTCCTGTGGTGAACCGTGGCCTGGTGGCTGAAGCTCTCGCTTCACACGGCGAGGGTCTGGGTTCGATTCCTTGCGAGGGTATAAACTTTGGGCGTGTTTCTTTACACCGGTTGTCTATGTTACCCATTATTATTATTATGCAATATTCAACCATTTAACAACAAGAGTGTGAATAACATTCTATCAGAAATATTGTTTCCAGGTCATTTGTGCATGTGTAAAACCCTTAAATCTAAGAATATTTAATGTGTAACACCATATATCAAGGAATATTATATATGTAAATGCTTTATAGTAAAACATACTTATAAGTAGAGATCATTACCGCTAAATGCATTAAAATGAACAACGCTAATTACTCTGTATTATGTAATTAAGAGTAAAGATTTATAATACGTTCCTCATGTGTAGCCAAAAATTACTTGCATATCAGAAATTTAGCATGGAAAGTAATTATGTAATTTATAGTTGCAAAAACTCCTTTATGACACCCTTAAAAAAATTTTTTTCTTGATACCCTGAAAATTTAATTTTGTTTCAAATTCAAGGTTGGTGTCAAGGTGGCGCGTTGCAAGAGACATTCAAAAGCCATTTCCAAACATCTGTATCCAGAGACCTGACAACGACGTTTAATAACATAAAACATATGTGACACATATGTTGAATGCACCGTCCAGGGTTTCCATGGACAGCATCCCGGTCATAGCCTCTACATAACATACAAGCACTATTCGATGCCTAGTGGCGACCCGCCTTTATCAGGAGGAACATGTAGCCTCGTCCCCCAGGCTTCCCCAGCCCCATTATGCTTGTGTTAAATGTTAATACATGATCATGATTTTTTAAGACCATGTTTACATAAGTTACATTTTTAGTGAATAAGAAGGCGAAGTATTAAACTAGTTACGGCTGTGTGGATTTCTAGTTTCTCTTTCGTTCCTCTTGAAGGATGAGAAATGATTTAATTCTTATTCTTCATATTTCGAGATCATGGAGATGGTTGTACAGGGTATCGTAATAACGATAAGTTATGGGAGAAGACTCGTATAGTTAAGCCTTTAATAAAAAAAAATTGTCCTGAGTGATTTCTTCTGCCTTAGTACGGAGACAACTGAGAAGAAAACATGAAGTGAGACGAGAATCAGCTTCAAGAAGTGAGATCACATGACGTGAAGCAGGAATTATGTAACGTGGTATGTGGTTTGGTATCACGTGATGACTGTGTCAAGGTTATTTTCAATGTTATGAAAATAATAAATGTAAACAACTGTTTGACCTCACTGGTGTCTCAACCCTCGCTGCTGTCTTATTAACTATTCTATGAAACGTTTAGATGCTAACTGTATACTGATCCCCTGTCTAGATGTGATACATAGACAACGTATTAGTCACGTACGTGTCTCACACCACGAGTAATCTATAACTCGCAATTAAATTTACTGCTGAAGAGGAAAATGACCATATATCACCCTTTCTCGATCAATTACTCCACACAGGAGGGAAATGACTATTGATCAAAGTGCACTTTCTGTGATTCTTTCCTCATTATGATAAAAAAAAGAGAAATAGTTTAAATAATTTCCATCCTTAGCAGAAATGTAAACAACTCCACTACGGAAGGGTCTGCAAGATACATTGTGCTACCAGTCAGCAATGTGGCTGATAACCATAGAACAGAAAGGAGGCCCATCCACTAGAGCAGGAGTCTATATGATACGTAAGAGAAATGTAAGGTCCCTCGAGCTGTGAATAAACACAGAAAAATATGCTAGAAGTTATGACGAGTTAAGCAATGCCTCTGTACAGAGTATCTGGTGCTGGAAGATGACCTTACGCTGGAAATCCACAAGTAATGCCTCTGTATAGCGTATCTGGTGATGGGAGACGACCTTATGCTGGAAATCACAAGCAATGCCTCTTTATAGCGTATCTGGTGCTGAGAGATGACCTTACGCTGGAAATCCTCAAGTAATGCCTCTGTACAGCGTATCTGGTGATGGGAGATGACCTTATGCTGAAATCAAAAGCAATGACTCTGTACAGCGTACTGGTGCTGAGATGACTATGCTGGAAATCACAAAATTACCTCACAGACAGAAATGTAAGAAATCTTCCTAGAATAATATGAGTCATACCCACGGAAATCGCGCTGCTTCAACATCTCCAAGCAACTGACAGTTAAGATGTTGCTAGACTTGCATACTCACTCATGTCATACCAACCATTTTCTCTGATATGTGATCGATCCCACGCAGTTGACTACAATCTTGGTTTATATCACTTGTCTGCCTCCTGTCTCTTCTTATTATATATGGTCCCGTCCTAACTGTCTTTGTATTATGACTGAGTAAGTCACTCACACTGAAAAGTTTCTTCTAATCGTCATAACTACACATTGTTGAGAAATGGCATTACCAGTTAAGTTTAAAGACTTATACTTAACTTAAAAGGACAACTCACTGTCTCTTATTAAACTACACTCTGCAACACTGCACAGCAAGGAGCAGCGGTCAACTTGACCACGTCACATACTGGTACGGCATCTGTGATCAATTACTCACTGTAGCAGTAAACAAGATATTTGCCCCTTCTGAGAGGGCTGGGCCCCTCAGGGCTGAAAGGGGCTGAAGGGGCTGAAGGGGCTGAAGGGGCTGATGCTCCCCCTCCTGGAGAAAATTTCTCCACACATATGTTTTCTTATACAGCTCATACAGAGTTTTTAGAGTAACTTGCACTTTGAGTATTGGCTTGTATCACTCTTCCTCATCCATACGACTTAACAAAGGAAACAATCCTTTGATGTTAAGTCGCATAAGTTAGGTCGTATTATTGGAAAATTTGTCATCTGATAAGAATAAGTCAGTGTTTGACTTTATTTGGTTATCCTATGTTAAATAAACTTAATGTTTATTTATGTACCTATAACATTCAAGTGTCCTCAAGACTATTCTTAAAAGAAACATTATGTACACTATGCATACGTAAAACTTACCACCTTTTAAAAAGTAAGTTAAGTAAGTCTTACCTGGAGAAATGTCTGGATTAATTTTAACCTTAGTAGGTCCCAATTTTTTTTCTGGGGAAACTGGAAAATTTAAAATAATGTTTTTCATGCGATAATTTAAAAGTTTCGCAAATAATTAGCTTCAACCCTTTCATGCTGAGCAACTTCAAGCTTAATGTGCTTATGTATTTTAGGATATTATTTTTTTATTTATTTAGTAAGTTGAATTATATTTGGGCTGTGATATCCTAATTTATCATTTTAATTGATTTGAATTTGAAAAAAAGTTTCGATATGGTGACTTATAAATGCCTCTTCTGATTCCCACAAGACCTTCAAATCTAATATTTACCAGCATTATCAACTTATGCCTCAGCGACCAAAATACTTCTAGTAACAAAACTAACTGTATTGTATTATTTCACTATTTGTAATATTTTAACAAGACAGATTTAACTTAAAAATTATTTTTTTAAATCTGGGAATTACGTAGTGCGAGGTGACCAGCACAGTCTACTACCCCAGAGAACTCCCCTGAGTTCTCTTTTTAGCTGCTGGAAAGTTTCGACGAGATTCTGAGTTGTTCAGAATAGGCATAATGTGACTGACATTTGTGAGGACTTTTCTACTTGACACCTGCCCTCAGGTACTACTTCGGTTTATGGATATTATATACGGAATGTTAATATAGTCCTTGATTACTATATCATTTTGGAGGGATTATATCTGACATATTTTAATCTACCATTTCAACAAATAATTAAAATTAGTTATTTCTTTTCACTGTAGATTTGTTTTTCTCGGCATTCTGCCTGTATCATACCCGTAAGTCAGATAGATGTAGGCCTAGCCCCTCCAGTTGGAACATAGCCCCTGTCAGCAATATCAAATTAGAGTCCATGCCCTCAGTCAAGAGTACGACAACCTGTTAGAAATTAGGCTAGATTGGCATGTCGTTGTTCAACATGTAGAATCTACTGTCTCAATGAACAAGATCCTGATCTTGTAATCCAGGTTATAGCTTGTGCATGTCCTGAAATGTGTTTCTTGTAAGCATGTATTATATCTTGTAAACCAGGTTATATCTTGTAAACCAGTGTATATCTTGTAAAGCCGGTGTATATCTTGTAAGCCGGTGTATATCTTGTAAACCAGGTGTATATCTTGTAAACCAGGTGTATATCTTGTAAACCAGGTGTATATCTTGTAAACAGGTGTATATCTTGTAACCAGGTGTATATCTTGTAAACCAGGTGTATATCTTGTAAACCAGGTGTATATCTTGTAAACCAGGTGTATATCTTGTAAACCAGGTGTATATCTTGTAAACCAGGTGTATATCTTGTAAACCAGGTGTATATCTTGTAAACCAGGTGTATATCTTGTAAACCAGGTGTATATCTTGTAAACCAGGTGTATATCTTGTAAACCAGGTTTATATCTTGTAAGCCAGGTGTATATCTTGTAAACCAGGTGTATATCTTGTAAACCAGGTGTATATCTTGTAAACCAGGTGTATATCTTGTTAACAAGGTGTATATCTTGTAAACCAGGTGTATATCTTGTAAACCAGGTGTATATCTTGTAAACCAGGTGTATATCTTGTAAACCAGGTGTATATCTTGTAAACCAGGTGTATATCTTGTAAACCAGGTGTATATCTTGTAAACCAGGTGTATATCTTGTAAACCAGGTGTATATCTTGTAAACCAGGTGTATATCTTGTAAACCAGGTGTATATCTTGTAAACCAGGTGTATATCTTGTAAACCAGGTGTATATCTTGTAAACCAGGTGTATATCTTGTAAACCAGGTGTTCATCTTGTAAACCAGGTGTTCATCTTGTAAACCAGGTGTTCATCTTGTAAACCAGGTGTTGTCATCTTGTAAACCAGGTGTTCATCTTGTAAACCAGGTGTTCATCTTGTAAACCAGGTGTATATCTTGTAAACCAGGTGTATATCTTGTAAACCAGGTGTTCATCTTGTAAACCAGGTGTTCATCTTGTAAACCAGGTGTATATCTTGTAAACCAGGTGTTCATCTTGTAAACCAGGTGTATATCTTGTAAACCAGGTGTTCATCTTGTAAACCAGGTGTTCATCTTGTAAACCAGGTGTTCATCTTGTAAACCAGGTGTTCATCTTGTAAACCAGGTGTTCATCTTGTAAACCAGGTGTTCATCTTGTAAACCAGGTGTTCATCTTGTAAACCAGGTGTTCATCTTGTAAACCAGGTGTTCATCTTGTAAACCAGGTGTTCATCTTGTAAACCAGGTGTTCATCTTGTAAACCAGGTGTCATCTTGTAAACCAGGTGTTCATCTTGTAAACCAGGTGTTCATCTTGTAAACCAGGTGTTCATCTTGTAAACCAGGTGTTCATCTTGTAAACCAGGTGTTCATCTTGTAAACCAGGTGTTCATCTTGTAAACCAGGTGTTCATCTTGTAAACCAGGTGTTCATCTTGTAAACCAGGTGTATATCTTGTAAACCAGGTGTTCATCTTGTAAACCAGGTGTTCATCTTGTAAACCAGGTGTTCATCTTGTAAACCAGGTGTTCATCTTGTAAACCAGGTGTTCATCTTTGTTGCAACCCCTGAATGGGTTGCAATATATATAATATATATATTATGATTATGAATATTATGATTATGAATATAATTTTATACTGCTTACATTTGCGATAATAGCTAAATCGTGAATATATTGCTTTATATTATTATTTGACTTAGTTACGTGTTGTTAGGTAGGATGTAACACATATATTATGTGCTCATAGTTCAAGTCTTGATTGTCTAACTACTGTAATTATCGCTCTTTGCTCGTTATTCTGCCGGCTTCTGTTGCTGAGCTGCAGCTGTCCACGGAGCTATCACGTGATCGAGGGGGGGGGGTGATCACACCTCCCCTGAAGTATTCAGTCTGGTCTAGACTCGCTGGGTGGTTGGACGTATTCCAGATAAGAAGTGCCTTAATCTCCCTTATTGGCTCTTGTTGGAAGACCGTCTCTTGTCTCATTATTGTTAGTTCTGGAGACTCTGTTCACAGAACATTGTATAGACTTAGTGATTTTCGACGTTGTACTGAGGTTGTGTGTCGCAAAGACACTCTGAGCAACTCAGGTCCTGAGCTGTAGCTTCTGACCTAATTTGTACTGGTATCTGTGTATTGTCACAGACGGAGATTTTCTTATGCTGAACTTAGATTCAGTAATATGGGAGTTTTGTGACTTTTGTGGAGGATCTGCTGATGGTCCCTACTAGCTGTCTTTATATTATCTCCTTGTTCCTGATTGTGTCGCAGTTGCTTGTTATATTGCTATTGGGCTTAGCATTCTTTTTATTGTTCAAGTAGACTGTTCTGATAGCCAGTTGGTCAAGAAGTTAGTTTATTTGAGGACTTTGTCAGTCACTTGTTTAAGTCTAGTCGAGTCGTGAGACATAGCGAACTATTTAGAGCACTTACACACATACACACAAACTTGTACATATTTGTAATATCTTGTTAAATGTTAATGTACCAGACGGTACTTAAGAATTATAAATGTGATATGTGCTTTCAGCATAATACTACTGTACACGAGAGAAGTGATTAATATTATTTTGATTACTGTGATTAATTTAATTTAAGATGATATACGCCTAGACAACTTAATAAATTTATTAAATTTTAATTTCTCTAGTTAGTAGCTTACCAGTTGTCATCCTGAAGCACTAATAATACATACTAAATTCTAATGGATAATTGGACAAGGATACCGACTAATTGTTACGAAAACCCAGTAACAGGCTGGATGCTAGAAGGGCAATCCTTTCTAGTATTCACTGGAGATCTCTAAGCTTTTAGAATCGCGTTTTTTGTAACAATCTTATAAAGCTCGGAATGTGAAATATTTAAGGACATTGGTATCGTCACTGATAATTGAAGTCTACACCTGTGTAGTCTTCCTCTTCTTTTTATCTTACTGATGTTTTTATTTTAGAGACATTGCATGAGCTTCATTCTGAGTCTCCACGGCGGGTGATCCTTCACACTAGGAAGACTGACAACATTATCCTTAAAAGGGGAAATGCAGTTTTTCCCGACTCACATGTGTTGCTAGGAATCTGTATTTCCTGAGTGTTTGTATATAGTCAGTATCTCTCATATCTTTCTGAACTCTCTTCTAAATTTATTGTTGTCTTAGACAATTGTCTTATAGTGTGTGAAACTTGTACCATGTGTCATTACAATCTAAAAAAAATTAAACTTTCATTTTAAGATATTAATACATTAGTAGTGCGGAAAAACGAAACGTTGTATATGAAAGAAAACTAAACATAGTTTTGTAAATAAAACAACTTACAATTTATATATTGAAGATAAACTATGAAGGATTTTTCTGCCCGACTAGAATCTGATAATGTGATAAGACCAAAAAATGAAAATCGTAATAATTTTGTCTTCAATTCATTAAAATTAGTAAAAGAAATTATGAAAGGATCTAATTTTTTATTTGCTAGATTCAAATTTCAAGATGTGAGGTTCCAGCATGTAAGATTATTATGAAATATGGCGGAGATGCTGTTTTATCTCCTGCCTTATCACTCATTCACCTGCTCATACCATATTTCATCCCTCATCCACCTGTTCATACCATATTTCATCACTCATTCACCTGCTTATACCATATTTCATCACTCATCCACCTGTTCATAGCATATTTCATCTTTCGTCCACCTGCTCATACCATGCTTCATCACTCATCCACCTGCTTATACCATTCTTCATCACTCATCCACCTGCTCATACCATGCTTCATCACTCATCCACCTGCTTATACCATTCTTCATCACACATCCACCTGCTCATACCATACTTCATCACTTACACACGAATATCACAGGAAGACTTTAATTGTATCAGACACACACTGTTATATACCTTAATAATGTGCTGCCTGGTCTCAGACCGGATCGCGGGGGCGTTGACCCCCGCGGTCCCGGTATACCCATAAAGTGACTGCTATTTGTCGACTATGTAACTTGTATATAAATATTTCGTAGCTACTTTATTCCTGTTATGTAACCGTTGTATAACTGCTATATATCTCATGACAAATTGCCATAAATATTGTATAAGTTCTTGTTATTAAATAAGAAACGTAAAACCATACCCCGGCCGGGATTGAACCCGCGGTCAGAGAAGTCTCAAAACTCCGGACCGTCGCGTTCAATCCCGGCGGGGGTATGGTTTGTTTGCAATCGTGTCATTACGACTTCGTGAGTCAAGAAGCGTAAATACGTATAATTGTCAATGAAAGGAATTAAACTACGCACGTACAGGTGTGTTCCTCACAGCTATGTATAACGTAAGGTGTATGTATCTCTGTATATACAACGAGAGGTATGTATTTGTGTTACAATATTGTGTGCGCGCGTCCTCACTGCGCATGCACCCCGAGTTATGTATCCCTCAGTGGATAAATAAATTGTGTAGCTCCGAGTGTATGTGTACAAGAAGATTATTCGCTATTACAACGATCCATTAGTTCGTAATTTGTAGTGTACACGGATAAGTAGTCCTAATGACCCTAGTACAGTAGATAGATATATGTAGATGGATAAGTGTTTGAATCTCTACTTCATATTCCCCTTCGCACTCGCCATAGATTCTAGAAAAAGTACCATAGCTAGGTTATTTATTAAGCTGTTCATTCACAAAATAATTCCCGCATTTTTTTCAGTATTTCAGTGGCACAAAAATTGTAGTGACTATCAACGTGATTAAAACACAATATCATTTGGGGTCACTTATAATCACCCATAATTCACTTGACTGAGAAAGAAAGAACACAGTCATGAAAAGGCCTTTTTTTTAAATCCTTGTGAAAAAAAATCCTCAAAAGGAATTGATGTGGATTTTAAATATATAATTCGGGACGTATTTCCTCGCCAAATGACGCAAAATTATGTCTGTGAATTTTTTTCCAGGTTAGACCTTAGTTTCAGTTTTTACCGAATTACTACTCACGTTCACTTTCTCTCACTTATCTGCCAACTCTTTACCTGATTTTCTATAGGAGCCCAAAGTATTAACTTCAATAGCAATACCTGACTGTATTTTCAACTCGTCCTCAGCTCCACAACCAAACAAATGCTGGACTATATTATTTCTAAATCTGAATCCCGTGACCGAGATCTTCAGACATAAAAAACAAAAAGGCACAATACCGTGACTGGAACGATACACAAATAACCCGCACATAAAAGAGAGAAGCTTACGACGACATTTCGGTCCGACTTGGATCATTTACAAAGTCACACTAACCAGAAGTGGAGCAGGACGGCTATATATATAGGCAGGATGAAATTAAGACACATGTGCGGTGTCTGGGTGTCTTTGTTGTGGACGTTTCGCCATCCAGTGGCTGGCTGGATGGCGAAACGTCTACGATAGAGATGCCCGGGTGTTGCGCATGTGTCTTAATTTCATCTTGTCGGTATTATATACCATTCTTGTACTACTACTACTACCACCACCTCTTCCTGCCTATATATAGCCGTCCTGCTCCACTTCTGGTTAGTGTGACTTTGTAAATGGTCCAAGTCGGACCGAAACGTCGTCGTAAGCTTCTCTCTTTTATGTGCGGGTTATTTGTGTATCTTCAGACACTAGGCGGCCGACTAAGACAAAGGGAAAGAAACTTAACACCTTATGAATAAGGCTAACACAGTGGGTAGGAAACTAACACATCGAGCGGTAGACTCAAACGCATAGGGGAAGGTTAACGTATTGCAAAGCAGACTAACATATTGGGAGGGGGACAAACACATTGCGAAGGAGATTAACACATTGAGGGTAACGTATTGGATGGGAGATGCACGTATGTTAAGGGCGATTTACACGTTGGCTGGGAGATCAATATATTGGCCAAGAGGTTCAAGCACTGGACTGGAAGTACAGAGTATTGATCAGGAAATTCAAGCAATTATAACTGCTTGCACCTACTGATAATTATCAGTAGGTGCAGGCATTAGATAGGAGATTCAAATATTGGGTAGAAAATATAAAGTCAGCAGGACACGTGTGCAACAGTTAGGTATATTTAGTGTTGAATCGTTTCGCCCATACATTAGGCTTCCTTGGTCAGATACAGAGGAGGACAATAAATATGGAGGCAGCAGTAGTGGCGAGATAAAGATGTGATCTTTCTATCAACAATGAGGTTGTAATTTTCGAGGGGGTCAGTCCCTCACCTTGGAGAAGAGTTCAGCTCTATATATTGTTTAGAACAAGGTAAAGCTGAAGCATAAGAATAAGTCTTAAAAACTGCCAAAGATGTGTCGTTAAAAGTCTCGAAGCCAATGCTCCATTTTTTTTATTTATTAAATACAGATATGTGTAATCCATATTCTACATATCGCATTTGATTATTAATCTGCTTTTTTTTCTATCACTGGTTCATCTTCCAGTTCCCTTCATCAGACGTACGGAATTCGTATCGTTCAGTTCCGTACCGTTCCATACCGTTATGTTAGACGTGTGTGATGTGCGTGCGAGCGAGCGAGAGAGAGAGAGAGAGAGAGAGAGAGAGAGAGAGAAGGAAAGAGGAAAAAATCGCCAGTTCCGTGAAAATTAAATACGAAAACACCCTCCACAAATCAAAACATGGTTCGCTAAGCTTATCAAAATCTCTCACAGTCCTTCACCTGGGATTAGTATTGAGCAGTAACGTTGGTGTTGTCACAATAGCGCCACACTGCCACCTTCCCTTTGTTTTCTCTCAAAATTTCCTGATCTGCTGCTTTCACCTAAGACCCTTATATTTTCCCATGTTATTTTTTTTACTCTTATTTCAGAGAGAGGACGGATTCTGAGCGATTATGAAAAGCTTCGACAAATATTTTCTCATTTCTGGAGGTTATTTTGGTATACGAATAAATACATACATTTCCAAGAAACACCAGGTTATTCTGCTAGTATGTGTGTGTACTCACCTAGTTGTGGTTGCAGGGGTCGATTCACAGCTCCTGGCCCCGACTTTTCATTGGTTGCTACTAGGTCACTCTTCCTGCTCCATGAGCTTTATCATACCTATTCTTAAAGCTATGTATGGATCCTGCCTCCACTACATCACTTCCCAGACTATTCCACTCTTGACAACTCTGTGACTAAAGAAACACTTCCTAACATTCCTGTGATTCATCTGAGTCTTCATTTTCCAATTGTGACTCCTTGTTGTCTGTGTCCCATCTCTGGAACATCCTGTCTCTGTCCACCTTGTCGTTTCCTCTCAGTAATTTATATGTCGTTATCATATATTCCCCTATCTCTCCTATCTTCCAGTGTCGTCAGGTCGATTTCCCTTAATCTCTCTTCGTAGGACATACACCTTAGCTCTCAGGGACTAGTCTTGTTGCAAACCTGTGCACTTTCTCTAGTTTCCTTACATGCTTGGCTAGGTATGGGCCCAAACTGGTGCTGCATACTTCAATATGGGCCTAACATACACAATATACAGGATCCTGAAGGATTCTTATTAAGATGTCGGAATGCTGTTCTTAGGTTTGTTAGGCGCCCGTATGCTGCAGCAGTTATTTGGTTGATGTGCACCTCAGAGATGTGCCCGGTGTTATACTCACCCCAAGATCCTTTTCCTTGAGTGAGGTTTGTAGTCTAGACTGTACTTGGTGGGGTTGAACTCCAGGAGCCAGTTACTGGACCAGGCTTGCAGCCTGTTCATATCCCTTTGTAGTTCTGCCTGGTCCTCGTCCGATTAAATTCTCATCAGTTTCACATCTACAAACAAGGACACTTCGGAGTCTATTCCTTCCGTCATGTAGTTCACAAATGCCAGACACAGCACCGGTCTTACGACTGACCCCTGTGGACCTGCTCGTTACAGGCGCCCACTCTGACATCTCGCCACGTTCCTTGGCTCGATGTTGTCTTCCTGACAGGTATTCTCTGATCTATTGTAGTGCCTTCCCTGTTATCCCTGCCTGGTCCTCTAGCTTTTGGACTAATCTCTTATGTGGAACTGTGTCAAACGCCTGCTTACAGTCCAAGAAAATGCAATCTACTCACCCCTCTCTCTCTTGTCTTACTGTTGTCACCCTGTCATAAAACTCCAGTAGGTTTTTGACACAAGATTTCCCGTCCCTGATAATCTTCTCCGTGACTTTGCAAACTATACATGTCAGTGATGCTGGTCTATAGTTAAGTGCTTCTTGTCTGTCTCTTTTTTAAAAATTGGAACCACATTTGCAGTTTTCCATACCTCAGGTTATTTACCTGTTTCGATAGATGTGTTGAATATTGTTGTTAAAGGTACACAGTGCCTTTGCACCCTCTCTCAGGACCCACGGAAAGATATTATCTGGCCCCATAGAAAGATGTTATCCGGCCCCATAGCCTTTGAGGTGTCTAGCTCGCTCAGCAGCTTATCGCTTCTTCCTCGGTTGTATGTATGTGTCCATCACTTGATGGTGTACTCTGCCTCTCCGTCTCGAGTCCCTAATGTCTCCTCTGTGAACACTTCTTGAATCTCAAGTTGAGCTCCTCACATACTTCGCGGTTGTTTCTTGTGACCTCCCCCTCCTACCTTCCTCTTCCTGGTCCTTGACTGTTTTCCTCCTGATGTGGCTGTACAACAGCTTCGGGTCACACTTGGCTTTCGCTGCTATGTCATTTTCATATAGTCGCTGGGCCTCCCTTCTTCCCTGTGCATATTCATTTCTGGCTCTACGACTGCTCTCCTTATTCTCCTGGGTCGTTTGCCTTCTATACTTCTTCCATTCTCTAGCACACTTGGTTTTGGCCTCCCTACACCTTGGGTTAAATCAAGGGCTCGTCCTAGCTTTCTCGTTATTTGTTACCCTTGGATACAACCCTCTCCTCAGTTTCCTTCCATATTGTTGTCACATATTCCATCATCTCATTTACTGACTTCCCTGCCAGTTCTCTGTCCCACTGAATCCCGTGCAGGAAATTCTTCATGCCTGAATAGTCCCCTCTCCACTTGTAAGTCTAATATGTATTCGAAGCACAGAACAACGTGATCACAGGCCCCGAGGGGTCTAACATATGTGATGTCCTCGATATCTGCACTACTCAAGGTGAATACTAGGTTCATCCTCTCCTCTCTCTCTCTCTCTCTCTCTCTCTCTCTCTGGTAGTGTCCCTTTCGTGTTGGTACATGAGGTTTTCCAGTACCACCTCCATCATCTTAACCCTCCACTTTTCTGGGCCCCCATATGGCTCCAGGTTCTCCCAGTCGATTTCCCTGTGGTTGAAGTCACCCACAATCAGCAGCTTTGCCCTGTTCGCATGAGCCCTTCTGGCCACTGCTGCAAGTGTGTCAGCCATCGCTCTATTACTCTCATCATACTTTTGCTTTGGCCTCCCGCTGCTCTGTGGTGGGTTATACATCACTGCAATTACCACCTTGGAACCTCCAGACTGAAGTGTTCCTATTATTTAATCTCTTGCTTCTCCTCTCTCCAGCTAATCAAAATCCCATAGGTTTTTGATAAGCAGTGCCATTCCTTCACACACTCTGTTCCTTCTGTCTTTCCTCAGTATCTGAAATCTCATTGGAAAGATGGCATCTGTTATCATTTCTGCGAGAGATATGATGCCTAGTGATGCCTTTTTGACACTTTCTGGCCATTCCTCCCACTTATTCATTATTCCATCAGCATCGGTGTACCATACCTTCAGCTTCCTCCAACAATGCGTTTAGGGGGGTCTGTGAGGGTGGGGGACCTGGCAGTGTGCTGTGGGATTCTACAGTGTAGTGTGGGGTGGGAGCTGTAAATGTGGATTGTTGTTTGTGTTGGAATAGCATGTTTGGTTGTGGGTTTCTGGGGTTGGTTTTGTGTCTGCTTGCGCTTGTTGCTCTACCCTGCTCTGGTTGTCCTCTGATGATTCTGTCCTTGTCTTCTTCCTAGCCCCTTTTGCTTTTGTGTCCTCTCCCTTAGCTGCTGTCATTCTGTTTTTGTTCTGTCTCATTCTAGGAACACCCTCTTGTAAGTTGATGTTGTGTGTGGTGTGTGTGTGTGTGTGTGTGTGTGTGTGTGTGTGTGTCGACTTATGATTTTGGCTTAAATAGCAATGCTCTTCTTGCCGAATAAGGCAAGTGAAAATTTGTGTATGAAATATTTTCGTAAAAATTCTGAACCTAACGAAAAAAATATATTTCATTGTGTTTTTTATTAAATTTTTGAAAACTTATAAAATATATTTAGTTGGATTAGACAAAATTAAATTGTAATTATAAAATTATAGATTATAATAAGGTTAGGGAGGTTTCCTAAGGTTCTTTTGGTACAAAATCGTTAATTGTTATCTTAAAAATATATATATATATATATTTAAATGAATAAGAGAAAATTTTAGGAAAGACTTAATTTTGAATGAGTTCTTGCTAACTGACCAGTTTTACCTACAGAGGGTGACGCGAAAGAAAAGAAACACTTCCATCATTATTCACTCCATCACTGTTTTTCCAGAGGTGCGCCTAAACTACAGTTACAAAACACCCCTCCTTCAGAGTGCAGGCACTGTAGTTCCCACCTCCAGGTCTCATGTCTGGCTTGCCGGCTTCCCTGAATCCCTTCATAAATTTTGTCTTGCTTACACTCTACACCACGTCAAGTCATAAAAACGGTTTGTCTCCATTTGCTCCTAACACGCTTACGCATGCTGGCTGGAAGTCCAAGCCCCTCTCACAGAAAACCTTATTTACCCTCTCCCTCTAACCTTTCCTAGGGTGACTCATACCCCACCTTCGTTCCAGTACAGATTTATACGCTCTCCAAGTCATTTTATTTTGTTCCATCCTCTCTAAATGTCCTAATTACCTTAACCCCTCCACAGCCCTCTGGATAATACTTTTAGTAATGGTGCCCCTCCGCCTAATTTCCAAACTACTGATTCTCTGCATTATATTCACACCACACATTGTCCTCAGACATGACATCTCCACTGCCTCCAGCCTTCTCCTTGTTGCAACATTCACCACCCATGCATCACACCCATATAAGAGCGTTGGTATAACTATACTCTCATACAATCCCCTTTTTGCTTCCATGTACAGAGTTCTTGTCTCCACAGACTCCTCAGTGCACCACTCACCATTTTTCCCCCTCATCAGTTCTATGATTCACCTCATCTTGAATTCATAGACCCTAAGTTGACAAGTCAACTCCCAAATATCTGAATACAATGGGAAGGAGAACAGCATAAATGACTTCTCAGAGCCTACATCTCAAATACGTACTTCATTCAGCTCCCCAGTGGTGGGCTATGTGACCAGAATGCCGCTGGCATTTTTCCCCTCTGGATTGCAACACTAAGTCTCTGAAAGAGGAAGCTGGCCGCTGTAGGGTCCTTGATTTCAGTGATGAGTTTTTCGCCAACTCTTCGAAAAATCTAAGAGAACACTTTCCCCATACTCTGAGAGTCTCCGAAGCTACTGGAATGAAGTTATAGAAAAGTGGCAACTCTCTGTATTTGTTGATCTTCTGGGTCTCCCTGAAACTGGCGGCTCCATCTCTCTCATTTGTAGAGTACGGCAAGTAGGTGCTAACTGAAGTAGAGGCAAAGATGTAGGCCCATTACATCTGCTTATCATGCTTCCAGGGTAGTATGGTGACTCCATCAGGACGTTTTAGGCTTCTGTCAATCCTCAGTACCCGAGGTTACCTTTCTGCTGGACGACGGCGAGACGACTCGTGATGATGTTGACTTCATGTTTGGCATTCTCTCTCTCGTGTGTGT
Organism: Cherax quadricarinatus; assembly: GCF_026875155.1. Lineage (NCBI taxonomy): Eukaryota > Metazoa > Arthropoda > Malacostraca > Decapoda > Parastacidae > Cherax > Cherax quadricarinatus. Next base: position 8,905,205 of record NC_069473.1, read on the forward strand.
GTGCGCGTGCGTGCGTGTGTGCTTGGATGTGTGTGCTCACCTAGTTGTGGCCCCGCCTCTTCACTGGTCGCTACTGGGTCACTCTCTTTGAACCATGAGCTTTATCATACCTCTGCTTAAAGCTGTGTATGGATCCTGCCTCCACTACATCGCTTCCCAAACTATTCCACTTCCTGACTACTCTGTGACTGAAGAAATACTTCCTAACATCCCTGTGATTCATCTGTGTCTTCAACTTCCAACTGTGTCCCCTTGTTGCTCTGTCCCATCTCTGGAACATCGTGTCTTTGTCCACCTTGACAAGTCCTCTCAGTTTACCTGGAGTTTACCTGGAGAGAGTTCCGGGGGTCAACGCCCCCGCGGCCCGGTCTGTGACCAGGCCTCCTGGTGGATCAGAGCCTGATCAACCAGGCTGTTGCTGCTGGCTGCACGCAAACCAACGTACGAGCCACAGCCCGGCTGATCAGGAACTGACTTTAGGTGCTTGTCCAGTGCCAGCTTGAAGACTGCCATGGGTCTGTTGGTAATCCCCCTTATGTGTGCTGGGAGGCAGTTGAACAGTCTCGGGCCCCTGACACTTATTGTATGGTCTCTTAACGTGCTAGTGACACCCCTGCTTTTCATTGGGGGGATGGTGCATCGTCTGCCAAGTCTTTTGCTTTCGTAGTGAGTGATTTTCGTGTGCAAGTTCGGTACTAGTCCCTCTAGGATTTTCCAGGTGTATATAATCATGTATCTCTCCCTCCTGCGTTCCAGGGAATACAGGTTTAGGAACCTCAAGCGCTCCCAATAATTGAGGTGTTTTATCTCCGTTATGCGCGCCGTGAAGGTTCTCTGTACATTTTCTAGGTCGGCAATTTCACCTGCCTTGAAAGATGCTGTTAGTGTGCAGCAATATTCCAGCCTAGATAGAACAAGTGACCTGAAGAGTGTCATCATGGGCTTGGCCTCCCTAGTTTTGAAGGTTCTCATTATCCATCCTGTCATTTTTCTAGCAGATGCGATTGATACAATGTTATGGTCCTTGAAGGTGAGATCCTCCGACATGATCACTCCCAGGTCTTTGACGTTGGTGTTTCGCTCTATTTTGTGGCCAGAATTTGTTTTGTACTCTGATGAAGATTTAATTTCCTCATGTTTACCATATCTGAGTAATTGAAATTTCTCATCGTTGAACTTCATATTGTTTTCTGCAGCCCACTGAAAGATTTGGTTGATGTCCGCCTGGAGCTTTGCAGTGTCTGCAATGGAAGACGCTGTCATGCAGATTCGGGTGTCATCTGCAAAGGAAGACACGGTGCTGTGGCTGACATCCTTGTCTATGTCGGATATGAGGATGAGGAACAAGATGGGAGCGAGTACTGTGCCTTGTGGAACAGAACTTTTCACCGTAGCTGCCTCGGACTTTACTCTGTTGACGACTACTCTCTGTGTTCTGTTAGTGAGGAAATTATAGATCCATCGACCGACTTTTCCTGTTATTCCTTTAGCACGCATTTTGTGCGCTATTACGCCATGGTCACACTTGTCGAAGGCTTTTGCAAAGTCTGTATATATTACATCTGCATTCTTTTTGTCTTCTAGTGCATTTAGGACCTTGTCGTAGTGATCCAATAGTTGAGACAGACAGGAGCGACCTGTTCTAAACCCATGTTGACCTGGGTTGTGTAACTGATGGGTTTCTAGATGGGTGGTGATCTTGCTTCTTAGGACCCTTTCAAAGATTTTTATGATATGGGATGTTAGTGCTATTGGTCTGTAGTTCTTTGCTGTTGCTTTACTGCCCCCTTTGTGGAGTGGGGCTATGTTTGTTGTTTTTAGTAACTGTGGGACGACCCCCGTGTCCATGCTCCCTCTCCACAGGATGGAAAAGGCTCGTGATAGGGGCTTCTTGCAGTTCTTGATGAACACAGAGTTCCATGAGTCTGGCCCTGGGGCAGAGTGCATGGCATGTCATTTATCGCCTGTTCGAAGTCATTTGGCGTCAGGATAACATCGGATAGGCTTGTGTTAATCAAATTTTGTGGCTCTCTCATAAAAAATTCATTTTGATCTTCGACTCTCAGTCTGGTTAGCGGCTTGCTAAAAACTGAGTCATATTGGGACTTGAGTAGCTCACTCATTTCCTTGCTGTCATCTGTGTAGGACCCATCTTATTTAAGTAGGGGCCCAATACTGGACGTTGTTCTCGATTTTGATTTGGCATAGGAGAAGAAATACTTTGGGTTTCTTTCGATTTCATTTATGGCTTTTAGTTCTTCCCGCGATTCCTGACTCCTAAAGGATTCTTTTAGCTTAAGTTCGATGCTTGCTATTTCTCTGACCAGTGTCTCCCTACGCATTTCAGATATATTGACCTCTTTTAGCCGCTCTGTTATTCTTTTCCGTCGCCTGTAAAGGGAGCGCCTGTCTCTTTCTATTTTACATCTACTCCTCCTTTTTCTTAGAGGAATAAGCCTTGTGCATACATCGAGTGCCACCGAGTTAATCTGTTCTAGGCATAAGTTGGGGTCTGTGTTGCTTAGTATATCTTCCCAGCTTATATCGGTTAGGACTTGGTTTACTTGGTCCCACTTTATGTTTTTGTTACTGAAGTTGAATTTGGTGAATGCTCCCTCGTGACTAATCTCATTATGTCGGTCTGGGGCTCCGCGCATACATGACTGAACCTCAATTATGTTGTGATCTGAGTATATTGTTTTTGATATGGTGACATTTCTTATCAGATCATCATTGTTAGTGAAGATGAGGTCTAGTGTATTCTCCAGTCTAGTAGGCTCTATTATTTGCTGGTTTAAATTGAATTTTGTGCAGAGATTTAAAAGCTCGCGTGAGTGTGAGTTTTCATCAGAGCTGCCTCCTGGTGTTATTACTGCAACAATATTATTTGCTATATTCCTCCATTTTTAGGTGCCTTAAGTTGAAAATCCCCCAAGAGCAAGATGTTGGGTGCAGGAGCTGGAAGATTTTCCAGACAGTGGTCAATTTTTTAACAGCTGTTCCTGGAATTGCTGGGATGTTGCATCGGAGGCTTGTAGACTACCACAATGACTAGGTTTTGGTTCTCGACCTTTACTGCTAAAACTTCCACTACATCATTTGAGGCATTTAGCAGTTCTGTGCAAACAAGTGACTCTGCAATGTACAGGCCAACCCCCCTTCCCTTTTGCCTGTTCACTCTGTCACATCTGTATAGGTTGTAACCTGGATCCATATTTCGTGGTCCAAGTGAATCCTTTGTGGGGTCTCAGTGAAAGGCCGAGAACATTCCTTTGCCTCTGCAAGCAGTCCAGGATGAAGGTATTTTGTTGTTTGTTGCTGGCTTTTAGACCTGTCTATTTGCCAAGAAGAATGTTATCGGGACTGGGGTAATTGTTGGTACTGGGGGGAGGGGGGGGGGGATTTTTTTTCCGGCATTAGTACTCTGGATCTGTTGTTTTTGAGTGGAGGCCATCCGCCTGTGGGTCCACTCCAGGAATGACTGGATTTGGTGTAACGATTTCTGCCATTTCTGCCAGTTTTTTTTTTATTCCTGGCACTAAAAAACCTCTCCCTCTTGAGAATAACTGCTGTGGCTACCAGGTTTTCCCATGGCCTGGATGTTTTGTATTTTTTGTCCCCTTAGTGGTATGCCTGGCAATTTAAGTTATAGCACAGTCTTTCTTGTATGAAGAGGTATACACAGTTCAGGGTTGAAAAAGCTTACAGGAAGGGGTTAGTTTTGGCATTTTCTGTTGTCATAGGGGCATGGCATTTTCTAGGGTGGTCCATAGTTGCACGTCCCATCTGTTTTTCCAGATTTCCCATGCCAGCAGATACCAAGTGAATAGTATGTGCACTGGCTTGGTTTCCGTTTGCCTGGGTTTCTGTGACTGTTTTCACTGTTGGTGCATGTTTCATGTCTTACTTCTATCCTCCTAGCACCAAAACAAATGGGCTTCCACCGTTGTTTTTTGGTAATAATATCCCACTTATTGCTAGTGGAGTCCTATTGTTTGCTATTGCCGGCTGTTTTTTCTAGTTTGCAATATTGGTTTTTATTTATCTTTGGACTACACTTTCTTTCCTACTCTGGCTCCTGTCCCCTATGAGGTTTTATCTGTATTACTTCCTGGCGTTCCCTAATTCCGACCTATCTGGGACAAAATCTCCAGCTTCAATTTCTGTCTCCCAGGACAGCATCTCCAGCTTCACCATTTCTGGTCTCCCTGGACAGCATCTCCAGGGGCTTCACCATTACTGTCTCCCAGGGACAGCCACTCCAGCTTCATTACTGTCTCCCAGGACTGCACCTTAGCTTCACCATTACTGTTCCCAGGACAGCCCTATCAAGCCCCACATTTACGACTACCGGGACATCATCTCCAGCCTTACAGTTTCTGACTCATGGCCTAGTTGTATCAAGGCAGTTACCATTCAGCCCAGACTTTTTAATGTTCCCTTGTTGTAGAAAGCTTCCAGGTTTTCTATGAAAGCAGCTTTGATTGTTGACCTCTTTTAATACCCTTGTGATTTTTAGTCCACAGATTTATCTCATTTGGGCATACCCAAAAACACTTCCCTGTTTTAATACTGCTTGTAGCTAGTTCTTGGATATCTGCACAAGGGGCGTGACACCAATTTCCACAAAAATGACAATTTATGCATGTGGAAGCCCGTTTGTTTGACTGCCCACAGACTACACACAGCTTCATAATGATTTGAATGGTTGATTTACTGCAATTCTACTTGCAACCTCTTGAATATTCTATTAATAACCTCCTTAAATGAAGCTCTAGCTATTTGTATTTCTGTTTCTAACTGTTTTTGTATATTGGACAGCTTACCGTGCACGTTCCTGGTATATATTTAATGTTTGTGTTTATAAAGGCGCCTACAACCCCATCCGTTTACAGTCTGCTTTATTGTCCAACGAAACCGTTTGAAACCAGTCAAGGGTTCTGACCAGTCAAGGGTTCGGACCAGTCCAGGGTTCGGACCAGTCAAGGGTTCGGACCAGTCGATCTGATCTGATCAGTGGGTCACTTATTTAAACCATACTGGTCGGTGATTTGAGCTAACACATGAAGGATCTACTGGAAATTATCTACCCGAGTAATCTGTGATTTGATTGATACAAAAGTATAACTTGCGTGTTGAAGAGCCGGTGACTGCTGGCAACTCCTACAATGACGAACGGTCGACCTCCACCCTTGTTTATCAATCGCTGTATCTAGCTTTTCTATTTTTTTTCCGTCTCCACCACAATAAATGCTATATTATCACTATAGTTGACTGGTGCAAATTTTGGAGGAAGGACGATTTTTCTGTAGTAATAATTGCTTCTCGTTGTGTATATTGCGACCGCTGGTAACTACAGGTTATATGAAATTCACAGTATTTTATATGTCGTTATCATGTCTTCCCTATCTCTCATGTCTTCCAGTGTGTGTGTGTGTGTGTGTGTGTGTGTGTGTGTGTGTGTGTGTGTGTGTGTGTGTACTCACCTAGTTCTCACCTAGTTATGGTTGCAGGGGTCGAGTCATAGCTCCTAGCCCCACCTCTTCACTGGCCTCTACTGGGTCACTTTCCCCGTACCATGAGCTTTGTCATACCTCTGTGTGTGTGTGTGTGTGTGTGTGTGTGTGTGTGTGTGTGTGTGTGTGTGTGTGTGTTTGTATGCGTGTATGTGCATGTGTTTGCGTGCAAAAATACCACAGTGAAAATAGAAAATAAAATCTGAGAACTTTCATGTTCTTACACGCACATCTTCAGGGAAGGTAGCGTGTAGACACGCTACCTTCCCTCTGAAAAAATTCTCGATCAATCTACCTGTAGCTGTCCTTGCAACACCGCATAGCTCAGATGACGTACAGAGACGTGTGGAAGATGTGGAGCTAAAGATTTCCATCTCCCCGTGACTTGTTTTGCATTGTTGAAATCGCCTGTCTGAAATTGAAATTGTATCTCACACACACACGCTATTGGGCCGTGCAGACGTGCTGCGCAGTCGCTCCTGTTTGAGTTGGCTTTTGCGCAGTTTACCTGTTTTCACTTGGATATCAGTGGTGACGTGTACTTAGCTCTGTGAAGACCTGTTTGCACGCGCTCTACGAATTCAAGCAAGATGCCCCCATCGAGCAACTTTACCAACAGCTTAAGGAAGAATTGAGGATGGCGAAGATGGGGATTCGGCGACTGACCGAGGAAAACAGGAAGATTCGTAGTAGTCCTCCTGTTTTGAGTCCTCAGGTCAAGAAAGGAAACTGGTCAGTGGCTGGACAGCAGGGAACGAAGTTGACGATCAAGAAGACGAATGGAAAGGTAGAAACGATGAAGAAGAAAGAGATTGCCGTGGAAACTGTTGTGGAAACATACATTCTCAGAGCTACCCGACGAATGTGAGTCAACTACTGGGAACGTCACGACGAACGACACCAAGGAAGGTAAGAATATTGTTGTTGTTGGGGATAGCTAAGTTAGGTATATGGATAGGGCGTTCTGCTTGAAGGACAGGAATAGGATACAGAGGGTTTGCTTTCCTGGGGCTGGGATGGAGGATATTGTTAGCCGTCTGGATGACATCATGAGAGGTAATGGGAGCAATCCTATTATCTGTCTCAGTGCTGGAGGCAACGATGTTGGCAGACGTAGGAGTGAAGACCTGATTAGCAGGTATAGGTCAGCAATAGAAATAATTAGGAGGAAGGGTGGGAACCCTGTCATATGTGGTATTTTGCCAAGGAGAGTAGTTTGAAATGAATGGTTGCCCAGGGCAATTGGTGTCAATTGCTGGCTGGACAAATACTGTAAGGAAAATGCGGTAACATTCATTGACAACTGGGATCTCTTCTATGGCAGAAATGACATGTATGCCAGGGATGAGGTTCACTTATCTAGGTCTGGGGTGGTAGCACTGGCAACTGCAGTGGAGGGAGCAGTTTTGGACTTTAAACTAGGAATAGTTAGTGGTATGGGTTTTGGCAGGAAAACAGTGAAGTCCCAGTGTAGTAATATTATGAGTTCTAGGGGAACTAGTAATAAGCAGAACGAGGTAGATATTGAAAAGCCAGTGACACTGGGTGATAAGGACAGTAATAGGTTTAGTAGAAAAACAGAAATGAGCAGGAAGGATAAAGAGAAAGGAGAGTCTTTCAATGTTTATTATGCTAATAGCCGTAGTGCAAGGAATAAGATGGACGAGTTGAGATTAGTTGCTAGTGCAGGTAACATTGATGTATTTGCCTTAACTGAGACGTGGTTTAATTCAAAAAGTCGGGACATGCCTGGGGAATGTCATATTCAGGGTTTTAAATTGCTCCAAGTAGATAGAAGTATCGGGAAGGGGGGTGGGGTGGCATTGTATGTCCGAGATCGCTTGAACTGTTGCATAAAAACGGGCATTAAGTCTGAAGTAACACATACAGAATCTGTTTGGATAGAATTTTCAGAGGGGCATGAAAAACTGATTTTAGGAGTGATATACCGTCCCCCAAACTTAGATAGGGACCAAGGGAGACTACTATGGGAGGAAATTGTTAAAGCCACAAGGCACGATAATGTAGTAATTCTAGGAGGCTTTAACTTTAGCCATATTGATTGGAATTTCTTGACTGGGAATTTAGAATCATACGACTTCTTAGAAGTAGTTCAGGATTGTTTTTTGAAGCAGTTTGTGACAGAACCTACAAGGGGTAATAACCTGCTTGACTTAGTTCTGGCAAACAATGAATCCCTTGTTAATAAATTAGAAGTTTCGGAGGAACTGGATGCTAGCGACCACAAATCAATTACATTTAGCATTAAATGGAAGTATGATAGTAGGGATAACTCAGTAACAGTCCCAGATTTTCGCTTAGCAGATTACGATGGGCTTAGAGAACACTTATCATCTGTTGACTGGGGTAACGAAGAGAGCTATCAATATGACAGTTTTCTGAACACTATACATGAGGCTCAAAGAACGTTAACGTTTATCCCGTATAACGAAATTAAATCAAATAGAAATGACCTAAAATGGATGAATAATAGGCTGAAATATCTATTAGGTCATAAGAAAGGAATTTTTAGGCGTATCAAAAGAGGTGAGGGTCATCTTATGAATCAGTATATTGACATTAAGAGGGACATTAAAAAGAGGATAAGAAAAGCTAAAAGGGACTACGAAATTAAAGTTGCTAGGGATTCTAAAACTAACCCAAAAAGTTTTTTCCAGGTCTATAGAACAAAAGTTAGAGATAAGATAGGTCCCCTTAAAAATAACTATGGGCATCTTACTGACAAAGAGAATGAAATGTGCTCGATTTTAAATAATTATTTTCTCTCGGTTTTTACACAGGAAGACACTAATAATATTCCAGTAATTAATTTTTATAGTGGGCCAGAAGAAGATAAATTATGTAACATCACAGTCACTAGTGAAATGGTTGTGAAGCAGATAGACCGACTGAAGCAAAATAAGTCGCCGGGTCCTGATGAGGTTTTTTCAAGGGTTCTTAAGGAATGCAAAATGGAACTCTGTGAACCATTAACTAATATTTTTAATTTATCTCTTCAAACAGGTGTAGTGTCTGATATGTGGAAGATGGCTAATGTAATTCCTATTTTTAAAACAGGGGACAAGTCGTTACCATCAAATTACCGCCCAATAAGCCTGACCTCAATTGTAGGCAAATTACTAGTCAATTATAGCCGAGATAATAAGAAGCCATCTCGATAAGCATAGCTTGATTAATGATACTCAGCATGGATTCACAAGAGGCCGGTCTTGTCTAACTAATTTATTAACTTTTTTCCTT
>NC_069473.1:8914481-8943449 GCF_026875155.1 Cherax quadricarinatus
GTTTCTCTAAAAATGGTAAAAACAGTATTGAAAAAACTCAGGTAATAGACGGGACTCACTCGTAAAAAAACTTTCCAAAATTTAAAAAAAGATACTCTTTTCCCTACTGTGCCATGTCGGCTTAACAGTGGTCACTTGTCACAGTGGCGTCACATGCTGAGATAAAATAAAATTTTAAAATTTTGCAAATTTTTTTCTTGGCCCGGCTGATTTAGCAGAGAAGCATTTGACTGAAGGACTGCCTGATTTTCGACTTCTGTCTGCTCCTTGGGGTTTTCACAATTGTTTTTAAGTATCACGAGTTTGGAAAAACCCTTTTAAAATGAAGCAGATCTTTGCCAGGCCGGGTTTGGGTTAAAAAGGGCTTTTCATAAAAGCCTTATTTGGGGTCACAGGGGTGCCCAATGTTAATCTCCGGGTGTAAAAAAAATATAAATGGACGAATACTTCTTTGAAAACGCTCATCACTGGTATGCAGTGAAACGCTGGGGGGGTGGTAATTTGATATCCCCCGGGGGATCGAAGTGATCCCAAGTTATTTTTAATTTAGGGGTTTTTTTCGTGAATCAAGTAATTTTTTACCAGTCTTTTCCCTCGAAAAGTTCCATTATTTTGTATAGAATTCTTTAGTTAAAAACATTGTACCAAAAAAGGGGCGGGGTTAAGCTATTGTAATGATGTTAAAGTTTTATCACTGCCCTGGCAAGTAATAATTTTTTTTAAAAATAAAGCTTAAACGTGTGTACTTTTTCAAATTATGAAAAAAATTTTATTTTTTTTTTTTGAAGCCACCGGCTGGGGGTGATTATAGCGCAAGTAATGAGTACAAAAAAAAATATCTTATTTTAGCTCTAAAACTGTAATTCCGCGAACCTAAATATATAGCAATACCCTCTTGTTACAATAAACTTTTACTGGAGTAATTTCACACTGTGACCACAGGGTGCTATCAACCCCTTCCCTTTGGGTAAAATAACCTATTGGATGAATCTTATTGTGGCACTGGTCCATGGCTAACACACGTCTGGAGTTTGAGATTCCTTTTACCCCGGTTTAAGTCCCGCCCTTTGGTATGGGGTTTTTTTGCAATCGTGTCATTACGATTTGTGGGCACGAAAGTAGGTGTTAAACCACACTCTTATTGGGTGTGAAGCTTGGATTGTGAAATGCAGCGAGGGGCGGGTGGGGCATTTTTTTCCTGTCCAGGACGGTTTGGTGTAATATTATGTACAAAAATTTTTAGTGTGGAAATTAGGAAGTGTGGAGTTACTAAAAATTTTCCGAGGGGGGAGGAGGGTTTTTAAGATGTTAGACATGTAGAGAGAATGGAAAAAACAGAATGACTTCGAGAAGAAAAATCTATAGTGGAGGGGAAGGGTTGAAAATGGAGGGAAAAGGGAAAAGGGGTTTTTTTTCTCGAGGGGCTTGGACTTCCAGCAAGCATGCGTGAGCGTGTTTTTGGGGTGAATGGAGACAAAAATTTTTAGGGCTTGATGTTACTGTTGGGAAAGTGAGCGGTAATATTTTTTGGAGGGAATTCAGAGAAATCTGAGTTTTGAAGATGGGAATACAGGTTTCCCCGTGAAGGGGGAATGTAATGCTGCAGTTTTTTAACTGTAGTGTAAACGCGCCTCTGGCAAAACAGGATGGAGGAATGGTGGTGTAAGTTTTTTTTTTTTTTTCGGGCCACCCCGTCTTGGTGGGAAACGGTCGATGTGTTAAAAAATAATAAAATACACACACACACACACCAACACACTACACACACACACACACACACACACACACATATATATAATATATATATATATATATATATATAATATATATATATTATATATATATATATATATATATAATATATATATATGTCGTGCCGAATAGGCAGAACTTGCGATCTTGGCTTAAATAGCAACGCTCATCTTGCCATATAGGACAAGTGAAAAATTTGTGTATGCAATAATTTCGTCAAATTTATTCTGAACATAACGAAAAAAATATATTTCATAGTGTTTGTTTAGTATTAAATTATTGTAAACGTATCTAAATTATATTTAGTTGGGTTAGGCTAAAATAAATTGCTCTTGTTATAATAAGGTTAGGTAAGTTTTCTAAGATTGTTTTGGTGCAAAATTATTTTTTTTACATTAACATTAATTAAATAAATATATCTTTAAACGTATAAGAGAAAATTTCAGAAAGGACTTAATTTTAAATGAGTTCTTGCTAGTTGACCAGTTTTACATATTCGGCACGACATATATATATATATATATATATATATATATATATATATATATATATATATATATATATATATATTATATATATATGTCGTGCCGAATATGTAAAACTGGTCAACTAGCAAGAACTCATTTAAAATTAAGTCCTTTCTGAAATTTTCTCTTATACGTTTAAAGATATATATTTTTCATTTATATTAATATAATATTTTTTAATTTTGCACCAAAAGAATCTTAGAAAACTTACCTAACCTTATTTTAACAAGAGCAATTTATTTTAGCCTAACCCAACTAAATATATTTCAAATACGTTTACAATAATTTAATACTAAACAAACACAATCAATATATTTTTTTTCGTTTAGGTTCAGAATGATTTTGGCGAAATTATTGCATACACAAATTTTCACTTGTCCTATATGGCAAGATGAGCGTTGCTATTTAAGGAAAGATCGCAAGTTCTGCCTATTCGGCACGACATATATATATATAATATATATATATATTATATATATATATATATATATATATATATATATATATATATATATATATATATATATATATGTACAAGCATATATATACACACACACACCCCTCTGGGTTTTCTTCTATTTTCTTTCTAGTTCTTGTTCTTGTTTATTTCCTCTTACCTCCATGGGGAAGTGGAACAGAATTCTTCCTCCGTAAGCCATGCGTGTTGTAAGAGGCGACTAAAATGCCGGGAGCAAGGGGCTAGTAACCCCTTCTCCTGTATATATTACTAAATTTAAAAAGAGAAACTTTAGTTTTTTCTTTTGGGCCACCCTGCCTCGGTGGGATACGGCTGGTATGTTGAAAGAAAGAAGAATATATATATATATATATATTATAATCCTGTCCTCGTATATGTTCCAATAAGTGTATGTACACTTATTAATGTTTATGTTACAAAAAGTATACATCTCAAGGTGTATATACATCGCTCAGTGTACTGTAAATGCACCGATATAAATACTTCTCTTCGTATACATGCATCTTCCTCTTGTATATACGAAGGTGTATATAGATTTTGCATACATGCACCTGGAATTTTAATAATAATAATAGTAATAAAATAAATGCAAATATATATTGAAAATAATCGACACCATGCCTAACCCTTCTAGGGTAGGGTAGGTGCCTGAGTCCGAGCCTTTAGCTCATACGACTGTCATTCCCATTATCCCCCTTGGGGCGGGGATGGCAGACCAGAGAGGCCTAGCTTGTGGCTAGGCCTGGGGACAGTTGGTCCCAAAGATGAGGAGGTACTTGTGCCTCCTCCCATGGGAGACTTAGGTCTCAGACACTCCCTAAAGAGGGAGCCAAGGCCGGGCCACCACTTGGACAAGGCCCGGGCCGGGAGAATACCGGCTAATCTTTAACTAACTAATTGAAAATAATATTAATTATAATAATGATAATACTATTAAAACTAATAAGAAGAATATAAATTCCTAGGCAGTTATAGCTGCATAACAAGTAATTTGACCCTCTGACCTGGGACTATTACCAAAGTAACCTTCATGGGCAATATTTAAGTGTTTCACTCTGGTATCAGTGTTAACCCTGAGTCTGAGTAACTCTGCTGGAATTGAATGGCTTATGCTGGCGTAGCTACGGAAGCCAGAGTGAGGAACGCTTCACATGTACTGAAGTCACCCGTCTCGGGCTGACAAATTTCATTACCTCATAAGCGAAAACCATCTCGTGTGAGGGAACATGAAAGGGAGACATATCGAGATTTTATTCCCACAATGTGGCATGTATTGATTTGGGTAGCAGTACTGCTGAGCTACTCAGTTTTGTCGAAAAAAAAAAAAAAAACCTGTGTGTGTGTGTGTGTGTGTGTGTGTTGTGTGTGTGTGTGTGGTGTGTGTGTGTGTGGGGTGGGGTGGTGTGTACTCACCAAAATTTTTGGTTGCAGGGGTCGAGTCATAGCTCCTGGCCCCGCCTCTTCACTGATTGCTACTAGGTCCTCTCTCTTCCTGCCCTATGAGCTTTATCATACCTCGCCTTAAAACTATGTATGGTTCCCGCCTCCACTACTTCACTTTCTAGGCCATTCCACGGTCTGACTACTCTATGACTGAAGAAATACTTTCTAACATCCCTTTGATTCATCTGAGTCTTCAACTTCCAATTGTGACCTCTTGTGTCTGTGTCCCATCTCTGGAACATCCCGTCTTTGTCCACCTTGTCTATTCCGCGAAGTATTTTATATGTCGTTATCATGTTTCCCCTGACCCTCCTGTCCTCCAGTGTCGTCAGGCCGATTTCCCTCAACCTTTCTTCGTAGGACAATCCCCGTAGCTCTGGGACTAGTCTTGTTGCAAACCTTTGCACCTTCTCTGAATTTCTTGACGTGCTTGACTAGGTGTGGATTCCAAACTGTGCTGCATACTCCAGTATGGCCTGACGTAAATGGTATGCAGAGTCTTGAACGAATCCTTGCTGAGTATCGGAACGCTATCCGTAGGTTTGCCAGGCGCCCGTATGCTGCAGCAGTTATCTGATTGATGTGCGTCTCGGGAGATATGCTCGGGTTATACTCACCCCCAGATCTTTTTCCTTGAGTGAAGTTTGCAGTCTTTGGCCATCTAAACTATATTGTGTCTGCGGTCTTCTTTGCCCTTCCTCAATCTTCATGACTTTGCATTGGCAGGGTTAAACTCAAGGAGCCAGTTACTGACCAGGCTTGTAGCCTGTCCAGGTCTCTTTGTAGTCCTGCCTGATCCTCATCCGATTTGATTCTTCTCATTAACTTCACATCATCTGCAAACAAGGACACTTCTGAGTCTATCCCTTCCGTTATGTCGTTCACATATACCAAGAACAGCACAGGTCCTAGGACTGACCCCTGTGGAACCCAGCTTGTCACAGGCGCCCACTCTGACACCTCGTCACGTACCATGACTCGTTGTTGCCTCCCTGTCAGGTATTCTCTGATCCATTGCAGTGCCTTTCCTGTTATGTGTGCCTGATCCTCTAGCTTTTGCAGTAACCTCTTGTGAGGAACTGTGCGAAGGGCCTTCTTGCAGCCCAAAAAAAAAATGCAGTCGATCCCACCTCTCTCTCTTGTCTTACTTCTGTCACCTTATCATAAAACTCTAGTAGGTTTGTGACACGGGGATTTTCCTTCCTGAAACCGTGCTGGTTGTCAATATACACTTTTTTCTTTCCAGGTGCTCCCCCACTCTCCTCCTGATGATCTTCCCCATGACCTTGCATACATACACATTAGTGATACAGGTCTGTAGTTTAGTGCCTCATGTCTGTCTCCCTTTTTAAAAATTGGGGAAACTACATTTGCCATTTTCCATACCTCGGGGAGTTGCCCATTTAAAATGATGTGTTGAAGATCTTTGTTAAAGGTACACACAATATCTCTGTTCCCTCTTTAAGGACCCACGGAGAGATTTTGTCTGGTCCCACCGCCTTTGAGGTGTCAAGTTCGCACAGCAGCTTCTCACCTCCTCCTGGTTTAAAAGTATTTCAACCAGCACTTGCTGGTGCCCTCCCCCCCCCCTGTTCTGATTTCCTGAGTCCAAACTGTTTTCCACTGTAAATACTTCTTTAAATCTCGTGTTGAGCTCCTACATACCTCCCGGTCGTTTCTTGTGAATTCCCCATCACCCTTCCTCAGTCTGATTACCTGGTCCTTGACTGTTGTTTTCCTCCTGATGTGGCTGTACAACAGCTTCGGGTCAGTCTTGACTTTTGATGCTATGTCATTTTCATATTGTCGCTGAGCCTCCCTTTTATCTGTGCATATTCGTTTCAGGCTCTTCGGCTAATCTCTTTATTTTCCTGAGTTCTCTGTCTTCTGTACCTTTTCCATTCTGTAGTACACCTATTTTTGCCTCCCTACACCTTTGGGTGAACCAAGGACTCGTTCGGTTCTTCCCATTATTTCTGTTTCCCTTGGGAACAAACCTCTCCTCTGCCTCCTTGCATTTTGTTGCCACAAGTCCATCATTTCTTGTACTGGTTTTCCCTGTCGGGTTCCCTCTCCCACTGAATGTGTTTTGTGTGTGTGTGTGTGTGTGTGTTTATAGAATATATATAATATATATATATATATATATATTATAATAATATATATATATTTATATATATATATATATAATATATATATTGTTTCTGATGAGGCAGTCAACCTGCGCTTTGTCATTATTTTTTATCTATTTTTAAATTTTTACAGTGTTTCGTAAACTATAATTTGTTTTTATAAATTATTCAGTGTCAAAGTAAGTTTACAGTGACCCATCATAAAATATATTTCTCTCAGTCCATACAGTGTCTTTCAGAACTAAAATTGTGCCCTTGACATTTGACGCAACCTAATGTACTTTCTGTCTCCTCTTCCTTATGTCTCCCTCCTTCTCCTTCTTCTCTTCTCCCTTCTCCTCCTCCCCCTCCTCCTCCTCCTTCTATTTCCTTTTCGGCTCACTTAAATTTCATCAATTTTTTTTTTTTTAATACCAATTACGAAATTTTTTCCCCCTCTTTCCCCCTTTAAATTTCCCTTTCACTCATTACTCCTACCTTTTCCCCTCCTTTCCTTCCCCCTTCCCTCTGTCTCTCCCTTCCCACCCTTTCCCTATTCACTGATTCAGTACCGAACGATCAACATCAGTTTGCAGGGTTTACCCCTGCCAAAACAATGTCTTTTCACCCCCTCGCCCTTCCTTTAACCCCTATTCTCCCCTCATGTCCTCCCCCTCGACGCTCCCCCCCCCCTTTTCTTTTTTTCCATCACGCTCTACACAATTCCTCCTCGTCCCCCTTCCTTCTCGCCCTTCCCCCTTTCCCCTTCCTCCTCGTCCCTTCCCCCCCCCCTTCCCCCTCGACACTCTCCTCTTCTCTCTCTTTTCCACATTTCCTTCCATGTACACTACGCTACTCTTCTCTAACATTATCCCCATTTTTCTTTTCTCTGAATTATTCCCCCATCCTTTCCTCTGGTATTTTTCCTATCCTTTCCTCTTCACGAAGGGTTACCCCATCACTATCCTCACACTATATAACGTCCTCTTAATTCACTATCATTACACTGTATCACTCCTCACACTGCATCACTCCTCTCACTACATCACTATCATCACATTGCATCACTCATCACACTGCATCACTCCTCACACTACATCACTATCATCACTCTGCATCACTCCTCACAACTACATCACATCCATCACACTGGCATCACTCCTCACACTACATCACTTCATCACACTGCATCACTCCTCACACTACATCACTATCATCACAACTGCATCACTCCTCACACACATCACTATCATCACACTGCAAACACTCCTCACACTACATCACTATCATCACACTGCATCACTCCTCACACTACATCACTATCATCACACTGCATCACTCCTCACACTACATCACTATCATCACACTGCATCACTCCTCCCCTACATCACTATCATCACACGCATCACTCCTCACCTACATCACTATCATCACACTGCATCACTCCTCACACTACATCACTATCACACACGCATCACTCCTCACACTACATCACTATTATCACACTGCATCACTCCTCACACTACATCACTAAACATCACACTGCATCACTCCTCACACTACATCACTATCATCACACTGCATCACTCCTCACACTACATCACTATCATCACACTGCATCACTCCTCACACTACATCACTATCATCACACTGCATCACTCCTTTACACTACATCACTATCATCACTGCATCACTCCTCACACTACATCACTATCATCACTGCATCACTTCTCACACTACTCACTATCATCACACTGCAAACACTCCTCACACTACATCACTATCATCACACTGCATCACTCCTCACACTAAAATCACTATCATCACTGCATCACTCCTCACACTACATCAAATATCATCACTGCATCACTTCTCACACTACATCACATCATCCACTGCATCACTTTTCCCCACCTACATCACTATCATCACACTGCATCACTCCCTCACACTACATCACTATCATCACACTGCATCACTCCTCACACTAAAATCACATCATCACTGCATCACTTCTCACACTACATCACTAAACACACACTGCATCACTCCCCACACTACATCACTATCACACCTGCATCACTCCTCACACTACATCACTATCATCACACTGCATCACTCCTCACTACATCACTATCATCACTGCATCACTTCTCACACTACATCACTATCATCACTGCATCACTTCCCCACACTACATCACTATCATCACGCATCACTTCTCACACTACATCACTATCATCACACTGCATCACTCCTCACACTACATCACTATCATCACACTGCATCACTTCTCATCACCACACTCATCACTTCTCCCCTCATCACTCTCACACTACATCACTATCACACTCAATCACTCCTCACACTACATCACTATCATCACACTGCATCACTCCTCACCTACATCACTATTCATCACACTGCATCATCTCCCATACATCACTACACACATCACCTCATCACACTGCATCACTCCTCACACTACATCACTATCATCACTTCACATCTCCCACACTACACACATCATCACACTGCATCACTCCTCACAAATACTCACTATCATCACACTGCATCACTCCTCAAAACTACATCACTATTCCCCACTGCACACTCCTCACACTACATCACTATCATCAACTGCATCACTCCTCACACTACATCACATCATACATTTCACATCCCTCACACTCTCACTTCACACACTCACTAATCCATCACACTGCATCACTCCTCACACTACATCACATCATCACAGCACACTCCCACACTCATCACTATCATCACACTGCATCACTCCTCACACATCACTATTACCACACTCATTATCCACACTACATCCACTACTCACTGCTTTACCCTACATAATTACAACATCACCTCCTCAAATCCTCCACATTTTCCCATTACCCTGGTACACCTACACTACACCACTTTTCTTACATCACACTACCTCACTCTCACACTTTACATAATATCTTAATCGTCCTCTTATCCTTTCCTATTTACAATGCGTCCTTTCTCCACATTACCCACATTCTTGGCACTTTCCTTCCTTACTCTTTTTTGGCCAAAATTCCTTTTTTTTTTCCCAAAAAATCAAAAATTTTAAAATATACGGTTTTCTTTATTTTTTTGAGCTATTTTTTAATATGGTTCCTTCCCCATCCCTTTATTTCCCTTGGTTGGGTTCCCTTGTTGTTGTCCTTTATTTGGGTTTCTGTTTTTTTTCTATTGTCTTTAAAGTTTGTTTAAAAAATTATTTTGGCTGGGTTTATTTTTTTTTTGACCGTCCTCTTTTTATTTTGTTCTTATAACCATTTTTAACATTTAGGGGGTTTTTTTTTTCAAGTTTGCCCCCGTAGGCTTTTCAGTTCGGTGAAAATTTTGGAGGTATTGGCATGAACACAACATTAAAATTTTGAGGTGGTCTTAGTCAAAAGGATTGTTTCCAGTGAGCTTTTGGTATCCGGAAAAGTAAAAAACACTTAAGAAAAGTTAGGACTTTATTTGGAAAAGTTTCGCCACCAAGTGGCTTTAAAATCCGGGGACGAAAAGTTGAATAAAGCAAAGTTACTTGAAACCTTAACATCCCTGGGACTTTTTGAGGTTCGCCCCAGTTGGGGAAAACCATTGGCCTTGCATAAATGGAAAGGTAAAACCCAACCAAGAGGTGGCAAACACCTAGTACGTGGAATTTAACAGGAAAGTTTCCCCCGGGCTTATAAAGTCCGGGAGCGAACGGAAAAAAGAAAGGCCCCTTTATTAACACTGGTACTTTATTGAAGAGTTTCCCTGGGTTAAACCCCTAAACCCTTATAGGCCGTAACCTTTAAGACATAAAGGAACCTTGTTCAAAAAGAAAGGGTCGCCTCAAACCAAGGGTAGGGCGAACACCCCATAGTCCGTAGATTCTGAAAGGGAAGAAAACCTGGCGCTTAAATAGAAAACCCGGTGTGCAAGGGGCATATTCACTTGGGCGGGGATTCCCCGTGGAAGTTAGGTCCTTCACTGGGAATCCCGCCTACCAGTGGTATGCCCTGTCTGTACACTGACGTTACTATATAAGCGCCCCGGATCTTTCTTCTGCTTCAGAATCTCCAACGACTATGGTGCTGTTCGCACCTACTCCTAGGTTGAGGGACTGATTACCTATCTCTGTACATAGTTCTACTGTTTTCAAGTTATGTCTAGAATTTGTATTGATAAAGCCATGGATGCGAAACGTCTACATAAGATACCAGAATGTTGCACATGTGTTTTAAATCTCATCTTGTCGGTTTAATATTACCATTCGTACACAGAAGTATAGAAAGAATCATAAATTGTAACTGAAGCCAGTTTTATAAAATTTATTCGCCCTTTACCACTAATAATATGTTTTCAAAAATATACCATTAATACAGGTATCTGTCGCCTTTTTTTTTGTTATAAATGTATTACATAACTAAAGGTATCAAAAAAAATGTGATAGAATCCGAAAATAATAATTGTTTAAATGTGGCTACGGACGGGTTGGAGAACGTCTATACTCTTTTGTGGACGGGAAGGGCGAGCAGTGACGTAGATAAGAGGGTTTCGGAAGTAGATCGCGATTAAGAAGGCGAGTAGTGTTACCAGCCGAACATCCACTGCCCAGTCCTGTAATAAATCAGTGGGAAGAGTGAGCCGCCTTTGAGAATTAACGGCTGTTGGAGTGCGAGCAAGGTAAGTTTATAAAGGTCTTAATGGAGTTGGTTAGCAGTACAAGAATTTTAAAAGTCTGGATGAACATTACCAGTAACTTTGTAATTTTCATGTGAATGTTGCATTTAGGTGGACCACCAGTTGATACTGACACTTATGTCCAAACAAAGACAAATGATAAGCATACACCTTTAATAAAGTTTATTGGCTGTGTCATTTGTCTTTGTTAGACATAAATGGTAGTATCCTCTGGTGGTCCCCCTAATTGCAACATTCACAAGAAAATTGCAAAGTACTGGTAATGTTCCTCCAATCGTTAAAACTCCAAGTAGAGCTTTATAAGTATTCTCTATGCTTTGGTGGACATCCGACCAATATGTTACAAATCTTATTTTGAAAATAAAAAATATTGGTTACGAGAGCACAATATTATTGTGGTTGGTAGGGGGGGGTAATGAATTAAGGGATTTTACTACCCCACTGGCTGAGCAATATCTTGGAGGATTAATTTGATTATTCGTTGAAATGTCATGGAGTGAATCATGTAAACAAAGGCAACCATGCTATTTGTTTTATTACATTTACTTTGCAGCAGCTTCGACAGCAGCAAAGGTTGCACAAAATTCAGTATACAGAAGAAGTTTTGAACTCACTCAAAGATTGGACAGAATGAGGATTTCGTTCAGACCGGGACCGCGGGGGGTTGACCCCTGAAAACCTCTCTTGGTAATCCAGGTTCTTCAATTCTCAGTTTTGTAATCATTTACATCACACTTTGCGAAGGTTACAACTCTCTCTTTACACTCCCAGTCCCCTTTATCCCATTATTAGGATAGACTTTTGTACAAATAAATAACAATAAAAGGCACCAATACGTGACTGGAACAATACACAAATAACCGCACATAAAAGAGAGGAGACTTACGACGACGTTTCGGTCCGACTTGGTACCATTTACAACATCCACCACTAACGAAAGGAGACCGGGTGGGTATGTATAGGCAGAATTGGTAGTAGTAGTAGTTGTTGGTGTTGTTGTCGTAGTATTGGTTGTAGTGGAGGGAAGGAAGTAGTAGTGGGGAGGTAGTAAGAGAAGGAGGGGCCGTGCCTATCACATAACCCAATTCTCTCCTTTTCGTTAGTGGACTTTGTAAACTGGCCCAGTCGGACCGAATATGTCGTTGTAAGCCCTCCTCTTTCTAAGTAGGGGTTATTTGATGTCTATGTACACATGTTTCACGGTTTGCAAGTGGAATTCTTCATCACTTGTCGGAACCTTGATAGAAATATTTCCTTATTGTGGGACAGAGTAAAGGACAATGGAACGCGAATTCCTAGCACCGCGACTACGCAATTGGACCCTCATTAGAGGAGAGCCTCGCCCACCGGAGATGATGTGTGGTGACTCTTTTGTTATGTACAAGACCAATTGTTCTCCAGATCACCATTTAGGTCGTACGTTGTAGACAGCAAACAATACATATATTACACTACGGTCCAGCGGTAGTTATCAACAGTCTCACCCTGGCTGTAACTTTGTCAAGGATATCCCTCCATCAGCGGATTCAATTATTCTTCAAATCATTCTAGTGTGGAAAAATTTCTCATAAAATACGAAACACAAGGAAAATCAAATTAATTGGCTAAATGGAAAACTGGTCCGCAGCGCCCAGACTTCCACGTCACACTTTATGTTCTGATGTCTTTCTCTTGATAAAACAGGCGCAGGACTAAAGGAATATTTTAGGATTTTTGGAATTAAACTGCGCGAAAATTAGGAATATCTTAAAATCTGTAATTCGGTGCATTATCATGCAAGGATGCTTAGTTGTTGCTGGTGAAGGGTGTTTTATCCCGGAATGGATGTTACCCTATTGCCTCCCATTCCTCAGACACCGTATGACCTTACGGGTTAAGTACTTCTAATGATTATAAGTATAATTGGGACTAACTGCCGAGATCCTTTAGTATTGAACATTCAAACAAAACCGATGATTACCCAACCATTAAGTTGTAACCTTTCCGAGAAAAACTACTTTAAGTGCCTTGGAAATGTGTCTCAAAGGAGGAAACATATTCACCATCACTTCTTCATTAGCTTTCATGCCGGAGTTATTTCCAGTCAAGGTACAGTAGCCCGACGAAGGAACCTCACTATCACTGCCAGAAACATTTCCCATCACGAAAGAATGGTCCAAAGAAGGAATCTCACTATCACTCACTTATTAGCGTGCCTACCAGAAACATTTCCCATCACGAAAGAATGGTCCAAAGAAGGAATTCTCACATCACTCAATATTAAGCGTGCCCTACCAGAAACATTTCATCACGCAAAGAATGGTCAAAGAAGGAATCTCACTATCACTCACTTATTAGCGTGCCTACCAGAAACATTTCCCATCACGAAAGAATGGTCCAAAGAAGGAATCTCACTATCACTCACTTATTAGCGTGCCTACCAGAAGCATTTCCTATAAATGAAAGGTACTTCAAGGCAATAATTTCACCATTGCTGATTCATGAACTTTCTTGCCAGAAGTAGTGGACATCACAACTCGAACGACATCGAATGCCTTTTTAAAAAGAGTTTATAAAATGGACTGTATGATTTACGCTGAGGCTGAACCAGTATAGTCCCATTTGGATTTTATCATTTTTATGAATAATAAAATAATATTATGTAATTGTTGAACTGTGTGGTGTGGAGGAATTACATTAAAAAGCCAATTCGTAATATCATTGAGGGCCACATCATTTCCTACATCCATTCCTCCACCTCTTCCCTCCACCTTTCCCTCCTTTCACTGTCCTTCGCTAAGGTTGCCCCCAGTATAGAACACAGTTTATTTTTACGTTTTATCGTACCAATCATAAACCTCTCCAATATTTCGTTACTGTACCCTCATTTTTTATGCTACTATACAGTACGATAAAAATATATCACGTAATTTCGTACATTTTCCCACTCTTTTAACGACATGTATTTTCAAGACTGAGTGAAGCAAATATTTATACCTTCGTTGCTTTTGTGGACAGATGAACACTAAACAATAGACACTAAATGAGCTATTATTTTTTTGCCAGTGTTACGAATGGCTTTTAGTTGCCATGAAATTCGAAATAGTACGTCACTCACACACACACCCACCCACACACACCCACACCCACCACACACACACACACACACACACACACACACACACACACACACACACACACACACACGAGCGACACTGCAAACACGGGGGTCATAATTGGAGTAGAAGACTCGATGAGTCAAAGGGCTGTTAGGAAAGTATTCTTCAGTCATAGAGTTGTCAGGCAGTGGATTAGGTCTAGCATGTGAGGTCGTGGAGGCAGGAACCATACATAAGTTTAAGACGAGGTATGATACAACTCATGGGCAGGGAGGAGCGAGGACCTAGTAGCCATCGTGAGAGGCGGGGGCCAGGAGCGAGTCTCGACCCTTGCAACCCATTAGGTTGAATTGGGTGGTGGTAAACAGGTGATGAGGGGCTGAGATGGCATTTTTTTCGGAGAATTGGGAATTACTTAAGTGCCAAAAGTACGATAATCAAATGGACCATGGATCAGAACTGGCATTTGACCTTTCTAGAGAAGGAACCTACTGGTTGCGAGGGACCGGAAAGTATCGAGTGTAACTCAACCAGGACGGAATGATACAGGAGATGAGGAAGTAATTCAGTATGGAGTCGAAGGCAGGAGGAAGAACCTGTGAACACAGCGACAGCTGCAGAAGCTTCTTCAGGAAGTCATCATGCTCATTACCACCGTGTGGAAACTCTGCCTCAGGGAGTCACCAAGCTCAGCACTACCAGTGTGGAAGCTCTTCCTCAGGGTGTCACCAGGCTCACACCACCGGTGTGGAAGCTTGTCTCAGGGAGTCCCCATGCTCCGCCCCCACCGTGTGGAAACCCTGCCTCAGTGGTAACAAGAAGTTCCAACACCTCGTCCCTAAAACACAATAAGAACATAAGAACATAAGAATGTAGGAACACTTGCAGAGGCTACTGGCCCATACGAGGAGTTCCTTTATCAAAACGTCATCTACCTAAAGCTACTCTCAAGAAACAACTTCCCACACCCCCCAACACCAATCAAAACCCAGCCCCTCCCCCTATATATTTGTCAGTCTCTTCTTACAAGCTACCCAGGTCCTAGCCCTATCACCCATGGGAAGGACTGTTCCACGCATCTACAACTCTGTTAGAAACCAGTACTGACCTATGTCCTTTCTAAATCTAAATTTATCCAACTTAAATCCATTATTCCTGGGTTCTTACTGGTTCGACACCTCAGTACTTTATTAATGTCTCCATGTTATGCCCGTCATCCACTTATACACTTCAATGATATCTCCTCATTAGCCTTCCAGAGCGTGGAGATATAAGGCTTTAGTCTATCTTCATACGGGAGGTTCCCTTACACGTAAAATCATTTTTCAGTCATGAAACATCAAAAGGGTATACAATACGGACAGGTTGGTTAGGTACGACCCATATGGCAACAGTTTAGACAACTTTATTTCCGAAAACGTTTTCGCCTACACAGTAGGCTTCTTCAGTCGAATACAGAAAGTAGGCAGGAACAGTAGAGATGTGGAAGACGATGTAATCATTCCATCACCCTTGTAGTCGTAGAATTTGTGGTTGTCGTCCTCGGCCTGGAACTCTGGAACTGCAACTTCTCCAGGCCGAGGGACTGACACCTCAAAATTCTACGATACACGGGTGATGGACTGATTACATTCGTCTTCACCTCTCTATGTTCCTGTTAGGTAAGACACATATGCACCAGTTAGACAACTTTATTCCGAAACGTTTCGCCTACACAGTAGGGCTTCTTCAGTCGAATACAGAAAAATAGGCAGGAACAGTGAGATGTGAAGGGACGATGTAATCAGTCCATCACCTTAACGTCGAGGGAATTGAGGTTGTCAGTCCTCGGCTGGAAGAAGTGTCAGGTCCCTAGTAGGGGAACTATCTGAAGATCAAAGCGACAGTGCGGGAGACTTAAATACTGTCGGAAGGAGAGGTGCAGGGTAGTAGTAGTAGTAGGTAGTAGTAGTAGTAGTAGTAGTAGTAGTAGTGAGCGGGCAACTGAGAGGTCATGTCCCTCTCAGATCAACCTTCTCACTGAAAAGCTTGTCAGGTGTTTTCTTTCCCAAGATGGCCAAGTGTTGCAGTGTCTGACAAGATGAACATCAAAATGGTATACATCCGACAGGTTGTTAGGTAAGGGACACATATGCAACAGTTAGACAACTTTATTCCGAAAACGTTTTCGCTTACAACAGTAGGCTTCTTCAGTCGAATACGAAAGTAGGCAGGAACAGTAGAGATGTGAAGAGATGTAATCAGTCCATCACCTTAAAAGTCGTAGAATTTGAGGTTGTCAGTCCCTCGGCTGGAGAAGATCAGTTCCATAGTCAGGACAATATCTGAAGATCAAGCGACAGTGCGGAGACTTAAATACTGTCGGAAGGAGAGGTGCAGGGTAGTAGTAGTAGTAGTAGTCGTAGAGAGAGGCAACTGAGAGGTCATGTCCCTCTCAGATCCAACCCTTCTCACTTGGGAAAAGCTTGTCCAGGTGTTTTCTGTACCAAGAGCCACCGTGATGCAGTGTCTGACAAGATGAACATCAAAATGGTATACAATACCGACAGGTTGTTAGGTAAGCCCACATATGCAACGGTTAGACAATTTATCCGAAACGTTTCGCCTACACCGTAGGCTTCTTCTTCAGTCGGGATACAGAAAGTAGCAGGAACATGTGAGGAGTAGCGATGTGAAGACGATTAATCTAGTCCATCACCCTTAAAGTCGATAGAATTTGAGGTTGTCGTCCCTCGGCCTGAGAAAGAAGTTCAGTTCCATAGTCAGGACTGTCTGAAGATCAAGCGACAGTGCGGGACTTAAATACTGTCGGAAGGAGAGGTGCAGGGGTAGTAGTAGTAGTTAGTTGTAGTAGTAGTAGTAGTAGTATTAGTAGTGGAGGCAATGAGAGGTCCTGTCCCTCTCAGATCCAACCTTTCACTTGAAAAGCTTGCCAAGGTGTTTTCTGTACCAAGATGCCACGTGTTGCAGTGTCTGACAAGATGACCATCAAATGGTATACAATACCGACAGGTTGTTAGGTAAGACACATATGCAAACAGTTAGACAACTTTATCCGAACGTTTCGCCTACACAGTAGGCTTCTTCAGTCGAATACAGAAAAGAAGGCAGGAACAGTAGAGTGTGAAGACGATGTAATCAGTCCATACCCTTAAAGTCGTAGATTTGAGGTAGTCAGTCACTCGGCCGGAGAAGTTCGTTCCATAGTCAGGAACTATCTGAAGATCAAGCGACAGTGCGGAGACTTAAATACTGTCGGAAGGAGATAGAGGTGCAGGGTAGTAGTGTAGTAGTAGTAGTAGTAGTAGTAGTGGTGAGAGGCAACTGAGAGGTCATATCCCTCTCAGATCCAACCTTCACTTGAAAAGCATGTCCGAGGTGGTTTTCTGTACCCAAGATGCACTGTTGCAGTGGTTGACAGATGAAACATCAAAATGGTATACAATCCGACAGGTTGTTAGGTAAGGACCAACATATGCAAAACAGTTAGCAACTTTATTCCGAAATGTTTCTCCTACACGTAGGCTTCTCAGTCACTACAGACAGTAGGCCGGAAACGTCGAGATGTGAAGACGTTGTAAACAGTCCATCACCCTTAAAGTCTTAGAATTTGAGGTTGTCAAGTCCCTCGGCGGGAGAAGTTCAGTTCCATAGTCAGGAACTATCTTGAAGATCAAGCGACAGTGCGGAGACTTAATACAGTCGGAAGGTGAGGTGCAGGGTAGTAGTAGTGTAGTAGTAGTAGTAGTCGTCGTAGTAGGAGTGAGAAGGCAATGAGAGGTCATGTCCCTCTCAGATCCAACCCTTCTCACTTGAAAAGCTGTCCAAGGTGTTTTCTGTCCATGATGCGACGTGTTGCAGTGTTGCAAGATTAAATCAAAATGGTTATACAATACGACAGGTTGTTAGTAAGGACCATATGCAACAGTTAGACAAACTTTATTCCGAAACGTTTCGCCTACACAGTAGGTTCTTCAGTCGAATTACAGAAAGTAGGCAGGAACAGACAAAAAAAAACAAATAGAGATGTGAAGGACGATGTATCAGTCCATAACCCTTAAAGTCGTAGAATTTGGGTTGTCAGTCCTCGGCTGGAGAAGTTCAGTTCCATAGTCAGGATCTATCTGAAGATCAAGCGACAGTGCGGAGACTTAATACTGTCGGAAAAGGAGAGGTGCAGGGTAGTAGTAGGAGTAGTGTCGTAGTAGTAGTAGTAGTAGTGTGAGAGGCAAACTGAGTGGGTCATGTCCCTCTCAGATCAACCCTTGTCACTTGAAAAGCTTGTCCAGGGTTGGATCTGAGAGGGACAGCCTTCAGTTGCCCTCTCACTATACTACTACTACTACTACTACTACTACTATACTACTACTATACTACACCCTGCACCTTCTCCTTCCGACGTATTTAAGTCTCCGCACCTGTCGCTTGATCTTCAGATAGTTCCTGGACAATGGAACTGAACTTTTCCAGGCCGAGGGACTGACAACCTCAAATCTACGGACTTTAAGGGTGATGGATGATTACATCGTCTTACATCTCTACTGTTCCTGCCTACTTTCTGTATTCGGCTGAAGAAGCTACTGTGTAGGCGAAACGTTTTCGTGGATAAAGTTGTCTAACTGTTGCATATGTTGTCTTACCTAACAACCTGTCGGTATTGTATACATTTTGATGTTCCTCTTTGTCAGACACTGCAACCACGTGGCATCTTGGTACAGGGAAAACACCTTGGACAAGCTTTTCAAGTGAGAAGAGGGTTGGATTGAGAGGACCATTGACCTCTCAGTTGCCTCTCACTACCATACTACTACTATATATCTACTACTACTACTACTCTACCCTGCACCTCTCCTTCCGACAGTAATTAAGTTCCGCACTGTCGCTTGATCTTCAGATAGTTCCTGACTATGGAACTGAACTTCTAGCCGAGGACTTGACAACCTCAAATTCTACGGACTTTAAGGGTGATGGATGATTAATCTGTCTCACATCTCTACTGTTTCCTGCCACTTTCTGTATTCGACTGAAGAGCCTACTGTGTAGCGAACGTTTCGGAATATACAGTTGTCTAAACTGTTGCTCTGTGTCTTACCTAACAACCTGTCGGTATTGTATACCATTTTGATGTTCATCTACTGTTCTGCCTACTCAGTTAGTTCTGAGCTATGGAACTGAACTTCTCCAGGCGCGGACTGACAACCTCACATTCGACGACTTACAAGGGTGATGGACTATTACATCGTCTTCACTTCCTCTATGTTCTGCCTACTTTCTGTATTCGACTGACGAAGCCTACTGTTAGGCGAAAGTTTGGAATAAAGTTGTCAAAAACTGTTGCATATGTTTTACCTAACATTTCAGTTTTCTCTCTGTATGTTCTCTAATGAGCATGTCCATCCTGTAGAAAGGGGGCCCAAAAAGAGCAGCAAACAAAAGGGCCCCTCATATGATGTTAGAGCTTTAAAATAACTTTTGGACTTCTGTTTTTATATTCTTGGAAAAACCCAAGTAATCTTTTGGCCTTGTTGGCACACTGAGGCAACTGGGAACAAACCAGCTCTCCCCCATCCACCCTCACCTACAACATTTCTCACCCATCCAGGGGCGGATTTTCCTTACACCTCCCTCCCCCATTTAAACCCTTTTTCCCCCCTTACCCCCCCCTTCACCCACATCCACTTTCACCCCCATACCATGCAAGTTCCACATCCTAAAAATGGCCATTATCCTCATTCCCAACACCATTTTTCCCCTTTCCCAAAAACCCTTCCCTCGACCATGGATATTAACCAGAACGGGGCCCAAAAAAACCTGAGCACATTCGCAGAAAGGAAACAAAGTATGGATACAATTTTAGATGGATAAAAATGAAAAAAAGAAAAGGGAAAAACATTAGAGACACCCCCAGACACGGGTAAAAAATAAAAACCCAAATTCACATATGTAAATACAGTGGGTTTTTTAGGAGTACGTTGCTGATCAGGAAACCAGGGGATTTTTGAGATAAGGAATAAAAAAAGAAGTGTCAAATGACTACCAGTAAGACAACAAAATTTGAGATCAGCTGATAAAGCAGTGAGTAAAACTCACCACTAAACAGCAGATGACCAAAAAAAAATGCGAGGAAAAAAAAAAGGACAATGGTGTGACAATCCAATTTGCTGACGACCCCACTGGTCAATGCAAAAGACAATTACGGGAGTCTTAAAACCACACTCAAACAGAGGGGAAAGTCTGGAGCACGCGGAGGACCATAACTTGTAACATTGAGAGCTAAAAAATGGTGATTGGTGAGGGAACCCCTTAAGCGTCAGCTATCGGGGACACAACTAGAAAGGATAAAGGGGTGAACTGCAGGCTTGACTTTGGTTCACCCCAAAATGATCTGATGTAGGGGCGCACCGTTTGGTGATAGCAACTAACTTTTTAAAGGGTAAAATTTGTAAGCCGGTAGAAGCCCTGGGCAGATGACCAAAACCCTGTGCAAGCCCCTTTTTAAACCTGACGATCTTACCAAATTTAAAACTGCCTTCTCTCCCAGTTTACAAAGTTTCACCCATTTGAAATTTGTTGTGAATTTCAGTACGGTCAAGGCTGGCAGTTTGGGAGTGAATAATATTTGTCTAATTTTCGTACCTGAAAAAAATCTGTACTGTTCTTACTGTTCTTAACTGTATTTAAAATTTTCTTTTGGTTTAAATTTTATACAAAATTTGAAAAAAGAGACACCCTTTGCAACGGGGGGAATTTTATTGGGGATACGTATCCCCACCTGGGGTTTTTTTCAATCCAATACAGAAGAAGGGTGGAAATGACAAATTTGAGTAATCAGTCCTCACCTGGACTATATACAGTCCATAAAAAAGGCAAGTGTATAATTTCATTACTGTGGTCACAAAACCTTTCCAAAACCCCTTTTTCGTGGAAAAACCCTTGGAAACTCATCCGACAAACTGGTTTAAAAAGACACGTAAGCAAACACTAGGAAAATTTGGGAAAACTTTCGGCCCTGGGACCTTGTCACTTCTAAAAGACAGTTATTTTTTGGGGAGATTGGGGCATGAGTGACACTGGTGCCAAAGAATGCTACTTGGGAAAAGAAAGTTAGACAATGGGATCATGTGACTCCTGTTTGCCTGGTTAAGTATCATGTTGCAAATATTTTCTTTTAAATTTTGTAAATTTGCAGTTTTATGTTCCATGGTGTCCCAAACCCCCATTATCCCTGCCCTCATCCCAATATGGCTTTCTTCGGGTCCCCAGTATCGCTCACACCTCACTCCCCTGTGTGTGTTAGAATTGATCGGGGCCCCACGCCCAAAAACCCCCTGTTTTTTTAAAACCCTTGTTCGCTGAGTGCCAGAGATATACAGAAGTTTTTTCCCAACGGCTGCGGGGGAAATTACCGTACTTTTGTGTTTTTTGGTCTCAATAACGCCCGTTAGGACATTCAGGGTAGGGGGTTTTTTTATTCCCGGGGTATTTATTTTTTATTGTGGCTATTTTGTTTATTTCCTCAGAGACAATATTGTCCGAAAACGAAAAGGCAAAATATAGTTAGGGAACAAACACAAATAACCCTGCACATAGCAGAAAAAAGCTCACGACATTGTAAAAGGGGCCAGGTCGGAATGAAAGGTCGTCGGGGCCTCCTCTGACTATACGGGTTTTTTTTTTGTATTATGAAAGTTTTAAACGTACTTTAGACATAACTCAGCCATACAGAACCAATTCAATCCGCATTATTTTGTGTGCCCGCCTCACCATCCTCTCCCACCCCTCTCCCCTTCCCCTACCTCTCCCACCCCTCCCTCTTCCCCTACCTCTCCCACCCCCTCTCCCCTTCCCCCTACCTCTCCAACCCCCCCCTCTTCCACTACCTCCCCCCCTTCCTCTTCCCCCTACCTCTCCCACCCCCCTCCTCTTTCCAAATCCCCCTCCCACCCCCCCCTCTTCCCCCTCCCCCTCCCACCCCCCTCCTCTTACCCTACCTCTCCCCCCCCCTCCCCTTCCCCCTACCTCTCCAACCCCTCTCCTCTCCCATACCTCTCCCCCCCCTCCTTTCCCATACCTCCCCCACCCTCTCCTTTTCCCCCTCCCTCTCCCCCTCTTCCTTCCCATTTCCCCTCCCCCCCCTCCTCTTTCCCACCCCCCTCCCACACCTCTCCTCTTCCCACTCCCTCTTCATTCTTCCCTCTCCCACCCCTCCCCTTCCCATTCCCTCTCCCACCCCCCCCTCCTCTACCCATTTCCCTCTTCCACCCCCTTCCCCTTTCCCCCTCCCTCTTTCACTTCTCTTCCCTCTCCCCCCCTCTCCTTCCACTCCCTTCCCCTTTTTTTCCCTCTCCCCCCCCTCTCCCCTCTTCCATTTTCCCCTTCCACCCCCCTTCCCCCTTTTCCCCCCCCTCCCACCCCCCTCCTCTTCCCACCCCCCTTCCCCTTCTCCCCCTCCCACCCCTTCCTCTTTTTTCCCCTTCCCCCCCCACCCCTTTCCTCTCCACTCCCGTCCCACCCCCCCTCCTCTTCCCACTCCCTCTTCCACCCCTCTCTCTTCCCACCCCTCCATTATTACCTTCCCCCTTTCTTACCCTACAAAACATGTAATATAAATTTTGCAAATTTTTTATAAGCAATGTTTTTTTTTTTGCACCCGGGAAATAACCTACGTCCACAGTTTTTGGGAAAAATATACAAAAACGTAATTTATCTAAGCTTTTGAAGAATTTTTTAACTATATTGATTATTTTTTTGTGAGGGGCGAGGGTTTAAATTTTCAGTCATTTTTATCAAATTCTAGAAAAAAAATTAATTTTAAGGTAGATTTCAGCAACTTTTTGTTTTTTTTATTCTTTCCCCCTCTCTCTCTCTCTTTACACAGGGTTTTACATGGGTTGGTTTTTGGGTTTTTCTCTTCTCTCTCTCTCTCTCTCTCTCCCCTTTTCCCCTCCCCCCCCTCTCCCTTTTCTTCTTTTCTCCTCTCTCTCCCCCCCTCTCTCCCCTCTCTCTTCCCCCTCTTCTCTCTCTTTCTCCCTTTTCTTTCTTTCTCTCTCCTCTTTTTATACAAAGGTTTTACAAGGTTAGGTGTAGGGTTCTCTCTTTATTCAGGGTTTTACAAGGTTAAATTAGGGTTCTTCTCTCTCTCCCCTCTCCCCCTCTCCCCCCTTTTTCCCCCTCTCCCCCTTCTCCCCTTCCCCTCTCTCTCTCTCCCCTTTCCCCTCTCCTCTCTCCTCTCAAACATACGTAACATTCACCTTTTAAAGGTAAGTAACTTACTTTCCCTACCGTTTTAACTTTTTTGTTTATCCTTTAAATTTTTTTACTTTTTTTTTTTACTCTTTCATTTTCTCGTTTCAGTAGAAAAAGTGTTTATCCTGACTGACAGCTGTCCCAGTGACAGTTTTCAGCTGGGGTCGCGTGCGGATAGCTGCTCTGACTCGCGTGGGATGACAGCTGTCTACTGACTTTCGCGTGAGTTGATAGTGTTACGAAATCTCCGTGAATGACATCTTCTACTGATCGCGTGGGAGCAGGGGTCTAATGACTCTCACGTGAGAACAGTGCTACTGACTTCGGGGGGATGCAGCTGTCTACTGACCCACTGAGGACAGCGTTAAAAGACTTCAAAGGGGGGACACTGTCTACTACTTCAGTGGGATGACAGCTGTTACTGACTTCGGGGGTGACATGTCACTGACTTTACGGGGGGATGCAGCTGTCACTGACCTCCGGGGGGGGACAGCTGTCACTGACTTTACGGGGGTGACGTGTTACTGACTCTCACGGGGGAGAAAAGCTGTTTATACTCTCACGGGGGATGACAGTTAACTTCGGCATCATAAAGTTTTTGGGACAGAGAAATAAATATCAACGTTTCAAAAACAGATTTTATTGGGGCGGGGTTTTGCTGTGTGAGAGGGGGAAAAGTTGTCCCAGAAAAAGGGAGTAGGTCTGCTGCATGTATCTTTTATTCGCGCCTCTTTTGACCCAAATTTCGCAGGGCTGAAATTTTGGGGTACCAGGGCTATTCCCCGTCTGTTCACCTGACGTTACTATATAAGCGCCAGGATTCTTTCTTCTGCTTCAGAATCTCCACGACTATGGTGCTGTTCGCACCTACTCCTAGGTTGAGGGACTGATTACCTCATCTTCTGTACATAGTTCTACTGTCTTCAAGTTATGTCCTAGAATTTGTATTGATAAAGCCACTGGTTGGCGAAACGTCTACAATAAAGATACCCAGATGTTGCACATGTGTCTTAATTTCATCATAATATTGGGAATGTCTACCTTTTTTAAAAAACGTATCTACGTCTCAATGGTGTTGCAGCAGCTGCTGTAATTCATAAGTGTTTATGACGTCTCTGTTTCGGTCTCTGAGGACCACCAAGAAGGTATCCACCGATTTCATTAGCCCAACCCCTTCTACCTCAATTTATGCGCAAGGACTAGTGCAGAGTGACGCATAATATTCCACGTAATTAAATATATACAAACATCTGGCACATAGAGAGAGAGAGAAGCTTTAAACGGCTTTTCGCTCCAACTTGGACTATTTATAAGGCTAGTCGAACGAAACGTCGCCGTAAGTTTCTCTCTTTCCTATATGCGGGTTATTTGTGTATTGTTACAGTCACGGTATTATACCTTTTTGTTCTTATTAAATATTAGTAGCGAAGATCTGAAACGGTTCTGAAGTTTTTTTTCCCCCGTTACTTCATCAGAAACAAAATCCGGGAATGGTCAGAAAAAAGTTTCTTAAGGCGTTCCTGAACTTGCCAGTATTATCGTAAACAATTCACTAAACTAACGAAATGCATTTTGGTGATTGTGAGAGATGAAAGAGCCTTTGTCTTTTCTCATATACTCAGTCCCCTCTACCTCAGTGCGTGCGAAAGGAATAGTGCAGAGTAAAGCAAAAGTTCCTAATGCAGTTAAAGGTCAGTGTTTATCTTTTCCTTCCATTAAAAATATTCTGCAAGTCATGGAAACTAAAAGATTTCCCATTTTCTTCAATAAAAAATGGCAAGTCAGCACAGACACATTCATAAATCAATTTGAACCTTCTACTTGTTAGAAGACACGAGCTCACACATTCAGGTCCGTGTTTCGATCCCCGGTACGGCTGGAAATATTGGGCGTGTTTCCTTAAGGCACTTGCTGTTCCTGTTCACTTAGCAGTAGATTAGGTACCCGGGTGTTAGTCAACTGGTGTGGGTCGCATCCTGGGGACAAAAATAACCTAAGTTACCAGAACTTCTTGTATAGCATAAAACTGATGTCAGCTATGGTCTGTATAAGTTGTATCATATACAAGTAGAAATATTATTTTTTTATTATTATTATTATTATTATTATTATTATTATTATTATTATTATTATTATTTTTATTATTATTATTATTATTTTTATTATTATTATTATTTTATTATTATTATTATTATTTATTATTATTATTATTATTATTATTATTATTATTAATTTTTTATTATTATTATTATTATTATTATTATTATATTTTTATTATTATTATTATTTTTATTATTATTATTATTTTTATTTTTATTATTATTATTATTATTATTATTATTATTATTATTATTATTTTATTATTATTATTATTATTATTATTATTATTATTATTATTGCAAATGCACTGATATCCGAAAATTCATTCAAATTTGCAAATTGGAAAATAATTGAAATCAGGCATCACGCATTATCACACGCAAACCAGCACTAAATTATGTTAATCTTATCACCTTCGTGTGTTAGTGTGACTTGTAAATAGCTCAGGTCGGACCGAAACGTCGTCATTAGCTTCCCTCTTCTATGTGCGGGTTATGTGTGTATCATCAGAAATGCTGGAAAAGTAATACACCAGCTTCTCAGGTTTGAAGCCAATCACAAGAGCCATTCTTAGGTCAATGCACCAAAAATTAATCTAATAAATGTGGAAAAATACAAAAGTTCACAACCTAGAATCATTATTAAGCTTCTTTCAATTAATTTTTTTAACTCTTTCGGAAGATTTGTTATCCAGTTATCATATAATAATAATAATAATAATAATAATAATAATAATAATAATAATAAAATAAATATCAGAATGATATATTGTTTGTACAGAGAGAGTGATAATTACTTGCGCATGCAGGAAGCTCGTGGTTATTCTTAGTTATGTAGAACATTTCTAACAATTCCAAATTTGTTGAAAAGAATACTTATGTATAGTTCAGGACGTGTATTAAAGGCGACGTATCACCACGAGTGACTTCTTCAGTCCTAATACAGAGATAACTTAGGAAACGAGTATATAGAATGGCAGGAGTCAGGTGAAAGGTCGCATGGGTAGCAGCAGTAGTAGTGGTGTGATGAATGGTTTGAAAAACCGACAAGTTGAAGATTGAGACACTTATGCATTATTATTATTATTATAATCAAGGGGGAAGCGCTAAACCCGGAGGATTATACAGCGCCTGGGGGGGGGGATGTGGAAGGCATTCAGGCTTAATTCGGGGAACTGGAGCACAGATCCAATTCCCTAAATCAAGAGCCCCTCACCAACATCAAGGAACCTTCCTTGAGGGGTGAGACACTTATGCAGCATATGGGAATCTTTATTCAGGAAACGTTTCCCCACACAGTGGCTTCATCAGTCCAATACAAAGAGGAAGGCGTAAGGAGAGGAGGAGTATGAGGTAATCAGTCCCTCAACCTGGAGTCGATGTGTTCAGTCCATCAATCTTGTAGAATGTACAGCATAGGGCCGTAGACGTGGCTTATATACTGTAGTCAGGTGAGGTGAAGCAGGCGGAGGCGGGGTCATAGTGGTACCATCCACTAGTCGAAGTAGGTCTTCGTCCAAAGGTTGAACAAGTGTTGAAGAATTCTTTGTAACAAGATCCCATGATGCTGCAGTGTCTGACAGTTGTGATGAATGGTTTGAAAAACCGACAAGTTGAAGATTGAGACACTTATGCAGCATATGGGAATCTTTATTCAGGAAAACGTTTCGCCACAGAGTGGCTTAATCAGTCCAATACAAAGTAGAAAGGCGTAAGGAGAGGAGGAGTTTGAGGTAATCAGTCCCGGAGTCGATGTGTTCAGTCCACCTACAAGACTGATGGACTGAACACATCGACTCCAGGCTGAGGGACTGATTACCTCAAACTCCTCCTCTCCTTACGCCTTTCTACTTTGTATTGGACTGATGAAGCCACTGTGTGGCGAAACGTTTCCTGAATAAAGATTCCCATATGTTGCATAAGTGTCTCAATCTTCAGCAGTAGTAGTAGTAGTGTTAGTAATTGTGATGAGACCACTACTTCAACTATTACTACTAATACTACTACTTCAACTACTACTACTACTAATACTACTACTTCAACTACTACTACTAATACTACTTTAACTACTACTACTATTACCCAAGCGACATATCACCTGACTCCTGTCATTATATATACCTGTTTCTTAGTTATCTCTGTGTTAGGACTGAAGATGTCAATCGTGGCGAAACGTTTCCTTTAATAAATGTCCTGAACTATACATAATTGTCGTTTCCCACATATTGTCGGTATCACTATACCATTTCTCAAATACAAATTTAACTACGTTCGTGAACTGGCAAATTTGCACATATATCATTAAACTCTGAAGATTTAGTCCTTTTCAAAACACGCGTCAGTTATTGAAGATTGTGGCCTTTAGGAAAAGGCATATGCCATTTATTTCACGGTAATAATATTCCATTTAAATAATTTAATTGGCAAATTATTAATTACATGGCTTACTCTTCTTGTGGGAATTGATAATTCCCACACATCGATACCATGCCTAACCCTTCTAGGGTAGGGTAGGTGCCTGAGCTGGAGCTTTTAGCTCATAAGACTGTCATTCCCATTATCCCCCTTGGGGCGGGGATGGCAGACCAGAGAGGCCTAGCTTGTGGCTAGGCCTGGGGACAGTTGGTCCCAAAGATGAGGAGGTACTTGTGCCTCCTCCCATGGGAGACTTAGGTCTCAGACACTCCCTAAAGAGGGAGTCAAGGCCGGGCCACCACTTGGAAAAGGCCCGGGCCGGGAGAATACCGGCGAATATTTAATAATAATAATAAATTCCCACAAGCGCCTTAACGGTTTGTGTTACTTACACCCGATTATCTATGTTATGGAACCCTTTCCAAGGTTCCTGGAAGTGATATAATAACTTTCGAAAGCCTCTAACGCTTGGCTTATTCGACAAAGGCTGAGAGTCATGTTAAATAGTGTAGTTGTAAATTTGCCAAATTAATGTGTAAAATAGTATGATTTTTTTTTTTCTTGTCCGATCACTTTCCCGGTAAATATAACTGAGAATAATTATTTTGACCGGCGTCAATCTTTAAAGACTGATGCATCTTACGAACATGATACTATTCAATAAATTTTCTTTAAGTGAAGGAGTCGATGTATTAGCATACCACAATAGTTAAAAAAAATAGAATTAATGGAATCAGAGCGATAACTTTTACTGGAAAGTATTTCTCTCTCTCTCTCTCTCTCTCTCTCCTCTCTCTCTCTCTCTCTCTCTCTCTCTCTCTCTCTCTCTCTCTCTCTTTCTCTCTCTCTTTCTCTCTCTCTCTTTACATAGGGCTTGACAAGGTTAGGTTAAGGATCCCTATCTTTATTGACAAGTTATTTACAAGTTAAGGATTCTCAACTTAATTGACAAGCTAAGAGCTGTTACCTACATCAGCTCCTTTGAAAGCAGTTTTATTGTTATGAAACATACAAGTAGGAACAGGATGAAGTTGGAAAATCTGTGGGCCAACATATTCTTGATCAACTGACTTT
>NC_069473.1:8943949-9018949 GCF_026875155.1 Cherax quadricarinatus
TTTTTAGCCAAACCCCCTTATATATATTTTAGATTGTTTACAATAATTTAATACTAAACAAACACAGTGAAATATTTTTTTTTTCGTTAGGTTCAGAATGATTTTGGCGAAATTATTGCATACACAAATTTTCACTTGTCCTATATGGCAAGATGAGCGTTGCTATTTATGCCAAGATCGCAAGTTGTGCCTATTCGGCACGACATATATATAATGTCGTGGAGAATAGTTATAACTTGCGATTTTGGCTTAAATAGCAACGTTCTTCCTCGAGACAATCCCCAGAGAGGGAGCCAAGGCCGGGTCACCACTACTTGGAAAAGACCCGCGCCGGGAGAATGCCGGCGAAAAAAAAAAAAAAAAAAAAAAAGCAACGTTCTTCTTGCCGAATAAGGCAAGCGAAAATTTGTGTATCCAATAACTTCGCAAAAATTATTCTGAATCTAACAAAAAAGATATATTTAATTGTGTTTGTTTATTGTTAAACTATTGTAAAATTATAAGTAAATAATTGCACACCATTGTCAATGTATGTATGTATATACATACATACATACATACATACATATACATACATATGCACACTTGTAAGCCATTGCTAATGGATGGTTCATAACAGTGTACTCGAGTAAATTTCTTGTACTCGAGTCCTTACGACATGAGTACACACTTGCACAACTTTACTAATCGATGCTTGACAACACTGCTGTACAATTGTGCACCGCCGTTGATCGTTGCATTACAACATTGCATATCTTTTGATGCACCAACATCCCAGACCTGGCAGGTATCATTGGGGTTCACCGGGGAAATTTTCTTCACCAACATTTCCTAGAAGTTGCCCCTAGTCATCAGTTCCACGCCATTAGTATTCTGCCGGGTGTCCCAAGCCACCGGCGTACTATAAAACTTGGAGCTGGGGGCGAGGAGGAAGGTTCAAGTGAGCGAGGCAGAAGTTTGAGTCAACACAAAACGCACCCAACCAGTTCACAACTAAACCACAATTTGGAGAAGATACTTTAGATGACCTCTCAGTCCGTCCTGGAACCACTTCCGATATATTTTGAGTATATTTCTTTTGATTTACTGTATGTACTCAGAGCAGAGATATAAACATAAGAACATAAGAAAGAAGGAATACTGTAGCAGGCCTACTGGCCCATGCGAGACCAAAGGTGTATGCATATTTTTTAATATACACTAAGATTTTGCCTTAATTCTTCCACACGGATTAATGTATTCTTTACTGGTGGTGCTCATGTGACAGCCGATAAGCCGATATGTTTACCACCTGATCAGCCAACCAACTAAATGTGGACCACAATCAGATCCTGAAAAAGAGAAAGGAGGAAAAATAGTGTAGGCCAGGAAACATGTGAAATATATTTCATGAGATTTAACTGGTATTGTATTACAATATGCAAAGGATGAAAAGTATAGTTTTGCATTGTATGATGAACCATAAGAATTTACCGCTTGTTTTTCGATATGACATTAGTCACTTTTTATTAACAGTCTAGAATTTGACTGAAATAACGTATACAATGGTCAGACTTCGGAAATGCCTCTTTACTTAGCCAATATCAATCTAATTGAAAAAATAATATCACATGAACTAATTTGCAGTCGACTAAGATATTTTAGTAATGGAAGATTAAAAGTCACAGACGTCAGTAACGTATTAAATGATATACACAAACTTAAACAAGTGTCTAAATAAAGCAATGTACTGTTTTAAACAGAGGAAATGGAAGATTCATCCTATATGACAGAAAAATGAACATTGCACAAACTACTGAAAATAACAAGATTGCAAGCAAACTCACTTGCCATGAGTTCTAACCCCACCCGTACCGTGGTTTATTGAAAACACTTTCCTGTTATCTGTTGTGAAATGAGAGAACTTCTGGTAATAATCCATTAATATAGAACTGTAATATAACACGTAGGATCAGACATTCAAAACAATCCAAGCTTCACCACTTGCACATTTTAAAGTAAAGTTTCCAGTAGCTCGATTGCTAGCTCACACACTGAGGTCCGGGGTTCGATCCCCGCACGGGTGAACATTAGGACGTGTTTCCTTAAGACACCTGCTGTCCCTGTTCACATATTAGTAAAATAAGATGGGTAAAACACACGACTGCAGTAATTAGGTGACCTGTCGCTCAGTGGTACTACATTAGGCTCAGAGCAGAAAGTAACCAGATTACATCCTGGGCTGGGAGAAACATACGCAAGCCTCCTGGCACCTAATACTAGTGTTCACATAACAGTAGATATGTAATTAGGAATTAGCCTATAGGGAAGCAGGTGAATTACGTTAGAGAATTTAGAGAATGATGGGATTTAAAACGAGTTGAGATTAGATAACTCCATAAAAAATATTATGGAAACCATAGCTAAACTATAACAATTATTATTATTATTATTATTATTAGAAACCCTCTTTAGCATATATTAATTCCCAAATTATTGGAATATTTCATTACCCTGGGGTGAAATATATTTTTTTACAGTATTTTTTTATACTTCAACTTGGGTTGATGAAATATTCCTATAATTTGAGAATTAGTAAATGCTACAGAGCATTTTTTAATAATTTATAATAATC
This sequence comes from Cherax quadricarinatus, assembly GCF_026875155.1. Lineage (NCBI taxonomy): Eukaryota > Metazoa > Arthropoda > Malacostraca > Decapoda > Parastacidae > Cherax > Cherax quadricarinatus. Next base: position 8,946,564 of record NC_069473.1, read on the forward strand.
GTCCTCGAAATTATAATTATTAAATCTATATGAATTACATCTTAACAAGGCCATGCATCTTATGAGATTAAAGTTTCTAAATAATGGCCTCAGTTCCTTCAACCAACACAAGTAGTGTGTGTGTGTGTGTGTGTGTGCGTGTGTGCGTGTGTGCGTGTGTGCGTGTGTGCGTGTGTGCGTGTGTGTGTGTGTGTGTGCGTGTGTGTGTGTGTGTGTGCGTGTGTGTGTGTGTGTGTGTGTGTGTGTGTGTGTGTGTGTGTGTGTGTGTGTACTCACCTAGTTGTACTCACCTAGTTGAGGTTGCAGGGGTCGAGTCCGAGCTCCTGGCCCCGCCTCTTCACTGATCGCTACTAGGTCACTCTCCCTGAGCCGTGAGCTTTATCATACCTCTGCTTAAAGCTATGTATGGATCCTGCCTCCACTACATCGCTTCCCAAACTATTCCACTTACTGACTACTCTGTGGCTGAAGAAATACTTCCTAACGTCCCTGTGATTCATCTGTGTCTTCAGCTTCCAACTGTGTCCCCTTGTTACTGTGTCCAATCTCTGGAACATCCTGTCTTTGTCCACCTTGTCAATTCCTCTCAGTATTTTGTATGTCGTTATCATGTCCCCCCTATCTCTCCTGTCCTCCAGTGTCGTCAGGTTGATTTCCCTTAACCTCTCCTCGTAAGGACATACCTCTTAGCTCTGGGACTAGTCTTGTTGCAAACCTTTGCACTTTCTCTAGTTTCTTTACGTGCTTGGCTAGGTGTGGGTTCCAAACTGGTGCCGCATACTCCAATATGGGCCTAACGTATACGGTGTACAGGGTCCTGAACGATTCTTTATTAAGATGTCGGAATGCTGTTCTGAGGTTTGCTAGGCGCCCATATGCTGCAGCAGTTATTTGGTTGATGTGCGCTTCAGTAGATGTGCCTGGTGTATGTGTGTGTGTGTGTATGTGTGTGCGTGTGTGTATGTGTATGTGTGTGTGTGTATGTGCGTGTGCGTGTGTGTACGTGTGTACGTGTGTGCGTGTGTGCGTGTGTGCGTGTGTGCGTGTGTGCGTGTGTGTGTGTGAGTGTGTGTGTGTGTGTGTGTGTGTGTACTCACCTATTTGTACTCACCTATTTGTGGTTGCAGGGGTCGAGTCATAGCTCCTGTCCCCGCCTCTTCACTGATTGCTACTAGGTCCTCTCTCTCCCTGCTCCATGAGCTTTATCATACCTCGCCTTAAAACTATGTATGGTTCCCGCCTCCACTACGTCACTTTCTAGGCCATTCCACGGCCTGACTACTCTATGACTGAAGAAATACTTCCTAACATCCCTTTGATTCATCTGAGTCTTCAACTTCCAATTGTGACCTCTTGTGTCTGTGTCCCATCTCTGGAACATCCCGTCTTTGTCCACCTCGTCTATTCCGCGCAGTATTTTATATGTCGTTATCATGTCTCCCCTGACCCTCCTGGCCTCCAGTGTCGTCAGGCCGATTTCCCTCAACCTTTCTTCGTAGGACAATCCCCGTAGCTCTGGGACTAGTCTTGTTGCAAACCTTTGCACCTTCTCTAATTTCTTGACGTGCTTCAATAGGTGTGGATTCCAAACTGGTGCTGCATACTCCAGTATGGGCCTGACGTAAATGGTATACAGAGTCTTGAACGAATCTTTACTGAGGTATCGGAACGCTATCCGTAGGTTTGCCAGGCGCCCGTATGCTGCAGCAGTTATCTGATTGATGTGCGCCTCGGGAGATATGCTCGGTGTTATACTCACCCCCAGATCTTTTTCCTTGAGTGAGGTTTGCAGACTTTGGCCGTCTAAACTATATTGTGTCTGCGGCCTTCTTTGCCCTTCCCCAATCTTCATGACTTTGCATTTGGCAGGGTTAAACTCAAGGAGCCAGTTGCTGGACCAGGCTTGTAGCCTGTCCAGGTCTCTTTGTAATCCTGCCTGATCCTCATCCGGTTTAATTCTTCTCATTAACTTCACATCGTCCGCAAACAAGGACACTTCTGAGTCTATCCCTTCCGTTATGTCATTCACATATACCAAGAACAGCACAGGTCCTAGGACTGACCCCTGTGGAACCCCGCTTGTCACAGGCGCCCACTCTGACACCTCGTCACGTACCATGACTTGTTGTTGCCTCCCTGTCAGGTATTCTCTGATCCATTGCAGTGCCTTTCCTGTTATGTGTGCCTGATCCTCTAGCTTTTGCAGTAACCTCTTGTGAGGAACTGTGTCGAAGGCCTTCTTGCAGTCCAAAAAAATGCAGTCGATCCATCCCTCTCTCTCTTGTCTTACTTCTGTCACCTTGTCATAAAACTCTAGTAGGTTTGTGACACAGGATTTTCCCTCCCTGAAACCATGCTGGTTGTCAATTACACACTTGTTTCTTTCCAGGTGCTCCACCACTCTCCTCCTGATGATCTTCTCCATGACCTTGCATACTATACACATTAGTGATACAGGTCTGTAGTTTAGTGCCTCATGTCTGTCTCACTTTTTAAAAATTGGGACTACATTTGCCATCTTCCATACCTCGGGGAGTTGTCCAATTTCAAATGATGTGTTGAAGATCTTTGTTAATGGTACACACAATATCTCTGCTCCCGCTTTAAGGACCCACGGAGAGATGTCTGGTCCCACCGCCTTTGAGGTGTCAAGATCGCATAGCAGCTTCTTCACCTCCTCCTTGGTTATATGTACCTCATCCAGCACTTGCTGGTGCACCCCCCCTGCTCTGATTTCATGGAGTCCTACTGGTTTCTACTGTAAATACTTCTTTAAATCTCGTGTTGAGCTCCTGACATACCTCCCGGTCGTTTCTTGTGAATTCCCCATCACCCTTCCTCAGTCTGATTACCTGGTCCTTGACTGTTGTTTTCCTCCTGATGTGGCTGTACAACAGCTTCGGGTCAGTCTTGACTTTCGATGCTATGTCATTTTCGTATTGCCGCTGTGTGTGTGTGGTTGTGTGTGTGTGTGTGTGGTTGTGTGTGTGTGTGTGTTAGTGTGTGTGGTGTTTGTGTGTATGTGTGTGTGTGTGTGTGCGTAACCGTGGCGTTCTGAGCTGCGAACACAGTGTGATATAAGCCGTGACACTGATACGATAGCGTGAGTAACATTTACTAGGAAATTTATAAAGTGCGACACAATAGTTCTGTCAACAAATCTCAGTAAAGATCTGTGTTCCTTATGCAGGAAAAAAGAGAATTACATTGTATCTTATACCAGTTCCGGACCTTTTTTTTTTTCTTGAACGTCGGCGGAGTTGTCAATTAAAATTTTAAATGATTCCCTAAGTTGAAGTATTTTATAATATTTTATGTAAAATGCAGAGTGTAAAAGGAGCGATGAACCGGAGGAAAATAGAAAAGTTTCCCAATCTTAGGTCTTCCAAGCCTCGCAGTATCCCAGTATTTTTTTTCAACCTACAGGCCGTCTTCCACCAAGGCAGGGTGACCGAAAAAGAAAAAAAAACTTTTGGTTATCTTTTTACATTTAGTAATTTATACAGTAGAAGAGGATACTAGTTCCTTGCTCCCAGAATTTTAGTCGTCTCTTACGACACGCATGGCATACGGAGGAAGGATTTTTTTCCAGTTCCCCATGAAGAGGAAGGGAAATGAAAAAGAGCAAGAACTATTAAGAAAATAGAAGGCAACTCAGATGGGTGTGTACATACCTGTGTATTGTGGCCTGTTATCTTGCTCGTTTATGAGACAGAAAAAGGCACCAGCAATCCTAGCATCGTGTTAAACAATATAACATTATTAATAACGAAGTGACTGATGGGGCATCAACAGTGTGAGTTAACAAATATGAGGAAAACTGGGAAGGAGAAATCCAAACAGTTAAAGAAAATTTTTGTTGTGGAAACAAGATAATTTCTTGACTATGGGATAGTTACTGCTTTCTGAAATTAATTGATTTTAATTTTTCACCCTGAGAGAATTCCATGCACAGTCTTCTGGATAAAATATGGATGAGGGATCATTATCACTAGTATACAAACAAGAAACAGACTTATGAGAGGGATCTTTATTGCAGAAATGCTTCGCCTTCCAGTGGCTTAAAGTCCATTACAGAGAAGAAAGAAGGATGATGATGAGGATTTTGAGGCAATCAGTCCCTCAGACTGGAGTCGATGTGTTCAGCTCATCTGTCTTGAGAAAAGCACAGAATATGTGTGAAAGACTGATAACCTCAAACTCCTCATCTTCCATTGTTCTTCTCTGTAATAGGCTGAAGAAGCCACTCGTTGGCGAAACCTTTCCGCAATAAAGAATCCGAAATGTTCCACAAGTGTCTCAGTCTTGATATGCATGTGTCGCCAGATGACTGCTTACCGTAAATAATGATAAACCGAGAAATCTGTAGCACTAAAACATAGTTAATAATTAATTTCTAATTTAGACTAGAAATAGCAATATGATTCTGGTATTATTGACTTTATTGATACCCTAGGTATTTTTTTTTTTATGAGGCTTATTACCGTCATGACTAAAGCTTACCAGCTGGCCACCTAAAATCCGGTTATGGTGCGCCTCAGATCCGTCACGAGTAAAGCTTTCCATCTGGCCACCTAAAAACTGGTTAAAATGCCTTTTAAGTCAATCATTACATTGCCTGCCACTGCTCTTCTCTCTATGTCTACCGTCAATAAAATCTTAATAGGCAGTATAGAGTATGTAAGTACTGGCACACACATAACAGGCCTGGTCCTGGACCGGGCCCCGGACCACCCTCCAGGTATACCATAGCTCAAATCCAGGATTGTCCACTTGCCTCTCCATAAGTTTAGAAGTCCAATATGGCCTCTGCTTCTTGAGGCTTCCAGTCAGGCGACCCGCGGCCCAAACAATATCTAATTTCTATTGATTTATTTAGCTTCCAGAGGCACCAATCTGGTTTAGAATTCTCTATTTTAGTTATTCTAGTACTGTGAATTAAGCACACCGTAGATGACAAAGTAAACCTTAAATTATGTGATGAGGTGTTAGTCTATAAGCATACCTTAAGCTCGCTACTACTTGGTTTCAGTTGGTTCAATTGGTAGCGACCTCAGCTCACACAGAGAAGCCTAGATTCGGTTACCAGACAAATGGAATCGTCTGGTATATTTCTTTACATCTGTTGTCCCTGTTTAGCCAGCAGACAATAGTTGTATGGAATTTCGAATACCCCGGAATTCCTAAGACTTGCGGTGTGTAAGGTCTTTTGGAGTTTGGAGAGACCTGTAACATATGAGCCATATTTCCAGTACCAACTCTTAATTATATGACTAAGATAGTGATAAAGCTTCAAGAGGCTAATATGCAAACGATTACGTAATTATATAAGTTAAGTTAGTGTTACATGTAGATTAATTTACCTAGTATATACGATTACCTTCATAAACAATGGTTATAAATGACCATAATTTTTAAAGGGGTGGACCGGTAAGCCAGCGGAAGGCCTCGGTCAGATGACCAAAAGCTCCAAAGGCGGGTCATCATCTGACTAAGACCCGCGTCAGGAAACATTTGTCCTGTTTCCTGACGAACCTTACCTAACCTAACCTAACCTTCATCTATGCCTATTTATCACCAACAAAGAGCCACCCACTAACGTGGACACAGCCTACTCAGGAAGAAGTTTTAGTCACCCATAACCTGTGTCAGGAGAATGACGAGGCAGAGAAACCTCTCTTTGTAGCTCCGGGTTTATCACAAAACAAGCCTTCTACCCTTCACTTTTCACATTACAAACTTGGAGGCACGCACATGTACACATACCAACGAGACGACTATCTTGTCTCGCTATTCCTGGTGTAAATGGTGACTCAGTGTTCCTAACGGGATTTAATAACCTATGCACTCCCACACATCAGGGGGTAATTGCATGTTACCAGCATAATTAAATGCGCATTTATAACTTCCCATGTGGAAGGTGCATCAACGGAAGCTTCACGATAGGTGAACACGGCTGAGAACATTTGGACGTGTTTCCTTAAGACACCTGCTGTCGCATCCTCGGACAAAAAATACCTAATTTGCCATAAATACTCTGCATAACAATGCGCTGTATAGCCCTTGTGGCTTAGCGCTTCTTTTTGATAATAATAATATTATTATATTATTATTATTATTATTATTATTATTATTATTATAATAGGTATATGACTACACCTGGGCATACAAACTGCCCTGTCTAGATCGAAGGTATCCAACCCTATGTTATCCAAGGGATAGGAAGGCAGGCTCATGAACTGAATTCATCTAATGACCTGATTGGATAATTAACTGATCATTCATATACACACCACTATATTTTATCCAAGTTATTTTTTACACACAAAAGCTGGTATGTAAATTGCCAAGAATAAAATATATCTATTATATTTAAATGTTACGAGATATTCTATTAAATTATGTAATGCATTTTTATAGTGTAATTGCGGCATGGAAGTTGCTTAGCAACAATGATCATATTACAGACTCTCCGGTAAGGTAACATTAGAGGTGAGTAATGCAGGTTATGACTGGCTGGCTCCTGGCTTGAGAGATTTCTTAAGTTATGATTGGCTGACCAACTAGCACTGACATAATAGCGAGTGTGCCTGGTTTATATAATTATAACATTGATTTTTAAAAGGAATGGACCGGTAAGCCAGTGGAAGGCATCAGTCAGGTAACTAATAGCTTCAGTGGCGGGTTAGCAAGACCCGTGATAGGAAACACTTGTCCTGTTTCCTGACGTATTCTACTTACCTCAGATACTTAAGTAAGATCCACCTACTCCAGACACTGAGGTATCTGGATGTTCTCTTGTAGGATTTGCAGTAGATGGCTTGCAAATTCATTTTTAATCTCGTGTTTGGTGTAATAATTGCTTAAAAGTTTAGCCAAATTACTCCTAAGTGAAAGACATGTTTTGCTGCTTAATTAACCTCACGTATTATAATTACTCACGAAATCGTAATAACACGATTGCAAACAAACCACGGTAAAAGTGGGGTTGTAACCCATGGCGAGTGGTCGTAAACCTCACTCGCCATGGGATCTAACCCCACCCGTACTGTGGTTTATTATAATTACTTGGGAGTGTCAAATACATATCATTAATTAATTATTTAATAAAGCATTAATTATCTAAATAGTATTCCACAACCCGAGCGTATTTATTTACTGTGGAAAGAGTTTTCAAAATTCATTTATAATTTACCAGTGTATCTTATTCACATGTTATTGAAATACTCTGGAGAAGTGTTGCTATGAATTTACTTATATTTATTCTAATAGTCATTTATGAATGCTTAAATATTTTGGTATTGTGAGGGATTTCCACATGACCATGTATCTTAATGGTCACTTATGCATGCTGGAATATTTCTCTATTGCGAAAGATTTATTGTTGTCTGTTTTAGGCTAGCATCATTTTTTTTATGTATTAAGGACCAACACATTACTATCAGTGTACATTCCTAAATTAGTAAGTTTTAGTTGCTAGTGATCACTTAAAATATTCATAAATTTATTTTGTCACAAGGATAGTTATCTCAGTGTTATTTATACGTATAAATTTTATATCTTTGGTGTTTTCATAGAGTATCTTAGATCTCGCATATTACACTAATGGTTCAGATGGGTTCAGCTGATAATTAGTTAATTCTGTATAACATATGCTTTATTGTGACGGCCCCTATTATCTCTCTCTCTCTCTCTCTCTGTCTTTCTCTCTCTCTTACCTATTATAGTGGCTGATATACATTATACATGCCTACAGAGGGGAGGCGTTCTCATAACATTGGACATATACCTTTAAGAAAAAAAGATAAATAAAAATGAAAAAAGAGAGAGAAGCAGCATCACAGAATTTCTCAAAGGCTCCAGACGTTCTCGCAAACGAAAAGAATTACTGGTAAGCTGGTTCGCTTAAATTAAATGCATCAGTGAGAGTCGCGGAGAGGTAGAGAGAGCAACAAGCCACCAGTGAAATTAAAAAAAAAAAGACTGAAAAATGACATCTAGTAGTGAACCTTTGATTAAAGAGAATTTACATAAATGGCAGTGAAGAAACAGATGAAAATTTTAAGTCATATAATAGGGCTGTTTGCTGTTAGAGTTTTTAATGAGACTTATGAATGACATACAAATTAATTTTTTATGAATGGACCGAAAACTTTTCGAAAATCTGAAAAAAAAATCTGACTTACCTAAACTCTTTTTGACTTAGAAGAAGTTAGACTAATGGAGCTCCATATTCAAAGAGAATTAAAAAGAGAATATCTCGTGCCTTAAATATCTTAAGGAGACGGAGTCTGGGCAGAAGCATCACAACACTGTAATTATAAACCCCATGTTTACCTCCACTAAATAATCGTAGCTGCAAAATGAAAAGAAAAAAACTAATGATAAAGAACAATAAGTCACAATACTGTGACTTTGTAAATGGTCCAAGTCGGACCGAAACGTCGTTTTAGGCTTTTGTCTTTATGTGCGGGTTATTTGTGTAATGACATGACACTGACATCCCACTTAACATGAACCAAAATATTGTCTCAAGATTCCTATCATTGTGATTTTTATGAATTGTCCAACTACGGTATTGTGATATATATTTTTTATGGGAACATGAGTGTAGAGCCTAACTTAATTACTGGCCCATTGCGACAATGACCAGGAAGTGTAATATACCTGTATACCTGGAGGGCTTCTCGGGGGTCAATGCTCCGTTGCACGGTCCGTGACCAGGCCTAGCGGTGGATCGGGGTCTGATCAACCAGGCTGTTACTGCTGGACGGCTGATCAGGTACTGACTTTAGGTGCCTGCTCAGTTCCTTCTTGAAGACAGCCAGGGGTCTGTTGGTAATTCTTCATTAATGTTTGCTGAGGTTTTTGCCTTTAGGATTTCCATGATTCGTTTGTCGTGTCTTTGGGAAGAGCGTGTGCAATATTATGTCGTTTGAGGGACACTCAAGTTACTCAGTAGTTTTTAGTAGTTGACCGTTCCCAGGATGCGACCCACAACTATCGACCAACGCCCTGGTACCTTTTTTTACTGAAGGTTAACATGGGCAGCGGGCATGAGGAGACTCGCCCATATGTTTCAACCTGCCCAGGATTTCTAGATTTATAGAATTTGCAAACAAAAGCTCGACAACTATGATCAAGAAGTAATAATACATAAAATACATGCAAAATGAATAACCAAAATAGTAAGTAGATAAATTTTCAAGTTTTTAAGGAATCGAACCCGAAGTGAATTAGTCAAGTAAAATCCGAGGCAACTGCAGTGAAAAGTTGTGTTCCTCAAGGAACGGAACTCGCCCAAATTCACTCTTTTATTCTTATATCTAACAAAGACAAAGATATAAACGAAAGTACAGTAAAAATCCTTTCCAGACGATGCTAGAATCTGAGTACACAGTAAATCTCCAAGCTGATATAAACCATGGCTACAAAAAACATTATAGTTCTCAGTAACGATAAATTAGTTAATGTGCTACGATAAATTTAAGAAAATATGTATTAGAAAGGAGTGTAAAACAAATTGAAACCACTCAATAGAACAGTAGAGGAATGTGAGGAACTCAGAAGAGATAACATGAGGTCTTACATTTAAAGGTCACAATAATTTTAATATTACACATACAAAAAAATTATTGTTAGATAACTATAATTTTCAAAACATAATATGTTAAGCCAAATACGATACTTTCTAAGTCAACTGTTCTCTCTTTTCTGCTCTCCAAAGGCACAGTGAGTACAGCTGAAGGGACCTTAGATATTCCTAATAATGTAAGTGCTTGATCAAATACGAGCAGTGCAGATTGTATATACTTTTTCAAGATAGGCGATATCATCACATTCCAAGTCGACTGTTATCGTCGACTTTGAAAGTAGTGATATCGCATATCTTGAAAAAGTGCACAGAGCTTGCACTGCCTGCATTTGATCAAACACCTATATTATTAGGAATATCTATGGTCCCTTCAGCTGTACTTCCTGTAATTCTGGATAGAAAGATTCACTTTAATATACAAGTGGAAAATTCGGGAGAGATTGGTCCCAAAGCAGCACAAAGAAATACATTCTTATGAAAGCAAGATAATCGGCAGTCAGAGAAAATACCGTCAATGGAAAGCAGGAATGTAATAAGCACACCAAGAGTTAACTTCATATGTGTACAACGGCAAAGAAAATTCAGTGTCCTCGCTTAATACACACAGAGTGAGTTACTAACAGACCGAAAGCCGTAGGCATCATCATTCAGGCTTTGATGACTACGTTGAAATGCATTCAGACATAACCAACAGCCTAATTGATAAGGCCTTCACTCAAGAGACTTCATATTGGAGAAGGCCACAGGGACGGTGACCCTTGGAATCGTTAACAGTCAATTTATAGGCCAAGATGTGTGCTTTAATGCTGGTGAAGGACGTTTAGCCCAAGGAGTTATTTCTACTCATTCCTGCGTCCAAATCCGATTTCCTCCGATTTCCCAGAAGCTGTATGACTCCTATGAATATATTTGTTGCCACAAGTTTAAGGTGGATTATTTTTCTAAAGATTTTTAACACATTCGAGATGTGTAGCACAGAGCTTACAGAGCCACGAGATAAAAGAGAAAAATTGAATGACTGCCTCTAGAGGATCGCAGGTAATAACGAAGAAACTCACGAACCAAACCAAGCATTCATTAGTCTAGGACAACGTTTCGCTCTTTTTAAGGCTTTATCAGCTCATTAGGTTAGGCTAGGTAAGATTCGGTAGGAAACAGGATAATTTTTTCCTGACACGGCGGGTCAGCTTTTGGTCATCTGACCGAAGTCTTCGGCTGACTTACCGATCCACCCCTTCAACATTCTTTTCAGTGGATTTAATAAAAGCGTACATAGAACAAAGAGTCGTCTCTGTAAAAGCTTGTTCGGCCAAAGGGTCTTTTTTTCCAGCTGAAGCTAAACAAAATTCCCAGAGAATAATATATAGTTGAAATAGTTGAGAGGCTGAAGCAGTTGGCAGCTAAAGCAGCGCTCAACTTTAAAACACAGAAGAATAACTCAAAATATGAGACCTCTTTATACCCCACCGACTTCCTGTCTCTGCCCCAGGTATCAAATATTTTATGGTTAATAATATGTTGACTGATATTTTGGGGAGAAAGATGGTTGGTTTTAAAGACGACCATCTCTTATTTCAGGGGCAGTCTCATAACTTTCGTTCACCTGACATAATTTTGTTCTGTCATATTCATTTTATATCGACGTGTAGCCTCAGAATCAGATCTATGCTCCTGGGTCCTATCTTCAATATTTGGTGTATCATAAAATTTATTTAAGTTGCCAGTGGTTGTCGCACGTACTTCACTTACATCCCATTAAAAATGGGTTGAGCAAATATTTTTGTTAGCGAGTTTGGTTTGAGGACGACCTGTCTAGTATGGGCCAGTAGGCCTGCTGCAGTGTTCCTCCTCCTTTATGTTCTTATGATATACTTGATATTACATTCGGGCTTTTTTTCACGAAACCAATTTGATACTTTCTGTTTATAAAAATGTTGAAAGGTCTGCTGAGGTTTCTTCATCCATTTTCCTTCATCCTCGTGAAGATCCTCTTCTTGTTTACCTTGTCTCTTCTTATCATTGTAATGATCCTCTCTTTACTTAGTCTACTCTTATTGTATTGATCTTCACATTGTTTACCTTGTCTATTCTTGTTACTCTAAAGATCCTCTTCATCTCTACTTTGACTTTTCTTGTCATTCTAATGATCTTTTCCTTGAACCATACCCCCGGCCGGGATTGAACCCGCGGTCATAGAGTCTCAAATCTCCAGCCCGTCGTGTCATTACGATTTCTTAAGTCATCTTGTGTATTCTTGTCACTGTAAACATCCTCTCAACATCCTTATCAGTTCCTCTGATGTTTTGTACGTCACAAGAGCTGGCTCTTCCTTTCTCTATACAAATAAGAAATTTCTCTTAGCTCTAGCAGCTGTTTGAATACACATCTTAGCAATTTCTTGAGTTTCAGACTGGAGATTTGTATATAAATGATTCATGGCAATGCATTCTCGTGAATGGGGTACACACGCGAAGTTAATATTTTGTGAAATTATTTATCAAGGCAAATTAGACACATGTGCAACACTTGGGTATCTTTAATGAGGAAACGTTTCGCCACACAGTGGCTTCATCAGTCCATACAAAGGAGAATGGCGAAACGTTTCCTCATTAAAGATACCCAAGTGTTGCACATGTGTCTAATTTATCTACTTGTCGTTTCTCTGAACCATTGATCTACATTATTTATCAAGCTTCCTAAACGTTGCATATCAAGTGGTGTTCAGTACCGTTAAGATGATGAATCAGATTCATGTGCAAACTCTGGGTATCATTACTTAAACATACATTGATGTTGTACATGTGTCTAATTCATCTTTCCGAATGTTACTCATGTTCCCTGACAAAGCTTCAGAGGTGGTCAAGATAGATTAAGTTCAATGCAGAACAGTGAGTCTATTAGAGACATGTTCGTCCAGTTATCTCAGAAATGAGGAAATGGTATGGTGATACCGACAAGATGTGGAGAAAGACACTTATGTACAGTTCAGGACATTTATTAAAGGAAACGTTTCGCCACGAGTGGCTTCTTCTCTGTATTAGGACTGAAGAAGCCACTCCTTTAATAAATGTCCTGAACTGTACATAAGTGTCTTTTTCCATATCTCAGAAATGCTTAGCATTATTTTATTTATGGGTGACTCAAAGGTAATGTGAAGTGATTGTTTACACTAGTGTATATTCCGTAACAATGTTTATTGTTTTCGTTTTCACTGATGTTCCTAGATTTCTGTGTGATTCAGTGAACAGGTTTAGTGTACTGGTCAGTCGTAGTTCAGTATTTCTTTTTTCAAGGCACCGGCCTTATCCCTCCCAGGCAGGGTGACCGAAAAAGTAAAACGAAAGATTTTCTTTTTGCATTGAGTAATAATATTTTTTTAATTATTTCAGTGATTTTCCCTCCTATTATTACTTTGTTTTCGGTCTCCTTTGCCAATTTGAAAAAAAAATTCTTTTGCCGTGGTTAAACCCATAAGGTTATTTATTCTACATATATCGACGACTCTAAATATTTCTGAGGTATACTTTTGTCTTTAGTTTATGTTCTTTTTACTAACTGATATCAACCACAAACAAGAGTTCGCTGGATTTAATATTTGTAATTAGTGCATTAATAAACGCTAAGAAAATGTTGATTCATTTTCAGTGTTCATCTCTTATGAAGACTCGATTTTTTTCTGTTTATTCTGCGTCTTCTGTTTGTCAATAGCGTCATCCTTGACAAAAGTCAAAAGTGGATCTAAACGTCCTAATATTTTTCTCCTACATGTGGTTTATTTACAAATTGTTCCAGCCACTGAATTGAGTCTGTTATTCTTTATGAATATAGAGTGCATCCATCCCTCTCTTTCCAGTCATTCTCCGGGTTGTTAGACATGCTCTCCCATTTTTGAAACAACTATAGTGCTCTGGAAAATTTAATCCTCCGAAGCTGTGTATGTAAGAACATGAAAGCGCTCAGGATCTTTTCCTAATATTGTGGTATAAATATAACACACACACACACACACACACCACACACACAACACTGAGAGGAATTGACAAGGTGGACAAAGACAGGATGTTCCAGAGATTGGACACAGTAACAAGGGGACACAGTTGGAAGCTGAAGACACAGATGAATCACAGGGATGTTAGGAAGTATTTCTTCAGCCACAGAGTAGTCAGTAAGTGGAATAGTTTGGGAAGCGATGTAGTGGAGGCAGGATCCATACATAGCTTTAAGCAGAGGTATGATAAAGCTCACGGCTCAGGGAGAGTGACCTAGTAGCGATCAGTGAAGAGGCGGGGCCAGGAGCTCGGACTCGACCCCCGCAACCTCAACTAGGTGAGTACAACTAGGTGAGTACACACACACATATAGATGTCGTGCCGAATAGGCAGAACTTGCGATCTTGGCTTAAATATCAACGCTCATCTTGCCATATAGAACAAGCGAAAATTTGTGTATGCAATAATTTCGCCAAAATCATTCTGAACCTAATGAAAAAAAATATATTTCGTTGTGTTTCTGTATTATTAAATTATTGTAAACTTATATAAAATATATTTCGTTGGGTTAGGCTAAAATAAATTGTTCTTGTTTTAATAAGGTTAGGTAAGTTTTCTAAGATTCTTTTGGTGCAAAATTATCAATTTTTACATCAACATTAATGAAAAATATGTATCTTTAAACGTATAAGAGAAAATATTAGAAAGGACTTAATTTTAAATGAGTTCTTGCTAATTGACCAGTTTTACATATTCAGCACAATATATATATATATTATATATATATTATATATATATATATATATATTATATATATATAATTTTTTTTTAAATATATAGGGAAGTACCACCTCTATAGCTGGAATGGGGACCCTCATCCTCAGAGAAGGCAATAAACGTACCTCAGGGAAAGCTCAAGGTTCTCCCCGGATTGTTTGAATATTTTCTTCTCCTACCAACCCCTATATTTTGTATTCTATGTGAACATTTATTAATAAACAGAATACATTTGCAGAAAAACACAAACATGAATACAATGGTACAATGTATTAAAGATCATGAATTTCCTCCAGCTCCACCGAAGCCGGACGCGAGCCAAGTATGCAGCAAGCATTTCCTCTCTGGATGGCCACGCTGAGGTGCTGGAACATGAAAGTGACTGCCCTTGGTGTCGATGAGTCTGGAACCCAATTCTTTGAGGAAACGTTTGGCATTTTTTTCCCATGATCCCAAGGTCTCTGATCCCACTGGGACAAATTGATACTGTTGGTTTATGTCCCTGTACTTGCTGATCTTGTACTCCTCCCTGTGGTCAACAGCTCCTCCCTGTCGCCCCACACTGTGATGGATATAGGTGTCAGCCAGTGTGGACACACAGGTATAGTCCCATGCTAAGAGCTTGCCATTCTTCCAAAGATAGATGGTGATCCTGTCGAGGCAGTTTGCTGGGATGTGGGTATGTTGGCTGCTAGTGATCGGGGCTCCCTCTCGGCTGGGCATCCAGCTGTAGCAAAGGTTCTCTTTATGATGTCGTTGACCTCATTGTGTCTTGCATGCCAGCCATTGGTTTTGGAACAGTTAAGACCATGTAGACCGTATTGGTCTGCTTGCGCGTCGCCGCAAATACACATACATTCTGCGTGAATTGGGGGAGCAAGACGCAGAGCCACTGCAATACGGAGGGTAGTAGGGTCGAGTCGTGTTCCCATTGCCGATATGGGAACTGTTTGCAGGAAGTCCCCGGAGTGATGTGCACTCACAGCCTGGAGACGGGCAGTCTCCCTATCTGATGTTGCACCCCTGAGCATGTTGGCAAGCACCTTTTCAGCGATTGGGCCATCCCAGCGTGACTGTGAGCCAGTACTGCACTAGGGTTTGGTGCTGGAGCAGCAAGAGTCTCCCATTCAATGATGGCACTGGCATAGCTAGGGTCCTGTATTCCTGCTGAGTCACTGAGGTTATCAGGAAGAATTTGTCTTATCAACTCGTTTGATGCTATGGAACAGGATAGGAAAGCTGGTAGAGCAATCTGGGAGGATCTGCTTGCAACCACTGTCCATCTTCAAGGGAAAGATTCAATACACTCTCTAGCATGGTCTTTAGGAGAGAGTCATATTCCTTGAGTTTTGGACTGCTGATGACAGGCAGGATTGACAGGCACCTGGTGAGTAGGTAGAAGGCATCATGTGTGTCAATGTCTTTCATCCTGTTTTCCATCGTCCGGAGGTCTGAGACTTTTTTTCTAGGATCAGATTGATGGCATTGGACCCATGAGGAGCCCCAAGGAGAGTGCTATTGGCTGGATCAATGGCTCGTGCTCCTGGTAAAACGGCGCTAATATTCTGGATCATCTGTTGATTGGTAGAAACTATTTCACATTTGGTGGGGTTTAAAGAAAGGCCCAGGCTTTCTCCAATGTCTTTAATTTTACTGATGTCCTCTAGTAGAGATTTTGTTGTACCAGCTAGGGTACCATCATCCAGGAACTAGATAATGAGCTCGCTGGAGAGTGCTTCTGTGTCTTCCTTGATGACCAAACAGAATAGAAAGGGGGCGAGAGGGTCCCCCCGTTGCACGCCCTCACATGAGTCAATTTCATGGTCCCCAAACAATAGTTTGGAAGTCAAACTATAACACGATTCTATGAAGGGATAAAGGGAAGGGAAGTTTCTATAAACTGCTTGGAGAGCAGGATCCCTTCTGACTGAGTTGAAAGCGTTGGCAAAGTCCAATTTGACCAAGGCTTTTTCATCGGACATGTTTTTGATATATACTCGTACTGCGTGGGCAGCTGCTTCACAGCCCTGTTGAACGCCGAAACCGAGCTGAGTTGGCTTCAGCATTGCAGCAGCCTCTTGATTCACCCTTCTTACTGCAGCCTTGGCGACTAGGCGCCGAAGGGCCTAGTCGCCAAGTGCAATGGGTCTGATTCCGCCATCCTTTTTCAGGAGGGCACACAATGAGGCACCAAAGAAAAGGGGTCTGATGGCCTCTGGGACACTGCCAGCCAGGCACAGGTTGGAAAATTTGGTGAGTTCAGACAGCAGCCTCTCTGAAACCTCACCAAGTGCTGGATTGAGTATTTGTTTAAGTGTTGACGCCTTAAACTGGTGAAACCTCCTGCTGAGCCCTGTGGAAATGACATAGCAGCTTTATACACATCAGCATCCCGTAAGGTTATATGTTCTTCACTTGCTGCAATGTCAGGGAGGTCAATGCTGGTACTGGGAGCCCTGGGTGGATGTTTGTCCTTCAGAGCTTGCGCCGTGCTGACGTCCTTGGGAGCTATGGTATCCTCACTGGTTATAAGCCTCAGAGCTCCAATAGTATTACCCTCTTCTATTTTTTTGCTAATTTGGGCTCTGATTTATTAGGCGTCGGGTGTCCTGTTGTTGGCATTTGCCCGGCGGGTGTTTGTCGCCGTAGGGGATGAGACGGACGAGGTTGTCATCCCTTGGGAATTCATTTATTGCCCTAATAATATGTGTTGTTAGTGACTTGTCCCTCCTTGGTGGGACAGCACACACACTATATATATATATATATATATATATATATATATACATATATATATATATATTATATACCGAATCGGTAAAACTGGTCATGTAGAAAGAATTCATTTAAAATAAAGTCCTTTCCTAAAATTTTCTCTTATACCTTTAAAGGTATATTTTTTTTTCATTTATGCTAACGTAAAAATTAATAATTTTGTACCAAAAAACCTTAGAAAACTTACCTAACCTTATAATGAAAAGCGCAATTAAATTTAGCCTAATCCAACTAAATATGTTTTAGATATCTTTACAATAATTTAATGAACAAACAAACAAAATGAAATATATTTTTTCGTTAGGTTCAGAATGATTTTTGCTAAATTATTGCGTACACAAATTTTCGCTTACCTTATTCGGTACTTCAATATATATAAAAATGCAGTATTAGAATGTGGGGCAGAAGTTTGTGGTTATAGGAGGGTGGGCGCAGGAGGAAAGAGGAGTGAATGGTGGAATGATGAAGTAAAGAGTGTGATAAAGGAGAAAAAGGTAGCTTACGAGAGGTTTTTACAAAGCAGAAGTGTTATAAGAAGAGCAGAGTATATGGAGAGTAAAAGAAAGGTGAAGAGAGTGGTGAGAGAGTGCAAAAGGAGAGCAGATGATAGAGTGGGAGAGGCATTGTCAAGAAATTTTAATGAAAATAAGAAAAAATTTTGGAGTGAGTTAAACAAGTTAAGAAAGCCTAGGGAAAGTATGGATTTGTCAGTTAAAAACAGAGTAGGGGAGTTAGTAGATGGGGAGAGGGAGGTATTAGGTAGATGGCGAGAATATTTTGAGGAATTTTTAAATGTTGAGGAAGAAAGGGAGGCGGTAATTTCATGCAGTGGCCAGGGAGGTATACCATCTTTTAGGAGTGAAGAAGAGCAGAATGTAAGTGTGGTGGAGGTACGTGAGGCATTACGTAGAATGAAAGGGGGTTAAAGCAGCTGGAACTGATGGGATCATGACAGAAATGTTAAAAGCAGGGGGGGATATAGTGTTGGAGTGGTTGGTACTTTTATTTAATAAATGTGTGAAAGAGGGGAAGGTACCTAGGGATTGGCGGAGAGCATGTATAGTCCCTTTATATAAAGGGAAAGGGGACAAAAGAGATTGTAAAAATTATAGAGGAATAAGTTTACTGAGTATACCAGGAAAAGTATACGGTAGGGTTATAATTGAAAGAATTAGAGGTAAGACAGAATGTAGGATTGCGGATGAGCAGGGAGGCTTCAGAGTGGGTAGGGGATGTGTAGATCAAGTGTTTACATTGAAGCATATATGTGAACAGTATTTAGATAAAGGTAGGGAAGTTTTTATTGCATTTATGGATTTAGAAAACGCATATGATAGAGTGGATAGAGGAGAATTGTGGCAGATGTTGCAAGTATATGGAATAGGTGGTAAGTTACTAAATGCTGTAAAGAGCTTTTATGAGGATAGTGAGGCTCGGGTTAGGGTATGTAGAAGAGAGGGAGAATACTTCCCGGTAAAAGTAGGTCTTAGACAGGGATGTGTAATGTCACCGTGGTTGTTTAATATATTTATAGATGGGGTTATAAAGGAAGTAAATGCTAGGGTGTTCGGGAGAGGGGTGGGATTAAATTATGGGGAATCAAATTCAAAATGGGAACTGACACAGTTACTTTTTGCTGATGATACTGTGCTTATGGGAGATTCTAAAGAAAAATTGCAAAGCTTAGTGGATGAGTTTGAGAATGTGTGTAAAAGTAGAAAGTTGAAAGTGAACATAGAAAAGAGTAAGGTGATGAGGGTATCAAATGATTTAGATAAAGAAAAATTGGATATCAAATTGGGGAGGAGGAGTATGGAAGAAGTGAATGTTTTCAGATACTTGGGAGTTGACGTGTCGGCGGATGGGTTTATGAAGGATGAGGTTAATCATAGAATTGATGAGGGAAAAATGGTGAGTGGTGCGTTGAGGTATATGTGGAGTCAAAAAACGTTATCTATGGAGGTAAAGAATGGAATGTATGAAAGTATAGTAGTACCAACACTCTTATATGGATGTGAAGCTTGGGTGGTAAATGCAGCAGCGAGGAGACGGTTGGAGGCAGTGGAGATGTCCTGTCTAAGGGCAATGTGTGGTGTAAATATTATGCAGAAAATTCGGAGTGTGGAAATTAGGAGAAGGTGTGGAGTTAATAAAAGCATTAGTCAGAGGGCAGAAGAGGGGTTGTTGAGGTGGTTTGGTCATTTAGAGAGAATGGATCAAAGTAGAATGACATGGAAAGCATATAAATCTATAGGGGAAGGAACGAGGGGTAGGGGTCGTCCTCGAAAGGGTTGGAAAGAGGGGGTAAAGAAGGTTTTGTGGGCAAGGGGCTTGGACTTCCAGCAAACGTGCATGAGTGTGTTAGATAGGAGTGAATGGAGACGAATGATACTTGGGACCTGACGATCTGTTGGAGTGTGAGCAGGGTAATATTTAGTGAAGGGATTCAGGGAAACCGGTTATTTTCATATAGTCGGACTTGAGTCCTGGAAATGGGAAGTACAATGCCTGCACTTTAAAGGAGCGGTTTGGGATATTGGCAGTTTGGAGGGATATGTTGTGTATCTTTATACGTATATGCTTCTAAACTGTTGTATTCTGAGCACCTCTGCAAAAGCAGTGCTAATGTGTGAGTGTGGTGAAAGTGTTGAATGATGATGAAGGTATTTTCTTTTTGAGGATTTTCTTTCTTTTTTGGGTCACCCTGCCTCGGTGGGAGACGGCCGACTTGTTGAAAATATATATATATATATATATATATATATATATATATATATATATATAATATTTACAGTGGACCCTCGACCAGCGATGGCATCGATTAACGATAAATCTGACTAGCGATACATTTTATCGCAAAAATTTTGCCTCGATTAGCGCTAAAAAACTCAACCAACACTATTCGTTCCGTCTGAGACACGTCCACTTCTGGCCAGTGTTGACAAGCCAGCCAGCCACCGCGGTCGCTTCCAAGCATACAATCGGAACATTTCATATTATCACAGCCTTTTTAGTGATTGCACCTGCAAAATAAGTCACCATGGGCCCCAAGAAAGCTTCTAGTGCCAACCCTACAGCAAAAAGGGTGAGAATTACTATGGATATGAAGAAAGAGACCATTGCTAAGTATGAAAGTGGAGTGCATGTCTCCGAGCTGGTCAGGCTGTACACAAACCCCAATCAACCATCGCTACTATTGTGGCCAAGAAAACGGCAATCAAGGAAGCTGTTCTTGCCAAAGGTGCAATTATGTTTTCGAAACTGAGATCGCAAGTGATAGAAGATGTTGAGAGACTGTTATTGGTTTGGATAAACGAAAAACAGATAGCAGGAGATAGCATCTCTCAAGCGATCATATGTGAAAAGGCTAGGAAGTTGCATGACGATTTAATTAGAAAAATGCCAGCAACTAGTGGTGATGTGAGTGAATTAAGGCCAGCAAAGGTTGGTTTGAGAGATTTAAGAATCGTAGTGGCATACATAGTGTGATAAGGCATGGTGAGGCTGCCAGTTTGGACCAAAAAGCAGCTGAAAAATATGTGCAGAAATTCAAGGAGTACATAGACAGTGAAGGACTGAAACCTGAACAAGTGTTTAATGGTGACACTGACAATGTTGTGAAACACTTTAGGAATGTCATAAAGGAACGGGAGGTACAGGCCTCTATGGGCAGATATGTTGTGCGACAGAGGTCCAGTGACTCTCAAGCTGGTCCTAGTGGCATTAAAAGAAGAAGGGAAGTAACCCCGAAAAAGGAATTGCCACCTCAAGTCCTAATGGAAGGGGATTCCCCTTCTAAACACTAAGACCATCAACACACTCCCCTCTTCCCATCCCATCAATCATCACCAGATCTTCAATAAAGGTAAGTGTCATGTAACTGTGCATGTCTTCTTCAGTTTGTGTGTATTAAAATTAATATTTCATGTGTTAAATTTTTTTTTCAATACTTTTGGGTGTCTTGCACGGATTAATTTGATTTCCATTATTTCTTATGGGGAAAATTAACTTGACTAACGATTATTCTGACTAACGATGAGCTCTCAGGAACGGATTAATAGCGTTAGTCGAGGGTCCACTGTATATATATATATTACTGTAACCATGAACGAGTGGTATTGATCAATAACAACACTGTGCTAGCTGAGGATTCGAACCCATGTGGTACTGGCCTGCCTCATGGTAAGCGAGAACCACATGACACTTTAAACCACAGGGTTGGGTGGTCCTGTGGTTTAAAGCGTCACGTAGTTTTCGCTTACCATGAGGCAGGCCAGTAAAACATGGGTTCGAATCCTTGGTTAGCGCATTGTTATTGATCAATATCACTCGTCCATGGTTACAATAAGCCATGCGTGTCGTAAGAGGCGGCTGAAATGCCAGGAGCAAGGGGCTAGTAACCACTTCTCCTGTATATATTACTAAATTTGAAAGGAGAAACTTTCATTTTTCCTTTTGGGCCACCCCACCTCGGTGGGATACGGCCGGTGTATTGAAAGAAATATATATATATATATATATATATATATATATATATATATATATATATATATATATATATATAATTGTTTTACATGATGGTAGGATTGCTGGTGTCCTTTTTTCTGTCTCATGAACATGCAAGATTTCAGGTACGTCTTGCTACTTCTACTTACACTTAGGTCACACTACACATACATGTACAAGCACATATATACACACCCCTCTGGGTTTTCTTCTATTTCTTTCTAGTTCTTATTCTTGTTTATTTCCTCTTATCTCCATGGGGAAGTGGAACAGAATTCTTCCTCCGTAAGCCATGCGTGTTGTAAGAGGCGACTAAAATGCCGGGAGCAAGGGGCTAGTAACCTCTTCTCCTGTATATATTACTAAATGTAAAAGGAGAAACTTTCGTTTTTCCTTTTGGGCCACCCCGCCTCGGTGGGATACGGCCGGTGTGTTGAAAGAATGAAATATATATATATATATTCAGATATTTGGGAGTGGACTTGTCTGCAAATGGGTCTATGAAAGATGAGGTGAATCATAGAACTGGTGAGGGGAAAAAGGTGAATGGTGCACTGAGGATTCTGTGGAGATAAAGAATGTTATCCATAAATGCAAAAAGAGAAATGTATGAGAGTATAGTGGTACCAACACTCTTCACTGTCTAGGGTGTGAAGCATGGGGGGAATGTTGCAACGGGAAAGGCTGGGGGGCAGTGGATGTGTGTGTCGAAGGGCAGTGTGTGGTGTGAATTTATGAAAAAACCCGTAGTTGGGATTAGAAGGTGCGGGATCAAAAAAACGTTTCTAGGGGGTTGAAAGGGGCTGTTAGGGGGTTTAAAATTTTTAGAGGGTGGAACGAAATAGAATGATTAGGGGGCGTAAAAAATCTGGGGGTAAAGGGGGTTAGGGTCAAAAGGGAAAAGGGTTGGAGGAAGGGGGTAAAGGGGTTTGGAGTGCTAGGGGTTGGGCCTTCCAAAGCATGGTGAGTGTTTTAGGTAAGGGGAAAATGGGGCAAAGGGTTTTTTTCTCAATATGACTGTTGGAGAGGGCAAAATAACTTTTGTAAAGGGTATTGGGGAAAAGGGGTTTCCCCGGACTAAGAAATTTTTAAAGGTTTTTACGAGCGAGAAATGTCCGGCCCGGGCGGATGACCTTTTTTAAAGAACAGTCTCTCTGCATTGATTGGAACAATAAGATGGAATAGTCTATTCTCTGAATTTAATTGAATATGACTTGTACAAGATTCTTTTATATATCAAATTTATATAAAAAGTTTTTTTTTTTTGATAACTTGATTTTGTTTAGCGGCTTATGGCAATTCTGAAGAAAAGGGCAATTACGTTGTAAATTGAAAAGGAGTAAAGAACCCCTGGGTTTGGTTGGGGCCTAGTCAGCATTTATGGAATCGGGATGATATCTTCATTTCGTCTAGAAAGTGAACCGATGATCCCTATCTCGCTTTCGAGTGAAACATCCTGTTTTTAAATCCCACATAATCCCCCCGAGACTTTGTTCATTGAGTTTCGAGGGGTTTTTGCTTACGGGAAAGGGATCTAAAAAAATTATGTCTATTTTTTAGAAAGGAAACCTCGAAGGAAGAAGGGCATTTTAATTACCTATTATAGGAGTAAAAAAGGAGGGGGGGCTGTCGGCTTGCCAAACCTTTAAAACAATTTAGACCTAATGTAACAACGGAGGGTAGGAAAAGTGTCTGTAGGCCCAAGTGTTAAAAGTAAGCAACAAATGATTTTCTTTAAGGTTAGGGAACGCTTATCAGAAAAGACTATACTGTGATCCAGGTTCGTAAAAGGTAGATACATTAAATCCATTAACTGTTCCCGAACAGAAAGGGGCTTGATCTTACGTCTTTAAAAATCTTCCAATTTTTGGACCTTTTTAGAAGGGCAAACTGGACTTATGTCCCCCAAAACCACACAAAAGAAAATAGGAATTAAAGAATATTTTCTTTTCCCCTAGAGGTTTTGATTTCTTAAGATCTGATGAACCCCTTCCCTTAGGGTTTTGATCCCTTTAGGTCTTTATAGGAATTTTGGCCTCAGGGATACAACAGAGGCCCCAGCAACTTCCTCACTTTAATCGTGTTCGTTCTTGATGAATTTCTTATCTGGGGGGGAAGAAAACTGTCAGGAATGGTCAGCAACCATGAAGTCCTTAAAAATTTATAATGTGACAAATTCCCGAACTCTCCCCAAAAACAACAAACGAAAGAGTGTTACCTGTAACTCTGAAAGTCGGCCAGGCTGTAAGGTGGATACCCAAAAACTTTCCTGAAGAATTTGTGTTTTTTTGATATGCTTTTAAAGGGTTGCCTTCTTAGTAGGTTATAATTACAATGATATCCCCGGACAAAGTTGCATAGATATTCAAAGCTGTAGGGAAAAAAACATTCCCAACCCGGTACCCAGGTGTCGAGGGCCCTTCAAGAGGGTAGCGGTATTTTCAAAACCTGAAATGATAAGTTTGTCTTCCCCCTCTGTGAAGGGAGGTAAATTTGGGTTGGAGTATGTGCTACCTACGTTGTTCCATTACCCTTCATTAATTGTGTTGTGGGAAAATTAACTTTTTATTCCCAAATTTAAGGCACTTGTTTCGAGCTCGCGATCTTTTTTTTCTCTCCCCCTTAACCATATTCTTATCCCCTTTTCTTTCCCCAATTCTCTTAAATTTAAATTGTTCCCACGTACCTAGCTCTTCCTCCGATCAAGTCTTCCTTCCTTTTTGTCTTCTCTCTCCCTTCTAACGTCTATCTTTTTTTTTTCTTTCAAATTTGATCTCTCTCCTTTTTTCTTCTCTTTCCTTTCTGTCCTTTTTCTCCTCAAAATTTTCTTTTCAAGTCTTCCTGGATCTTGCATAAGAAAGATTCAAATTTTTCCGTTTTTCCTAACTTACTTCCCGCATTATCCAAAACTGGTTTCCTCCCTACTTGCAAGAAAAACTTAAACTACCCGGGGAAAAGAAACGGGATCAAAGAAAATGGGGGTTCAATTCCCTTGCTCAAACTGTAAATAAACCAGAGGGGCCGATCCCTCTTAATTAAACAAATGTATTAATTAAAAAGAAGGGTTCTGTGCCCGCTTCCCCAGCAAACGTAAGTGAATGGGGTCACTTTACCCTCCAATTTCTCTAAAAACAAGTGTCCTACAAGTTCCCCTTTATAAAATAAAGAGTCAATGAAACAAATTGTCATGGAAAATCTCGGGGGCCTAGAATCTAATCTCCCAAAATGTTTTAAGCTCGAAAAAAAAGGTGGAAATTTAAAAATTTATTCCTGCCTACTTGACTTACAATAAAATTGGACAATAACAATCACCAAATCTTTAAAAACCCGTACAGTGTTTCCCCCATGGGAAGATTCTCATGGTGGTGGTAACCCTTGTGTATGCGGCGTTGAAATTCCCAAAGGTAGATTCGGATGGAACGAATCTTTTTCAGTCGAGTTGATCCGGCAGGTCGCACTTGTGAAGCTTACTCAGCCCTGTAAAAACTTCAGACAGTTTTCCAAGGCTGGGTCTCCCCAGGAAAATTAATGAAAAGAAAAGAACAAAAACTGACAAACATAAACACTTTATTGTTTAGAAAATCTAAAATATAAAACACTTAAATATGAAATATTGATCCTACCTTAAAGAAAATGAAAAATGAAAAATATAAATGATATCTGAATTCAACGCTAATATATATATATATATATATAAAACTTGGGTGTCTGGTGTTGGTGACACTGCGTGTTGTTGAAATCGTAGCCATTGCCGATGATGGAGGGGGGGTCGCAGGTGTTGGTGACAACCCACCGGCTCGTTCTTCACAGATTTTATAGCCATCATTAATCTGTCCAGATGACAGGAGAGCAGGTTTTCTCCACTGCAATGATGAGGGGTTATATCCTGCTACTTGCATACACAAACAGGTAAGTGGATCAGAATTTGGGACGTCTCAGGACGTTAGTCCGTCTCCTTCAATTCTACTCGTTGATTAGCAGGCGACCCTCTCTGTCCTTTCAAGAGTAGTGTAGGGAGCTGTGAGTCGAGTGATTTACTGTTTGACCGGAGCCCCACACGTCACCTTTCGGGGGGGGGAGGAAGAGGGAGGGGAAGGGATAGCGGGAGCTAGTCTGACCCTACCTTAACAAGCAGCCGGCAATCAAACTATCTCTTTCGGGGAGGGGGAAAAACGATGGGGGGAATAGCCGGAGCGGGACTTACCCTACCTTAACAAGTAGCCTGCAATGAAACAATTGTTACTATATACTCCCTCGCTACTCCTATCTATTGAACTTTTCCCTCACACTAGAAACAGGGTTCACTTACATTTATTTACTTCCAATATTGACCTTAATAAAGAAAAATATAACTATGCTATATAACAATAAAATCTGAAACACTACAAGTGCAAATATGATTGCCTCGTTGTCTTCATCTTTGCGCCTTTTCCCCGTTGTCTTATCCTAGTTGTGAACCCATGTCCACATCCGCTTTCTGTATAACTATCCTTGTTGAATACCTGTAATATTGAATGCCTATGTACAGTCCCTAAGTTCTTAACACGTTTCTCAAGTATCATTTCCATGCTGGTGCTGTGTACCCGAAGATGGGCCTACCATATGTTGTATTAAAGGCCCAGAATGTTTCTTTGTGGAACTTAATAGATGCTACTCTCAGATATGTTAAACAAGCACTAGCTATAGAGGTTATTCGTTTGATGTTAGCCTCCGGAGATATGCTATGTACTATACTCAACCCTTGGTCTTTCTGAGTGAAGTCTGCAGCCTCTGTACCTTCTTACTCTTTCTCAATGGCTGAGAGAGAGAGAGTAAGAAGGTGACAGAAGCAGGAAGGAGGAACAGGGCAGGTACTGACATAAAAGGGAGCACAGCCTCAGGGAAAAACAGCAACTGCATCCTCCCACAGAACCACCCACAACATCCCCTCAGCCCCTACCACCCCACACCAATCAAGCACAGTAACAAGAACGCAACCACACTCCACACACACAGTCCCCCCTACCTCAGCACTGATACCGCAATAGTAACCTGCCAGAATATCGAGACCTGCCAACCACATCCACAGCCTGCACCAAAGCAGATGGAATTACAAATAAGCATGAGTGGCATCCCCGGACATCATAGCACTCAGAGACAATGATCACAGGAAGTGATAAAACACACAGTCTCCCTGTCTGGATATCAGATCCTGAAGAAAGAAAGGGTGAACAGAGGGGAAGGAGGAGTTACTCATCATGGGAGATTTTAACCATATGGAGATTGGGAAAATCTGAGCCACATGTAAACCAGAGATGTGGAGAGCCAAGATGCTGGAGGCAGAACTTGAAAACCCCACTTACTAGCATGTTAGAGACACAACCAGAGAGAGAGAGCAGATGATAAACCAGCAAGAGTGGACCTCGTATTCACCTTGAACAGTTCAGACATAGGGGGATATCACACATGAACGGCCACTAGGTGCTAGTGATCATTAGGTACTAGTGATCACATTTCGAATATATAGCAAAGTTAACAATGGAGATTAAAGCAGTACGAGAAGGACAGGAGAAGCCAAACTTCCAAAAAGGGGACTTCACAAGTATGAGACAATTCTTACATGTGGTGCAGTTGGTAAGTGAGCTAGAGGGAAAGACGGTAAATGAAATAAGAGAACATGTGGCCACAAAGTGTAGGGAGGCAGTGGAGAAGTTCACACCAAGGGGCAACAGAAACAACGGGAAGGCCAGAGTGAGCCCATGGTGTACCCGGAGGAGTGGAAAGCTCTAAGTCGATTGTGCTACAGCTTGGAAAGGGTATGGAAGACAAAGGACTCAGAAAAACATGGAGTTGAGCTGAAGAGGCAGAAATGAATATGCATGATCCTTTCGAGAATTACATAACACCAAAAGCAAAATCTGACCTAAAGTTGTAATACAGTCACATCAGGAGGAAAACAACAATCAAAACCAGGTAATCAGACTGAGGAAGAAACGAGGAGAGCTCACAGGGAACGACCAGGAAGTATGTGACGAGCAAAGTTCACGATACAGGGAAGTATACGCAGTGGAGACAGAGAGGCTTCCAGCAAACTGAGGTGGTAGGGTGCACCAGAAAGTGAGGGACACACTGTACACGACTAAGGAGTTGGTGAAGAAACTGCTGGGGAACTAGATACTTTGAATGCGGTGAGCTCATATGATCTCTCTCCTCGGGTCCTGAGAGGGAGATCAGATGTATTGTGTGTGCTGCTATCAACAATTTTCAATAAATCTTTCGAAACAGGGCAACTAACCTGAGGTGTGAAAGACAAATGTAATTCCTATTTTTAGAAAAGGAAATAGACAGGGAGCATTAAACTGCAGATCAGTGTCGCTGACATGTATGAATATAATGTCGTGGAGAAGGTAACAGAAGTAAGACAGGATAGAGAGGGGTGGGTAGACTCCATCTTCTTTGACTGAAAGAAGGCTTTCGACACAGTTCCACAAAAGAGACTAGTTGAGAAGCTGGAGAAGCAGACAGAAATAGGAGGGAAAGTACTGTAATACATCGGGGAATACCTGACAAGAAGGAAACAACGTGAGTTGGTACGAGACGAGGTGTCAGAGAGGGTGCTTGTGTACAGTGGGGTTTCACAAAGGTTAGTGCTAGGTCCAGTGCTGTTTATTATATATGTGAATGACATGGAGGAAGGGATAGATTCAGAGGTGTCCCTACGCAGACGATGTGAAGCTAACGTGGAGAATACAAGCGGGCGAGGATCAGGTAAGACTACAAAGGGATCTGGACAGGTTGCATGTCTGGTCGGACAAATGGCTCGTGGAGTTTAACCACAGGAAGTGCAAGGTTATGAAATTTGGGGAAGGACAAAGAAGACCACAGATGGAGAACACTAAAAGGCTGCAAACCTCAGTCAAGTAAAAGGATCTTGGGTTGAGCATCATACCGAACACATCTCCTGAGGCACACATCAACCAAAAACCTGCTGCAGCATATGGGTGTCTGGCAAATCTGAGAATAGTGTTTCGGCACCTAAGTAAGGGGTCACTTATGACACTACACCGTGTACGTCAGCCCCACATTGGAGTATGCAGCCCTAACATGGAACCCCACATCTGATCAAACATGTCAAGAAATTAGAGAAAGTGCGAAGGTTTGCAGCAAGGCTAGTCTTGGAACTGAGGGCTTCGTCCTACGAGGAAAGGTTAAGGGAATGCAAACCTGACAACACTGGAGGACGGGAGTGATAAGGGGATATGATAATGACATATAAAATACTGAGAGAAACTGACAAGGTGGATAGCAACGGAATGTTTCGGAGATGGGATATAGCAATGGGTCACAACTGGAAGTTGAAAACTCGGATGAGTCCTAGGGGTGTTAGGTAGTACTTCTTCAGTCATAGAGTCGTCAGGAAGTGGAATAGTCTCGCGAGTAATGTACTGGAGGAAGGATCTATTCACAGCTTTTAAAAGAGGTAGAATAAAGCTCATGGAGCAGGGAGAGAGATATCAGCGAAGAGGCAGGGCCAGGCGCTATGACTCGACCCCTGCAACCACAAATAGATAACAAACAGGTAAGAACACACACACACACACACACACACACACACACACACACACACACACACACACACATACATACACACACACATACATACACACACATACACACACATACACATGGAGAAGTTTATCAGGAAAAGACTGTTGAAGCATCTAGAGAGGAAAGAGATTGTACACGATAACCAGCACAGTTTCAGGGAGGGGAAATCCTGTATCACAAACCTGCTGGAGTTTTACGACAGGGTGATAGAAGTAAGACAGGAAAGAGAGGGGGTGGGTGGACTGCATTTTCTTGGATTGCAAGAAGGCTATGAACACAGTTCCACACAAGTGATTAGTGCACAAGTAGAAGGAACAGACTGGAATAACAGGAAAGGCATTACAGTGGATCAGAGAATACCTGACAGGAAGGAATCAACGAGTGATAGTACGTGATGAGGTGTCAGAGTGGGCGACTGTGACGAGCGGGGGTCCACAAGGGTCAGTCCTGGAGTCAGTGCTGTTTTTGATATATGTGAACGACATGACGGAAGGAACAGATTCAGAAGTGTTCCTGTTTGCAGAAAAAAGTGAAGCTAATGAAAAGAATTCACGTCGAAAAGGATAAGGTAGAAGAATTACAAAGGCATTTGGACAGGCTGCAAGCCTGGTCCAACCAGACGCAAAATCTTGAAGATTGGGGAAGGTCAGAGAGGACCCCAGACAGAGTACAGGTTAGGGGGATAAAGATTGCAAACCTCATTTAAGGATAAGGATCGTGGAGTGAGTATGATACCATCTCCTGAGGCGCACAGCAAGCAAACAACTGCTGCAGGATATGGGTGCCTGGCAAACATAAGTCAACCTGGAGAGTACCTGGAGGGTATTACGGGGATCAACACCCGGGAGGCCCGGTCCACAACCAGGCTTCCCGGTGGATCAGGGCCTGATCACCCAGGCTGTTACTGCTGGCCGCACGTAGTCCAACATACGAACCACAGCCCGGCTGATCCGGCACTGACTTTAAGTATCTGTTCAACTCCTTCTTGAAGGCAGCCGGGGACCTATTGTTTTCTCTTAGTGTAAAAATGGCGCTCCTACTTTTCACTGGGGGTATTTTTCATCGCCTGCCCATTTCTTTTACTTTCGTAGGGAGTGATTTCTGTGTGCATATTTGGAACCATTCCTTCTAGGATTTTCCGAGTGTAGATTATGATATATCTTTCTTGCGTTCCAAAGAGTACAAGTGACGTGCTTCCAAGTGTTCCCAGTAGTTAAGGTGTTTGATGGAACTTATATGTGCAGTAAAGATTCTCTGTACATTCTCCAGATCTGTAATTTCACCTGCTTTAAACAGAAATTTTAATGTACAACAATATTCCAGCTTAGAGAGAACAAGTGATTTGAAAAGAATCATCAATGGCTTGGCATCTCTTGTTTAGAATGTTTTCATTATCCATCTTATCATTTTCTTTGCAGTTGTGATCGTGGCACTGTTTTGAACCTTGAAAGTGAGATCCTCAGACATTTCCACTCCCAGGTCCCTCACATTATTTTTTCGATCTATTGAGTAATCAGAGTTCGTAGTATACTCAGTTCTAGTTATTATCTCCTCCAGTTTTCCATAACGGAGTAGTTGGAATTTGTTTTCATTGAACGTCATATTGTTCTCTGTTGCCCATTGGAACACTTGGTGAATATCTTCTTGGAGGTTAACCGCGTCCTCAATAGATGACAGTGTCATGCAGATCCTGGTATCGTCTGCAGAAGTTAACACAGTACTGTGGGTTACATCTCTGTCTATGTCTGATATGAGGATAAGGAACAGGATGGGGGCAAGTAGTGTGCCTTGTGGAACAGAGCTTTTCACTATGACAGCTTCCGATTTAACTGTTTACCACTAGCATCTCGACATCTTAGCAAGGAATCGTTCAAGACTCTGTACATCGTGTATATCAGACCTATATTGGAGTATGCAGCACCAGTATGAAACTCACACCTGATGAAGCGCTTCAAGAAATTGGAGGAAGCGCAAGGGTTTGCAGCAAGACTAGTCCTGGAGCTAAGGGGTATATCCTGCGAGGAGAGGTTAAGGAAAATCGACCTAACGACACTGGAGGACAGGAGAGATAGGGAAGACTTGATAACGACATACAAACCACTTGATGGATTTGACAACGTAGTTAGGGACGGAATGTTTCAGAAATGGGACACAGAGACGGTCACAACCGGAAGTTGAAGACTAAGATGAATCATTGCGTGGTTATAAGGTTTTCCTTCAGCCATAGGAAGTGGAACAATCTGGAGAGTGATATAGAGGAGGTAGGATCCAAACATAGCTTTAAGAAGAGATATGTTAAAGCTCATTGGGCAGGGGGAGAGAGGGTGGACCTAGTTGCGGCCTTTGAAAAGGCTGGGTCAGGAGCTGTGAATCAATCCCTGCAACCGCAAATAGGCATGAACAAATATGTAAGAACACTCTCACCCTCCATTCATCACTCCAGGTTCCTCCCACTGACCTCTACATCCACACCAAGAGTTGGCACTAGCGTTTCCTGTCACTTCCTTTACATGGCGTCACATATCAGTGTGACCGAGGCACTCTGGAGACGGCCATCTTTCATCACCAGTTCCCTACCTCCACCAGACAGCTTTATAGTCACATTCACATCAACATAATTTCCGTTTGTGTTGGCACATCACCTTGCTCGGCGCCGTATAAACGCTCTACCCTAGAGTTACTGCTTCTTTGTGTGTGTGTGTGTGTGTGTGTGTGTGTGTGTGTGTGGTGTTGTGTGTGTGTGTGTGTGTGTGTGTGTGTGTGTGTGTGTCTGCGTGTGCGTGTGTGTGTGTCTTTCTGCCTGTTTTTGTATGTGCTTGTGAGTACTCGCCTATTTGTGGTTACAGGTGTTAGTTCACAGCTCCTGGCCCCCGTTTCTTCGCTGGTCACTGTGTGTGTCTGTCTGTCTGTCTGCCTCCCTGCCTTTGTACTCACCTACATGTGGTTGCAGAGGTCGATTCGAATGCGTGTGTGTGTGTGTGTGTGTGTTATTATGTATTTGTCTATTTGTAGCTACAAGAGCGAAGCTATTCTCCTTGTGTCCCATTTTATACATATTTTTTCATTTATAATACGTTTTTATATTTCTCGAGGTTGTACCACACACCACGTCCCTTCGAAAAGCATTTTTATACCTTCCCTTCCTCAGTTATTTGTCTGTTTCCTCTTGTCCGTGCTGCAGGCACAAAGTAATCTTCATGTACTCTTTCCCGTCCTTTATTTGACCATTATATGTGGCTATCATATCTCCTCTTCTCTCCGACCAGTGGGCATCTGGTAAATATTTTTGCAGCTTTTTCTTATGCTGTTTCTAGTTTGTCAATATATTTTTCTAGCATAGGTAACACGCAGCGTCTAGTGTATGCTGTGAACGCTTAATTTATCAATCATAAATTCAAGTATTTCAATGCTATTTTATAAATTTGCCAGTATACTGTACGTGGTTTGAGCAGAATCATTTCAATGATTTTCCGGCGACAGTTTTCCAAATAGTCACTAGGCCCCTCTGTTACTTTCAGTTACAGATGACTCTCAGTCCCTCAGCCTCTGTTATTGAAAGTAACAGACTGATTACCTTAAACTTTCTCTGATTTTCCACATTTCTTCTCTGAACGACTGAGGAAGCCACTGGTTGGCGATACATTTCCGAAGAATTACACAAGTGCCTCGTTCATCAACGTGTTTGTTTTCCTAACTATTTGTGCACAATTTGTTCTGTTTCTTGTATGTTTCATTCTCTTATTGCAACTTGTGTGTGTGTTGTCCTCACGATCGTGCGAGTTATACATTTATCTCTTGCACACACTCGCTTCATACACACCTGAATAAATTAGACACATGTGCAACTCCTGGGTATCATTATTGAGGAAACGTTTCGCCACACAGTGGCTTCATCAGTCCATACAAAGGAGAATCTTGAAGAACAGGAGAAGAATGAGGTAATCAGTCCCTCAAACGTTTCCTCAATAAAGATACCCAGGAGTTTCACATGTGTCTAATTTATCAACATGTCGGTTCTCTGAACCATTCATCTACAATCCTGTCAGACACTGCAACTTCTTGGGATCTTAATACTTGGGAATTCTTCGCTTGCCTAATTCTTGGGCACGACCTACTTCCACATTGAACAAATGTGACACCACCTATGACTGCTGCACCTCTCCTGCCTACGGTTTATAAGCTTCTCCGCACGTATGCCGTATTCTATTCAAGATTGATGGACTGACCACATCGACTCAAGGCTGAGGGACTGATTACCTCATTCTCCTCCTGTTCTTCAAGATTCTCCTTTGTATGGACTGATGAAGCCACTGTGTGGCGAAACGTTTCCTCATTAAAGATACCCAAGAGTTGCACATGTGTCTAATTTATCAACATGTCGGTTCTCTGAACCATTCATCTACACACCTGAATAGCATAACATTGTACCTGACCCCATCTGAGTCTAAGGAAATAATTAGAAACAAGATCAGTCTGATTTTTCCCAAGAAATACTCTTAAAAATGTTGCTCATTTAAATATTGTTAATCAAAAACCAAAAAAAACAAAACAAAAATGGATGAAATGTTTACCTAAAGTAATTTTCTTAAGATGGAAATAAAGTTGAAATGCTTGGCCGGTGATACACAAGCAGTTGGCCGCAGGAGCACTGCCGGCTCAGTCAAACTCTTACTTATTCAAGAGGAAGAGAGCGAGGAAGATGTATTCTGGGGAAATACTGCGGACCTGGTAGCCAAGACAATACTAGAAGGCCAGCTGGAGACTAGGGTAATAACAATGAAAATAACGGCAATAGCAGTGAAGATTCTGGCAATGGTAGTCAAGACTAAGTAGCGGTAGTGACGACCACTGGAATGGTAGTTAGGCTTAGGATTCCACTGGAGGGCCAGCAATAGGTTTCAAGTCCTTAGGCTTAGTTTCAATCCCTCGTATCAATTTTATCTTTCACACCGTTTCCCTTCCTTACGCAGTCTCTATACTTTGCATAATTTCTGTGCATCCTTCAAGGTTTTCTATTCTTCACAAAATTTCTGATACCCCTCAGTCAGTTTCTGGTATCCCAAATGCTGGTTCTGCTGTACAATTTCTGCAGTCTCTCATAGTGTGTATTCCTCATTCTGCTTCAGCTATCCCACGTACAGTTACTGCAATCCTTAATACACTTTCTACTATCCCTTTTCTGCTATCCCTCACAGAGTTGCTGCTATTCCTCATACAGTTTCTGCTATCCCTCATACAATTTCTGCTATTCCTCATACAGTTTCTGCTATCCCTCATACAATTTCTGCTATCCCTCATACAGTTTCTGCTATCCCTCATACAATTTCTGCTATCCCTAACATAATTTCTGTTATCCCTCATACAGTTTCTGCTATCCCTCCTACCATCTCAGCTGTCCCTCCCACAATTTCTGCTATCCCCAAAGTAATTTCCGCTGTCTCTTATAAAGTTTCTGATATCCCTCATGCAATTTATCTATCGATAATACGGTTTCAGCTATCCCACATCCATTTTTTGCTATCCTTAATACACTTTCTACAATCTTTTTTCTGCTACCCTTCATACAGCTTCTGCTATCCCTCACACAGTATCTGCTACCCCTTATTTAGTTTCCGTTATGGCTTACACAGATTCCGCTATCCTTCATAGTTCCTCCTATCCCTCACATACTGTCTGATATCTTTCACACAGTTCCTGCTATCCCTCATACAATTTTTGTTATCCCTAATAAAATTTTTGTTGTCCCTCATACAGTTTCTGCTATCCCTCGTACAGTTTCTGCTATCCCTCATACAGTTTCTGCTATCCTTCACGTAGTGTTTGCTATCCCTCATACGGTTTCTGCTATCCATCATGCAGTTTCTACTATCCCTCATGCAGTGCCTATCCCTCATATAGTGTCTGCTATCCCTCAAACTGTGTCTACTATCCCTTATACGGCTTCTACTATCTCTCACCAATCATATGTTAGGTAAAACAACACAAGAGCAACTAATGTGACATTTTATTGTGGCAACGTTTCGCTCTCGAGGAGCTCTTGAAAAGCGAAATGTTGCAAATGCATTTTTTCCTAGGTAGCAGGTAGGTAGACAGCAACCACTCAGGGAGGTACCACCGTCCTGTGGTAGTAGGTAGGTAGACAGCAACCATCCAGGGAGGCACTACCGTCCTGTGGTAGTAGGTTGGTAGACAGCAACCACCCAGGGAGGTACTACCGCCAAGTGGTAGTAGGTTGGTAGACAGCAACCACCCAAGGAGGTACTACCGTCCTGTGGTAGTAGGTTGGTAGACAACAACCACCCAGGGAGGTACTACCGTCCAGTGGTAGTAGGTTGGTAGACAGCAACCATCCAGGGAGGTACTACCGTCCTGTGGTAGTAAGTTGGTAGACAGCAACCATCCAGGGACGCACTACCGTCCTGTGGTAGTAGGTTGGTAGAGAGCAACCGCCCAGGGAGGTACTACCGTCCTGTGGTAGTAGGTTGGTAGACAGCAATCACCCAGGGAGGCACTACCGTCCTGTGGTAGTAGGCTGGTAGACAGCAACCACCCAGGGAAGCACTATCGTCCTGTGGTAGTAGGTTGATAGACAGCAACCACCCAGGGAGGCACTTCCGTCCTGTGGTAGTAGGTTGGTAGACAGCAACCACCCAGGGAGGTACTACCATCGAGTGGTAGTAGGTTGGTAGACAGCAACCACCCAGGGAGGTACTACCGTCCTGCCAAGTGGGTGTAAAACAAAAGCCTGTAATTGTTTTACATGATGGTAGGATCGCTGGTGTCTTTTTTTCTGTTTCATAAACATGCAAGATTTCAGGTACGTCTTGCTACTTCTACTTACACTTAGGTCACACTACACATACATGTACAAGCATATATATATACACAACCCTCTGGGTTTTCTTTTATTTTCTTACTAGTTCTTGTTCTTGTTTATTTCCTCTTATCTCCATGGGTAAGTGGAACAGAATTCTTCCTCCGTAAGTCATGCGTGTCGTAAAAGGCTACTAAATTTCCTGAAGCAAGGGGCTAGTAACCCCCTTCTCCTGTACATATTAATAAAGTTAAAAAGAGAAACTTTTGTTTTTCTTTTTGGGCCACCCTGCCTTGGTGGGATACAGCCAGTTGGTTTGAAAGATGTATTCTTTTAGCTAACAGTGATATATATTTAAACACTTATTGGGTAAGCAATGTTTACAGTGTATCTTACGACTACATTGAAGCCATGGTAGTAGTGGTAATGGTGATCGTGACAGAGATGTATGTAGTACTGGTTATATTTGCAGAAATAGTAATTGTGATTATTATGGTTATGTGATGGAAGTAGTGACTGTTGTTACGGTGATGGTAGCAGTGACTGTTACGGTGATGGTAGCAGTGACTGTTGTTACGGTGATGGTAGCAGTGACTGTTGTTACGGTGATGGAAGCAGTGACTGTTGTTACGGTGATGGAAGCAGTGACTGTTGTTACGGTGATGGTAGCAGTGACTGTTGTTACGGTGATGGTAGCAGTGACTGTTGTTACGGTGATGGAAGCAGTGATTGTTGTTACGGTGATGGAAGCGGTGACTGTTGTTACGGTGATGGAAGCAGTGACTGTTGTTACGGTGATGGAAGCAGTGACTGTTGTTACGGTGATGGAAGCAGTGACTGTTGTTACGGTGATGGAAGCAGTGACTGTTGTTACGGTGATGGAAGCAGTGACTGTTGTTACGGTGATGGAAGCAGTGACTGTTGTTACGGTGATGGAAGCAGTGACTGCTGTTACGGTGATGGAAGCAGTGACTGTTGTTACGGTGATGGAAGCAGTGACTTGTTACGGTGATGGAAGCAGTGACTGCTGTTACGGTGATGGAAGCAGTGACTGTTGTTACGGTGATGGAAGCAGTGACTGTTGTTACGGTGATGGAAGCAGTGACTGTTGTTACGGTGATGGAAGCAGTGACTGTTGTTACGGTGATGGAAGCAGTGACTGCTGTTACGGTGATGGAAGCAGCGACTGTTGTTACGGTGATGGAAGCAGTGACTTGTTACGGTGATGGAAGCAGTGACTGCTGTTACGGTGATGGAAGCAGTGACTGTTGTTACGGTGATGGAAGCAGTGACTGTTGTTACGGTGATGGAAGCAGTGACTGCTGTTACGGTGATGGAAGCAGTGACTGCTGTTACGGTGATGGAAGCAGTGATTGTTGTTACGGTGATGGAAGCAGTGACTGTTGTTACGGTGATGGAAGCAGTGACTGTTGTTACGGTGATGGAAGCAGTGACTGTTGTTACGGTGATGGAAGCAGTGACTGTTGCTACGGTGATGGAAGCAGTGACTGTTGTTACGGTGATGGAAGCAGTGACTGTTGTTACGGTGATGGAAGCAGTGACTGTTGTTACGGTGATGGAAGCACTGACTGTTGTTACGGTGATGGAAGCACTGACTGTTGTTACGGTGATGGAAGCACTGACTGTTGTTACGGTGATGGAAGCAGTGACTGTTGTTACGGTGATGGAAGCAGTGACTGTTGTTACGGTGATGGAAGCAGTGACTGTTGTTACGGTGATGGAAGCAGTGACTGTTGTTACGGTGATGGTAGCAGTGACTGTTGTTACGGTGATGGAAGCAGTGACTGCTGTTACGGTGATGGAAGCAGTGACTGTTGTTACGGTGATTTAAGCAGTGACTGTTGTTACGGTGATGGAAGCAGTGACTGTTGTTACGGTGATGGTAGCAGTGACTGTTGTTACGGTGATGGAAGCAGTGACTGTTACGGTGATGGAAGCAGTGACTGTTGTTACGGTGATGGAAGCAGTGACTGTTGTTACGGTGATGGTAGCAGTGACTGTTGTTACGGTGATGGAAGCAGTGACTGCTGTTACGGTGATGGAAGCAGTGACTGTTGTTACGGTGATGGAAGCAGTGACTGTTGTTACGGTGATGGAAGCAGTGACTGTTGCTACGGTGATGGAAGCAGTGACTGTTGTTACGGTGATGGTAGCAGTGACTGTTGTTACGGTGATGGAAGCAGTGACTGCTGTTACGGTGATGGAAGCAGTGACTGTTGTTACGGTGATGGAAGCAGTGACTGTTGTTACGGTGATGGAAGCAGTGACTGTTGTTACGGTGATGGAAGCAGTGACTGTTGTTACGGTGATGGAAGCAGTGACTGTTGTTACGGTGATGGAAGCAGTGACTGTTGTTACGGTGATGGTAGCAGTGACTGTTGTTACGGTGATGGAAGCAGTGACTGTTGTTACGGTGATGGAAGCAGTGACTGTTGTTACGGTGATGGAAGCAGTGACTGTTGTTACGGTGATGGAAGCAGTGACTGTTGTTACGGTGATGGTAGCTGTGGCGATAAAAATAATACTGGCTGCTATATTTCTTTGTATATACTTTCGCTTCTTTCTACAAGACACGATGAGTAGGGTAAATACCAATGGCTTAAGATACTGTTCTCTTAAGATACTGTTCTCTTAAGATACTGTTCTCTTAAGATACTGTTCTCTTAAGATACTGTTCTCTTAAGATACTGTTCTCTTAAGATACTGTTCTCTTAAGATACTGTTCTCTTAAGATACTGTTCTCTTAAGATACTGTTCTCATTACTTGTCTTTCTAATAAACACAGAGTTAAAAGGGAGTTACCATAACATTCAAAATAAAAAAAAGAACATTATACTATTTCAAATAGCTAAATGGTCTTTAAATTTACCCAAATATTGACATGGAGTTGTACTATTACAACGATAACTGAGTCAGCAGTACGCTGAGGATAATTAACCAGGACTACTGCTGAAGTTCTCTTCTCGGAGTATACAAAGAGGCCATAGACAGGGACTGCAACTCACGGGATGACCCTTTATTACATTATTATCATAATTATTTGTTATGATTATTTTAATTATTAATTTTATTATCATTATTGTCGTAATAGTTAAGTACTACACTCAAAAAGTTGATGGAGATATAAAGAATAGAATGAAAGAGGTTGAGGTGTTGATAGAAGGAAATTAGAGAAAATGAGAGGAGGGAGGAGAGGCAGTAAATCGGAGTCAAATAATTATCGAGTCTGAATTGAAGGTGGAACTGACTGAGAGAAAGGCTACAAAAAAAGGTGTTTCAGGTAGTTGAGAAACTTTCTGAAACGAAGCTGGCGTGTTTACCGTTGAACAGAGTAATCGGCCAAGGGATGCCGGACAGGGAATAGCGCACTATAGCTCAGGGAAACGTATTATCCTCGTTCCTTGATTGTGGCAACTTGAAACTGAGCCAACCTCAGTATCGAGGCTGCAGTAATGGTGCCACCATTGATTACTTTGACCTGGCATAGTTATAGTGCCAAGTGAGATAAAATCTCCATCGCACAACTCCAGGAAATCTCTAGAGTCTAGAGGTAAACAGAATCGCTACCACAAGTACCTCTTCTTCCAGTAAGTTTGATATATTCCAGCTCCATGTTAGTAAGGTAGACGCTGGATTCTCCACAATGCAAATCTCGTACACCTGCAAATCTCTTCCACCATATAAACCCTTCTAACATAAATCATATCCTGCCCACTGTTGTAACTGGTGACTTAAGAACTGATCACAAATGTTGAATGATCCCCACCATATATATCGATAGAAGAAAGCTAATCTCATTAATAGGGACATTTGATTATGTCCAAGTTATGTGTCAGAATCAGTCAATTCACTTCTATGGAGGAACTCTGAATAGTGCATAGGCTTTAATCTGTCATGTAGAACGCATTGACCTGATATTCTTGACTGTTTGATATCCGACTGTTTTCCTATGGAGCTCTATGAAGCAAAACTCGTGTAGAGCAGGAGGAGCTCTATGAAGCAAGACCCATTTCGAGCAGGTGGAGCACTATGAAGCAAAATTCATGTAGAGCAGGTGAAGCTCTATGAAGCAAGACTCGTGCAAAGCAGGTAGAGTTCTATGAAGCAAGATTGATGTAGAGCAGGTTAAGCAAGACTCGCGTAGAGTAGATGGAGCACTATGAAACAAGACTCATGTCAAGCAGGTGGAGCACTAAGAAGCAAGACTCATGTAGAGCTGGTAGAGCACTATAAAGCAAGACTCATGTAAAGCAGGTGGAGCTCTTTGTAGGGTAAGATTTAAAGTTCAAAAAAGCTGTAGAGCTGAAACCAGCACTAATGTTTTCTAAAGTTGCTTCAAGAAAAGTTTTCTTATTGCTGACTCGAGTTTTCTTCAGGTAAATTTAGAAAGCACTATTATAGGTTAAACACTACAGCTTCCAACTCTAATAAACATGTACTGATGGTACATATTCCATACATGTTTTTTGACCTCATCTGTTCCAGAAGGATTTTCGAGTGTGGCAATTATAATTGCTTCATAAAATATTAGAATTGGTTTTGCACTGGTTTACTGCTGTATTTTTTTTTATACGGTACCGTTACACTGTTTAATGGCTATTAACGTTAATGGGTAACTGTTGTACTCTTTCCGTACTGCTGTTGTGGAGAAATTTTCTCCAGGAGGGGGGTATCAACCCCTTCAGCCCTTCAGCAACTGTCAAGGTTAGCATACAAACAATCTGGTTATATAATAAGTGAACCGTATGGGACTTAGCTTGATGACGACTACATATTCTGCAGCCACGTCCAGAATATTCTTGAAGTCGACAGTGCAATTGTAACCACACATGGGCTGTAAGGGAAAATGTATAATGAGTACAATTACCCCTACGGGGTATTGTGTCAGTATTTCAATAACTGAATACTGAAGAGAATCTATACTCACTTGTGTTGGGCTAAAAAGCCCGCACATAACCGAGTGTAGAGTAAATCTAGAGAAAAATGAACTAGCTATCTGCTGTGCAGCTGATCTAACTAGTAACATTTATGACTAGACCTACCTGGGTGTCTGTATCGGATGTAGGTGTCTTGATTGAAGCAAACGTGTTCTTTGAAGAATGTCACACTATCTTACACTCCATCAGGAAATTTGCAACACCCGTTGTTAGACACTGTTTATCAAGTGTTGTCAATTATTCACAGTCATATCACTAAAGCTGCTGATCACACTTCTCTGTATCTACCGTGTCTATTGAGATACTTTTATGTACAAAAATGCACGGATCAGTGTTCTTTGCTCGTTATCCCAGCGTTAATGCCTTTTTACAGACTAAGATTACACAATTGGAACATCTAATTTCAGTCTGTGAAGGGTTAACTCAAGAAGCAAACATAGATTTTGAAGACCTTGAAGCAAAACTGGAATTACTTACTCAGCGTCTGGAAAAAATTAATTCGGATTATGCAAAATATGAAAGTGAATTCCTAGAATCAAATCCATCTAAGGATGAAATTAAAAATGTCTTGGATAATTTTAGTGATCAATTCTGTCACAGAGACCTACTGTAACTAGTGGTCAGACACCTGCCAAAACACCTGTCACACCTGTAATACCTATAACACCAGGTATCCCATTACCAGGCTTACCTACATTGTCCTTTGCCTATTTTCCAAGGTCATAATTATGATGAATTCATTAGTGGTTTTCAGTCCATCATAAATTCACGAACTGACATAGATGAGATTGATAACTACAATTATCTTAAATGTCTTGTGAAGAGAGAACCCTATGACCTAATTAAGTCATTTCCGGTGGTTACAGGCCTTACGAGTCCTAGCAGAAAACTACTTAGATTCTGACAAAGCTTGAAGCCACCTAAACATTGTTTCTCAGACTTAATAATTTATTATCACATTAGACAATAGTCTCAGATCTCTAGGTGCTAAATTTGACCTAAGGCAATGTGATTGGTTTATCAGTGGTATTGTACAGGATAAACTGTCACCACAAACTATTGAACGATTAAATATTGTGTTAAATAAATGCTATTTCACTTGTGAAGAAATTAGCAATGGTTTACAAACAATAGTTTCATGCATGGAAGCAACGAGACAAGATGAAAACTCCACAAATCCTGTGGACAATAAACCTTCAACTCAGTATGAAAAGAGTACTACTCCCAAAAAACAACAGAATGGGAAATCCCGTGTAGGCACTTATCAAGCTGTGACTAGAACAGACAGTAAACAGACTGTCACACATAAACATACTCCAAAATGTGTGCTGTGTGATGGAACACATTGGACACAGTATTGTAGTCAATACACAACAATGGAGGCACGTAAACAACGTGTTCATCAGCTGAAAAGGTGCATCAAGTGTTTAGGTGAACACAAGGGAGGTAATTGCTCCCTGAAGGAGTGTTTTAAATGCAAGGGTATGCATCATACACCATTATGCCCAAACACTTATGCTGAACAGCAGAAGACTTCCGCAGAATCAGGAAGTCAACAAGCAACAGCATTAAATGTGAGAGATAGGTTTAAAGCAACTGCTCTCCCAATAGCTCGAGTTGAGTTATCCAATAAATTACACAAAACCAATGTGCTAATATTATTTGATCAAGGCTCACAAAGGTCTTTCATAAGAAGAACAGTGTTACAGAAACTGAATAAATAACCCTACGCCAAAGTACGGTTAGATATAGCTAGTTTTTTCCAAAATTCTGGTTAACAGACATATGACCTAGCCAGAATCACTGTTGGTCTAGGAAACAGGAAAAAAAAACAGTAGAAGCTGTGGTAGTAGATGATTTGCCCAAGTCTGTGCAGATCCAGGGATTAAAAGAAACAGTTGCAGCACTGAAAGCAGCTAAGGTCAAGTTAGCCTGTCCTGACATACAGACGGACACTATTAGTCCAATTGATTTAATCATTGGAAGTGATTATTACCACTGTTTTGTGCAAAATATAGTAAGTAAACATGATGTTCACTAGCTGAAAACAGCAGGAGGCCACATGATATGTGGTCCCATTCCCTCTCAAAGTGGGAAAGAAGCTGATATTGATTCAGTGGAAAATGCACTAGTTACAAGGATAACCACTGATCATGTACCACAGCAAAAATTATCATTACTGGAAGAAATGAATGAACCAGTTGATAAGTTGTGGGATTTAGATGCGACAGGTATTGATGTAAATAAACCAAGCCCACAAGAGTCTCAGACTTATAACCAATATTTGGACACTGTCAAATATAAAGATGGACAGTATTGGGTTAGGTTGCCATGGAAATTAAATCCACCACATCTGCCTAGCAATTATCGCATGGCTTTCGGACAGATGAAAGCACAAATACATGAGCTCAGGAAGAATCCAGAGCTACTTACTGTCTATGATAATGTCAAACAAGAACAGTTGGACATTAAATTCATTGAGGAAATAGTCGAAGATAAGTTGAAGACAAGTTGAAGACAGACGCTCATTATCTCCCGCACCATGGAGTCAGAAAAGATTCTGAAACCACTCCACCACGTGTTGTATATAATTGCAGCGCACGTGCAAATGAAGATGTAGCAAGTCTTAATGCCTGTCTAATGACCGGACGTTCATTAGCTGAGAAGCTTGGAGACGTGCTTATGAAATTTCGCACAAACCCATATGCCTACACGGCTGATGTTTCCAAAGCTTCCTTAACAGTAGGACTACAAGAAATAGAGATTATACACGATTCTTGTGGCCTGAAAATCCACATTATCCTCAAAGTCCTGTGGAAATTTATCGTTTCAAGTCAGTATTAATTGGTGCAACATCCTCTCCATTCTTACTAGAAGCTACTCTAAATACACATTTAAAGAAATCTAAAAGTCCCTTCAAAAAAATCTTAAAGAAAAGTTTCTGTGGACAATCTTCAAGGTACTGTGAATAAAGAGGAAGATTTGAAAACCATATACAGAGAAGCTAACAAGGAGATGAAAGAAGCAAATATGCCTCTAAGGATGTGGAATACTAACTCAACCCAATTATGGGAACTTATCAAAGAAGATTTCCCAGAAGCTGAAATTCC
Organism: Cherax quadricarinatus; assembly: GCF_026875155.1. NCBI lineage: Eukaryota > Metazoa > Arthropoda > Malacostraca > Decapoda > Parastacidae > Cherax > Cherax quadricarinatus. Next base: position 8,990,675 of record NC_069473.1, read on the forward strand.
TGATTGCAACAATATGTTGGGACTAAACTGGAACACACAGGAAGATACTTTGAGTCTCAAAAGGATAAACAATAAATCATGCAGTACACTCACTAAACGTAGTTTACTGTCAGAGGTATCACAATGTTTTAATCCTCTAGGACTCGTCTCACCAATTACAATAAAAGGTAAAATACTTATGCAAGATGCATGGAAGCTCAAAATTGGATGGGATGAGAACTTGCCTCTAGAAATGAGTCAAGCATTGGATGAAATATCCAAGGAGTTTAAACAACTTCATCAAATTACATTTCGCAGACAAATAGGTCAAGAGGGAAACGAGTACACATTACATGTGTTCTGTGATGCGTCAACCAGAGGTTATGGAGCTGTAGCTTACATGAGTAATGCTAAAAAGGAAGTACACTAATTCAAAGGCCAGGGTAGCACCCTTGAAGGTCAGAACAGTACCACAATTGGAACTGACAGCACTCTATGTAGGTACAAAATTACTGTCTATCTCAACAAAGTACTTGATCAGCTCACTATTGAAAAACCGTGATCTGGAGTGATAATGAAGCATTCTCCAGTGGTTAAGAAATAATAAGAGTAAGTTTGTCTATGTACAGAATAGAGTAACAGAAATAAAAGGGATGCAGAGAGATTATCTCTTTCTCCACGTCTCTACCCAAGAGAATCCAGCTGACATGTTGCCACGTGGTGCCCTACTTAAGAAATTTGTGGATAATAAATTAAGGCTCCACGGACCGAACTGGCTCTCTAATGAAAATAACTGACCTCAGCAAAAAGCTCATATTATGCCAGAAGAAACAGTCTGTTTAAACACAGCAGAAATAATGTGTGTAAATACTGCAGACACAACAGAAATAGTCATTGATGGATCTAAATTCTCATCTTTGGGTAAACTCTTAAGAGTTACAGCTCTTGTCTTTAAATTCATTAAAGGAATAAAACTTAATTATGATTGTCTTGAACCCATTAAATACTGGGTGAAACAAATACAGAAAAATGTTTTCTCAACAGAATATAAATTGAACATCAAAATGGTATACAATACCGACAGGTTGTTAGGTAAGACACATATGCAACAGTTAGACAACTTTATTCCGAAACGTTTCGCCTACACAGTAGGCTTCTTCAGTCGAATACAGAAAGTAGGCAGGAACAGTAGAGATGTGAAGACGATGTAATCAGTCCATCACCCTTAAAGTCGTAGAATTTGAGGTTGTCAGTCCCTCGGCCTGGAGAAGTTCAGTTCCATAGTCAGGAACTATCTGAAGATCAAGCGACAGTGCGGAGACTTAAATACTGTCGGAAGGAGAGGTGCAGGGTAGTAATAGTAGTAGTAGTAGTAGTAGTAGTAGTGAGAGGCCACTGAGAGGTCATGTCCTTCTCAGATCCAACACTTCTCACTTGAAAAGCTTGTCCAAGGTGTTTTCTGTACCAAGATGCCACGTGTTGCAGTGTCTGACAAGATGAAGACAGAAACACCTTGGACAAGCTTTTCAAGTGAGAAGTGTTGGATCTGAGAAGGACATGACCTCTCAGTGGCCTCTCACTACTACTACTACTACTACTACTACTATTACTACCCTGCACCTCTCCTTCCGACAGTATTTAAGTCTCCGCACTGTCGCTTGATCTTCAGATAGTTCCTGACTATGGAACTGAACTTCTCCAGGCCGAGGGACTGACAACCTCAAATTCTACGACTTTAAGGGTGATGGACTGATTACATCGTCTTCACATCTCTACTGTTCCTGCCTACTTTCTGTATTCGACTGAAGAAGCCTACTGTGTAGGCGAAACGTTTCGGAATAAAGTTGTCTAACTGTTGCATATGTGTCTTACCTAACAACAGAATATAAATTTCTGGAAACACAAAATAAATCCCCAATGAAACCCGATATGTTTAATTCTTTAGGACTTTATCTCGACTCATAAGCGATTATAAGATGTCGAGGAAGAATTCATAATTGTTCACTACCTAAAGAAGCCATACATCCAATATTGATCCCCAAGAATCATTGGCTAACAAAACTGATTGTTCAAAACGCCCACAGTAACGTGTTTCATGGTGGGGTAGCTGACACACTTTGTCATCCACGACAATCTTACTGGATACCTCAAGGTAGACAAAGTGTGAAAAAACAAATAAGGGAATGTATTACTTGTCACTACTATATGCGAGTATGTCAGTATCCAAGTTGTGGCATGCAAAGAGTACGTAACCTTCATTCGGCGCATGTACACACCCTCATTTGCAGGCTATCTCCCCCAGTCAGCGAACCAGGGGCTAAGGGTTGACGATGGGCCCCGTCGTTCAATCAGTACCCAGGTTCCAGCCAATGAGAAGATGGTTTTGGCAATAGCAGAGGTGATCTGGGTACCACTCATCCGTCTGCCCTTGTCATTCCCATTCTAGAGCTGGTTGAAGCACGGTCTCCTCTAGTGGCTTCTATTCTGCCTTACCGTGGAGTGCATTAATACCTATTGTTGTACATAGTGTATATAGTGTACATACTTCTGTTCTAAATTGGTGAAGGATAATACAAGTCAAAAGTTTTTCTGCTGTGTTTATTTTGCTCCCTTTACACCCAGGATAACAGGCCTTTGGGACTCCTGGGTTGTAATACAGGTCCACCTCCATATCCCGCTGAGAGAGTTTGTCATGTCAGTCTATTAGAGGTGACAGGCGTAGATTACACTTGACCAATAATTTTAACCAAAACAGTTGACAAAGTTCCCATCAAGGTGTACATCTGTTTGTTCACTTGTGCTACGACTAGAGCAGTACATCTAGAAGTAGCCACTGACATGTCTGCTGAAACCTTTTATCAAATTATTCAGAAGGTTTGCAGCCAGAAGGGCATGTCCCAGACTGATGATATCAGACAATGCAACGAACTTTGTTGCTGGTGCTGCTTATATAAGCAAGATCTTTGATCAGGCAGAGGTACAACAGATTCTGAATCAACGCAAATGTCGCTGGAGATATATTCCTCCTAAATCTCCATGGCACGGCGGATTTTATGAATGATCGGCATTGTAAAACGTTGTTTAAGGAAGACTCTTCATCGTCAGAGAATCGACTTAGAAGAATTTCGTACAGTTGTAACTGAAATAGAAAGTAGTCAACAACAGACCTCTAACTTATGTTCCCGATGATTTGGACAATTTACTCCATGGCAGAAGGTTCGAACCTGTTCCTCCCATGAATGATAAAGAAATCATAGAGGATCCTACTTATTTCGAACCTGAGCAACTCAGACGTAAATTCAAACACCTTAATAAAGTGATTGAACGTTGGGAGAAAATTTGGCGAGAAGACTATCTCACCTCATTGAGAGAACACTTCTACGGAGCTGGTGTTCCTGAAAATCCTTAAGACCTGGTGACAGTGATTATTGACAATAATGGTCCGAGGTCGGTCTGTCTTGGAAAAATTGTAACCATATGTCCTGACGCAAATGGAATCAACAGGACAGTCGATGTTTTAAGCAAAGGTGTAGTGCATAAGCAGACAATAAATAAACTATTGCCGTTAGAATTACACAGTGTTGAAAACAAAATTAGTTATCCTCCAGAAACCCACAGACTAAAGTTGTTCATAAAAGACAAGCAGCAGTGGTGGCGAGTGAGAAAATCAAATTAATGTTAAGTAATGAATAGTTCACCAGCAGCGAACCTCCGCTGCCCCCCAGTGTGGACATATTTTCTCCAGGAGGGGGGTATCAACCCCTTCAGCCCTGAGGGCCCAGCCCTCTCAGAAGGGAAAAGCATTTTGTTTACTTCCACATCAAGTAATTACAAACAGTTTTTAACTAGTGTGTACCAGTCATAGGCCATGCGACTTCTTTGCCAGAGACCAGCGTTGCAACTAATCTGAGTTAACGAGAGTAATTCTGGACCACAACAGGAAAGGTACAGGGAAACTTCTACCTCACGTTATTCACATAATGAACTCCATATGACTGAGACACACTGGTTAAACATCTGTTTGTAATTACTTGATGTGGAAGTAAACAAGATGCTTGCCCCTTCTGAGAGGGCTGAAGGGGTTTATTCCCCCCCCCCCTTCCTGGAGAAAATTTCTCCACACTTGTAATGGCCAGTTGTACTGTTGTATCGTTATACCGTTGTTTTATTGTCGTACATATGCGAAACCTTTGGGCTATTGTTTAACTGCTCTACTGTTACTTGTACTGTTTCTTTAACAGTGAACCGATTTTCACATTGTTTCACTGTTTCACTGTATCATTGTAACGATACAATGGAACTTTCGTATCGTTGCACCGTTCTATGGCAGCAATGACGCAAATTGTTGTACTGTTGTTTTGCTAGTAACAAAGGTAGAATTTCCAGCAATGTGTTCAGTAAAAGAATACATGCGTTCCTAGAGAGAGAAACGTTGCAATAGTGAAATGTCACATTAGTTGTACATGTCCTCTTACCTAACATGTTGTACTCTCATGCTCTTGTACCGTTGTACCATTCTGTTCTCGTACAGTTGCCCCGTTTACACAACTCGCACATAGGAGAGAGAAGCTTATGATGACGTTTCGGTCCGACTTGGACCATTTACAAGTCACACTGACACACGAAGGTGAGGGAGCCATTAATTTGTACCATTTTGTTCTTTATCCATTTTATAATGTACTATATATACTTTTGAGAGCAATTAAATAAAACTCTGATATATTATCCATGCGATAGATTAGTTTTGTGATTTAATAACCTCGTTAGAGAGGAAAGAACACTCACAGCTTCATGATTATAGAAACACGAGAATATTTAAAATAATTTGTAGCTACGAGTGTAATAACACCAATATAAACAAACCACGGAACGGTTTGGGTTTGAAACCCGGTTTTATGACTCGCTTGACGTGGTTTTCTTATAAGTGCAAATATGTCATCCAGGAACCTGTTGGCAAGTTCAAAATCTCTTGTTTCAAGGACTTGGAGATGCTTTCTCTCTAAATCAAGCCTGTTTATTACTCGTTGAACCAGGAGTTGCATGACCCCTTACGGGCTTAGCACTTCCCCCAATGATATAAATATTTGTAAATTGTGTGATTGACATCATTAAAAAACGTTCAAAATGCATGATATATCTTTTTTTTTCTTTTCTAAACAATATGTGAGAAGTCGTTTCTCAGGGGTTGTTGATGTCAGTGATGAGCTCGTGATCCAAGGATCTGGAGCTACTATTCCTTTCACTGGATCACGTGTGATAGTCTCAGTCTCCAGACGCTCTATGACAACCTAAGCGTTTAACGCTTCCCCAAGAATATGCTAATTCTACACTTACTACTATTATATTATTATAGTAAATTACTACCACTATTACTACCACTATTACTACCACTATTACTACTACTATTACTACTTACTATATTACAACTACCATCACTACCGCTACTAATATTGCAACTACTACTACTACTACTAATGTCAATATTACTACAAGTCTTAATGCTGCAACAGGTAATAATAATAATAATATAATAATAATAATAATAATAATTATTATTATTATTATTATTATTATTATTATTATTATACTTTAGAATGTTTGCTTGTAGATTTTTTTTTAATTCAGTAGCCATGAAAGGCTGAGCTGCCAAACTTTGTGAGAGGTTCTCTTGCACCCAGGACCAGGTTTTAGGCTTATCGGTATTCCAGAAGTTTAAAGGAGAGATGGGCGGTGCCCCTTGAGGTGAGCATATTTAGGGTTGCACTGTGATGAGTGACACATTTATTTTGAAGTTCTTTAAATATTCATTACTGATAGCTGAAGGAGACTCGAACCTACAAAACCTTAGGACAAGGTACGCAGTGCTTTACCAATCTTCCCACACTGGACCAATACCTTGGCGTGTAGCATGCGCTACACGTTTGATCCAAGGCAGCCAGCTTTCAGGGAGAAGGCTTACAGCTTTTCATCTCATCCCCTGCATGCATCAGCCTTACTAGAGATTCGAGGTTCGAGTCTCCTTCAGCCAGAGATCAGTGTTTGTGTATATTTCGCAGCTCTCGCGAATTCCTTGCATTGTTCAAATCTTAGTAAGGTGATGCATGCAGGGGATGAGATGAAAAGCTGAAGCCTTCTCCCTGAAAGCTGGCTGCCTTGGATCAAACGTGTAGCGGATGCTACACGCCAAGGTATTGGTCCAGTGTGGGTAGTTTGGGGTAAAGCACTGCGTACCTTGTCCTAAGGTTCGTAGGTTCGAGTTCCTTCACAGAGATCAGTGTTTGTGTATATTTCGCATGCTCTCGCGAATTCCTTGCATTGTTCAAATCTCTAGTAAGGCTGATGCATGCAGGGGATGAGTTTGAAAAGCTGTAAGCCTTCCCCCTGAAAAGCTGGCTGCCTTGGATCAAAGTGTAGCGGATGCTACACGCCAAGGTATTGGTCCAGTGTGGGTAGATTGGTAAAGCACTGCGTACCTTGTCCTAAGGTTCGTGGTTTTCGAGTTCCTTCAGCCAGAGATCAGTGTTTAAATATATATATATATATATTATATATTTTATATATATATATATATATAAATATATATATGTCGTGCCGAATATGTAAAACTGGTCATTTAGCAAGAATCATTTCATATTAAGTCCTTTCTAAAATTTTCTCTTATACGTTTAAAGATATATTTTTTTTCATTAATGTTAATGTAAATTTTTTTTAATTTAGCACCAGAAGAATCTTAAAAAACTTACCTAACCTTATTATAACAAGAAAAATTTTATTTTAGCCTAACCCAACTAAATATATTTTAGATTTGTTTACAATAATTTTTAAAACTAAACAAACACAGTGAAAAAAATTTTTTTCATTAGGGTTTAGGGAAAGATTTTGGCGAAATTATTGCATACACAAATTTTTCGCTTGTCTTATGGCACGATGAGCGTTGCTATTTAAGCCAAGATCGCAAGTTCTGCCTATTAGGCACGACATATATATATATATATATATATAATTTATATATATTATTATATATATATATATATATAAAAATATATATATATATCACTCTAATGAGATAGGTGGCATGAGTTTCCTACACCTTACTATTGAACGAAGTGGGTGTGGGGCCATAAGTTAACTATAGACAAGGTAAGTGTGGGGCCATGAGATCCCCGCACATGTCACCTAGCGGACGTTGAAAACGTGAGTCCCCCCCCCTGCCTTGTGAACAAGGGGGATGCTAGGGCGTCAAACACAACACACCTGCCTTTTGTTAAACTATTTCGCAAGGGCATGAGTCTCCGAGACCACCACACCTGCTTTCTGTCAAGACAGGTGCGGAAGTGTTGCACTGAGCCACACCAGCGTTCTTCAGGTTGTCGCTGCTGCTGCCGCAGGCATATCAGTGCTCATTCATTCCCTGGTCCCAATTTCTGGATGTTTATCCAACATACACATTATCGCAGCCATCACACGGGATGATGTACACTTCCATTCTGGTTTTAGCTGCTCCGACAGACATTTTTACCAAGTCTTTAATGATAAAGAATGAGCTTGTGGCCATATGCAGTTTGTGATTAGCCAGAACTTGAGAGACGTTACTCGCTCTCTCGATCACTGGCAGAATGACGTACATAACTGGCGAACTTTGTCGTGTGTTCATAAGCGAACAGGGAGTGGAAGAGCTGGAAGCAGGAGGAGGAGGAGGAGGTGATTTTTGACCAAATTAACTGAGATTCCGTCAAAATGGAAAAAACTAACGGTATTCCAATTTGGTGAAAAAGTAATTATCAGTGAAAAATTCCTTGTAATCTACTGAATAATTGCGTATAAACAAATAAGTTTTATTGGCTTGATATGTGAAACACATTTAAATTTACCGAGTTTCTGCATGAAACTTGAATGTTAGATAGTGACAGTGAGACGACGAGAAATGTTGCTGACTCCTGCTCCAACCACAAGAATTACTTCGCTCTATTATAAAATATAAACAAATACAACATTTCCTTTCTTCTGACATATTTCTCTCCTTTCGGTTCCACTGATCAGTCGGTACGACAGCAACATTCTTCCTCACAGGATCAATTGCAAATTGATGAGTACTTTCATGTTGTATATGTTTTTGTTTTTTGATTCACTAAATTACTTTGATGTCTCAGCAGCACTGTACTGTAAATTGTGAGTTCAATACCTTTTGTAAATTGTGAATTCATTACCTCTGTAACTTGCTCAGCTATCAAAACTTTGAGGCCCAGTCCCTGGACCCATTATGTACCTCTGTAATCTTTTGACTACCGCTCACAGGATGGGTATGGGGTGCATAATAAACATATTAAACTAATTAAACTAACACTGTACAACAAACCATGTCTAATGCAGTGTTAATTAAATCTTACCAGTTGATTGACTAATTAATGGGGTTTCAAGCATACCTACTACACGAGAGTTATTAATTTTATATTAAGACTGTTTATAACAGGTCAATAAGATTTTTTTCCTTAAAATAGAGCCTAAAGAAATCTCTCATATAGAGCCTAGCAGCTGGCCGGAGTCTAGCAGCTGGCCGGAGTCTAGCAGCTGGCTAGAGTCTAGCAGCTGGCTAGAGTCTAGTAGCTGGCTAGAGTCTAGTAGCTGGCTAGAGTCTAGTAGCTGGCTAGAGTCTAGTAGCTGGCCGGAGTCTAGTAGCTGGCCGGAGTCTAGTAGCTGGCCGGAGTCTAGTAGCTGGCCGGAGTCTAGCAGCTGGCCGGAGTCTAGCAGCTGGCCGGAGTCTAGCATTTGGCCAGAGTCTAGCAGCTGTCTGGAGTCTAGCAGCTGTCTGGAGTCTAGCAGCTGTCTGGAGTCTAGCAGCTGTCTGGAGTCTAGCAGCTGTCTGGAGTCTAGCAGCTGTTGGAGTCTTAGCAGCTGTTGGAGTCTAGCAGCTGTCTGGAGTCTAGCAGCTGTCTGGAGTCTAGCAACTGTCTGGAGTCTAGCAGCTGTCTGGAGTCTAGCAGCTGTCTGGAGTCTAGCAGCTACCTGGAGTCTAGCAGCTACCTGGAGTCTAGCAGCTACCTGGAGTCTAGCAGCTGGCTGGAGTCTAGCAGCCTGCTGGAGTCTAGCAGCCTGCTGGAGTCTAGCAGCTACCTGAAGTCTAGCAGCTGGCTGGAGTCTTGCAGCTGGCTGGAGTCTAGCAGTTGCCTGGAGTCTAGCAGCCGGCTGGAGTCTAGCAGCTACCTGAAGTCTAGCAGCTACCTGAAGTCTAGCAGCTGGCTGGAGTCTAGCAGTTTCCTGGAGTCTAGCAGTTTCCTGGAGTCTAGCAGTTTCCTGGAGTCTAGCAGTTTCCTGGAGTCTAGCAGTTTCCTGGAGTCTAGCAGTTTCCTGGAGTCTAGGCAGTTTCCTGGAGTCTAGCAGTTTCCTGGAGTCTAGCAGTTTCCTGGAGTCTAGCAGTTTCCTGGAGTCTAGCAGTTTCCTGGAGTCTAGCAGCTAGCTGGAGTTTAGCAGCTAGCTGGAGTTTAGCAGCTAGCTGGAGTCTAGCAGCTAGCTGGAGTCTAGCAGCTAGCTGGAGTCTAGCAGCTAGCTGGAGTCTAGCAGCTAGCTGGAGTCTAGCAGCTAGCTGGAGTCTAGCAGCTGCCTGGAGTCTAGCAGTTGCCTGGAGTCTAGCAGCTGCCTGGAGTCTAGCAGTTGCCTGGAGTCTAGCAGTTGCCTGGAGTCTAGCAGCTACCTAGAGTCTAGCAGCTACCTGGAGTCTAGCAGCTACCTGGAGTCTAGCAGCTACCTTGAGTCTAGCAGCTACCTGGAGTCTAGCAGTTGCCTGGAGTCTACCCATACTCCTCTTGTTGTTTAAACATTTTTGTTAACTTAGTATGTCACTTGATAATATTTAGCTCCTTCATTTGTGAATACACTTTAATAAATTACTGCAATTGTTCTAGGAACAAATTGTCAATTTCTGACGTTGTTTGCCGCAACGTAAAATAGGAACGGTGTTGTGTCTGCCCCCCTTAAGAGGATTCCGTGCAGCACTCTCATGCAGCCGTGTTGATGATGCTCTGGTCTTGCCTCCTGCAGTCATACATAAAATGTGAATGAAACTGGCTCCTAGTATGTAAATACTTGTGAAATATAGTCACATTCCTCTTCGAAGAAACGTGGGCTACATATCACATGTGCTTGAGGGAGAAGTCGATGATTGTAAATGATTCCGAAAACTGGGAAAAGAACTTTTGTGTACAGATCTTGAAATTAATTATATGAACATTTTCCTTTAATAAGTGTTCTGATCTGTACTCAAGTGTCCTTTTCCACAGTCCAGTACGAAGAATAATGGTGGAGATCAGGAGGAGTTTGAGGTTATCAGTTCTAAGGTGAAGGTCTGTACTATGTGACTATTACCTCAAACTCCTGACCTTCATGACGGGAATGATTACCTCAAACTCCTGACCTTCATGACGGGAATGATTACCTCAAACTCCTGACCTTCATGACGGGAATGATTACCTCAAACTCCTGACCTTCATGACGGGAATGATTACCTCAAACTCCTACTAATCTCCTATATTCTTCTTTGTATTAGACTGATGAACCCACTGTGTGGCGAAGCGTTTCCACAATAAAGATACTTAAATGCTGCATGTGCGTCTAATTTATCAACTTGTCGTTTTTCTGAACTATTTATCTACAGTCCTTTTCCACTCGATGACGACGCTTCTATTAGTGTCAAGTAAGAAATACATCGCAGATTAGTTTTTAGTTGCCTGTATCTGAATCTCCCAAAAATGGGAGTTAATTGTCCCGTTCTTCTTGGAGAATGGATTTAATGGTTAGAACAATGTTGATGTTGAGTCTTCTAAGATGGAGACTAAAAATATTGTCTACATGTAATAAAGGATACTATGGGAGTGTCGACAAGTTGTATTTGAAAGACACAAAAGACACAAACCACCATCTCTCTGCATGCTACCAGGTGGCAGCAGCGAGATGGGAGTAACAATAGCACACAGTACCGAGATTGGTGTGGCTTGAGAACGTATCAATATGAGCCAGTACGACTGTTTCAGTGCTTATATATTGTTCTCACGTAAGTGTCATTTAACAGCCGTCTACGAAAGAGAACAATATCCTTTAAATATCAGTGGAATTGTGTAGCCATGTATGTTAATAAGATACGATATGTGATTAACGGCATTATTGCTTCTTGATGAAGGTGGTCAGGAGTTTAGATATGCTGTAATGGCATAATTTCTTTGAGACTGTGTTACTGACAGTAATTTGAGTGACCTCTGTACACTTTTGCCTGCGTAAATCCCCTTCCCTAACTACTGTCCTGGCCTCATTGAACTTCATATGGCATTAAACATCAACTGCTGAGAAATGGTTTACCAGCTAAGGTTAAAAATTAAATATAGGGAGTACTTAGCTGATAAGACAGCTCATCGTCCACACAGCCGCCCCTGCAGACGAGGTCTTGAGAAGCTGTATCATCCACTTCTTAATGGGCTGTAAATAAATTACCCCTAGGGGGTGTTATGTCAGCATATTTCATTCACTGATGGCTGACATACGTACTTGTGTGGACTCAAAAGTCCGCTTATCACCGGGGTTTATAAGTAACTCGTAGCTTAGACTCAACTGTGCAGTCAATAGTAGTACACCACGAGTTAGAACACTTACCTGGGTATAGGTATCTGACCCGTAGTTACGCCCGGATATCTGATGAGTTGATTGAAGAATAGCATTCTTTGAAGAATGTCGCACTACACTGTTGGATCGCAACACTCATTGTTACACTGTTCATCAATAATTGTTCACACCATATCACTAAAGAGTCAGTGTGACTCTCAGTAGTCAAAAGTAATCTGACCTCACAGCATCCTACGCTGCTCCAATGCCCCTTGAACATAAAGGAGAAGTTGACCTAGTAATTTTGCTTCCTTGTCACTTCCTCCATGAAGCAAAGCAGAATGTTTCATCCTTACTGTCTCAAGCATAGACAACAATGTACACTATCTTTATCATGGTAATAAAGTGGGAGCAGGATTTTCCTTAATTGTCCTGCTAAGGTAAGAAATGGACTGTCTTTTATTAAACTACACTTTGGAACACTGGACTTTGCAAGGAGCGTCGGTCGCTTGACCACTTCCCATACTCGTACTCATTTGGGATCAATTACTTGCTCTAGCAGTAAACAAGATGCTTGCCCCTTCTGAGAGGGCTGGGCCCCTCAGGGCTGAAAGGGGCTGAAAAGCGGCTGAAGGGGGCTAATACCCCCCTCGTGGAGAAAATTTCTCCAAACTGGGGGGTGGCAGAGGTTCGCTGCAGGTGAACTATTCATCACTTAACATTAATTTGATTTTCTCACTCGCCACCACTGCTGCTTGTCTTTTCTGAACAGCTTTAGTCTGTGTGGGTTTCTGGAGAATCACTAATTTTATTTTTAACACTGTGTAATTCTAACGGCACTAGTTTGTTTATTGTCCGCTTATTCACTACACCTTTGCTCGAAACATCAGCTGTCCTGATGATTCCATTTGCATCAGGATATAAGGTCACAATTTTTCCAAGAGGCCATTGGGACCTTGGACCATCATTGTCAATAATCACTATGTCACCAGGTCTTAAGAACTTATGATTTTCAGAAACACTAGTTCCATAGAAGTGTTCTCTCAATGAGGTGAGATAGTCTTCTTGCCAAATTTTCTCCTAACGTTCAATCACTTTATTAAGGTGTTTGAATTTACGTCTGAGTTGCTCAGGTTCGAAATAAGTAGGATCCTCTATGATTTCTTTATTATTCATTGGAGGAACAGGATCGAACAATCTGCCATTTAGTAAATGAGATGGACTTAACACTTATAAATTGTCCAGATCATCGGTAACATAAGTTAGAGGTCTGTCGTTGACTCTGTTTTCTATTTCAGTCACAACTGTACGGAATTCTTCTAAGTCGATTCTTTGACGATGAAGAGTCTCCCTTAAGCAACGTTTTACAATGCCGATCATTCTTTCATAAAATTCGCCGTGCCATGGAGATTTAGGAGGAATGTATCTCCAACGACAACGGCATTGATTCAGCATCTGTTGTACTTCTGGTTGATCAAAGATCTTGCTTATATAAGCAGCACCAGCAACAAAGTTCGTTGCATTATCTGAAATCATCAGTCTGGGACATGCCCTTCTGGCTGCAAACCTCTGAATAATTTGAAAAAGGGTTTCAGCAGTCATGTCAGTGGCTACTTCTAGATGTACTGCTCTAGTCGTAGCACAAGTGAACAAACAGATGTACACCTTGATGGGAACTTTGTCAACCGTTTTGGTTAAAATTATTGGTCCAGTGTAATCTACACCTGTCACCTCAAATGACGTGATATGACAAACTCTCTCAGAGGGATATGGAGGTGGACCTGGATATTGACATACTCGCATATCATAGTGACGACAAGTAATACAGTCCTTTATTTGTTTTTTCACACTTTGTCTACCTTGAGGTATCCAGTAGGATTGTCGTATATGACAGTGTGTCAGCTACCCCACCTTATAACACGTTACTGTGGGCGTTTTGAACAATCAGTTTTGTTAGCCAATGATTCTTGGGGATCAATATTGGATGTATGGATTCTTTAGGTAGTGAACAATTATGAATTCTTCCTCGACATCTTATAATCTTTCTGAGTCGAGATAAAGTCCTAAAGAATTAATCATAACAGGTTTCTTTGAGGATTTATCTTGTGTTTCCAGAAATTTATATTCTGTAGAGAAAACATCTTTCTGTATTAGTTTCACCCAGTATTTAATGGGTTGAAGACATTCATAATCAGGTCTTATTCCTTTAATGAGTTTAAAGACAAGAGCTGTAACTCGTAAGAGTTTACCCAAAGATGAGTATTTAGATCCATCATTGACTATTTCTGTTGTATCTGCAGTATTTACACAACTTATTTCTGCTGTGTTCAAACAGACTGTTTCTTCTGGTATAATGTGAGCTTTTTGCTGAGGTCAGTTATTTTCATTAGAGAGCCAGTTCGGTCCGTGGAGCCATAATTTATTATCCACAAATTTCGTGAGTGGGACACCACGTGACAACATGTCAGCTGGATTCTCTTGTGTAGAGACTTGGAGAAAGAGATAATCTCTCTGCATCTCTTTTATTTCTGCTACTCTGTTCTGTACGTAGACGAACTTACTCTTATTATTTCTTAACCACTGGAGAACTGCTTCATTATCACTCCAGATCACGGTTTTTTCAATAGTGAGCTGATCAAGTACTTTGTTGAGAGTGACAGCTAGTTTTGTACCTACATAGAGTGCTGTCAGTTCCAATTGTGGTACTGTTCTGACCTTCAAGGGTGCTACCCTGGCCTTTGAAGTAATTAGTGTACTTCCTTCAGCATTACTCATGTAAGCTTCAGCGCCATAACCACTGGTTGACGCATCACAGAACACATGTAATGTGTACTTGTTTCCCTCTTGACCTATTTGTCTGCGAAATGTAATTTGATGAAGTTGTTTAAACTCCTTGGATATTTCATCCCATGCTCCTCCCATACTCATCCCATCCAATTTTGAGTTTCCATGCATCTTGCATAAGCATTTTACCTTTTATGGTAATCGTTGAGACGAGTCTTAGAGGATCAAAACATTGAGATACCTCTGACAGTAAACTACGTTTGGTGAGTGTACTGCATGATTTATTGTTTATCCTTTTGAGACTCAAAGTATCTTCCTGTGTGTTCCAATTAAGTCCCAGCATACTGTTGCAATCAGGAATTTCAGTTTCAGGGAAATCTTCTTTGAGTTCCCTTAATTGCTTTGAATTAGTATTCCACATCCTTAGAGGCATATTTGCTTCTTTCATCTCCTTGTTAGCTTCTCTGTATAAGGATTTCAAATCCACCTCTTTATTCACAGTACCTTGAAGATTGTCCACATAGAAACTTTTCTTTAAGATTTCTTGAAGGACTTTCTGATTTCTTCAAATGTGTAATTAGAGTAGCTTCTAGTAAGAATAGAGAGGATGTTGCACCAAATAATGCTGATTCGAAACGATAAATTTTCACAGGACTTTGAGGATCAAGTGGATTTTCAGACCACAAGAATCGTGTATAATCTCTATATATTTCTTGTAGTCCTACTCTTAAGAAAGCTTTGGAAATATCAGCCGAGTAGGCATATGGGTTTGAGCGAAATTTCATAAGCACGTCTCCAAGCTTCTAAGTTAGTGAGGGTCCGGTCATCAGACAGTCATTAAGACTTGCTGCATCTTTATTTGCACGTGCGCTGCGATTGTATACAACACGTAGTGGAGTGGTTTCAGAATCTTGGCTGACTCCGTGTTGCGGGAGATAATGAGCTTCTGTCTTCAACTTATCTTCGACTACTTCCTCAATGAATTTATTATCCAACTGTTCTTGTGTATTATCATAGACAGTAACTCTGGATTCTTCGTGAGCTCATGTATTTGTGCTTTCATTTGTCCGAAAGCTATGCGATAGTTGCTAGTCAGATATGGTGGATTTAATTTCCATGGTAACCTAACCCAATACTGTCCATCTTCATATTTGACAGTGTCCAAATATTGGTTATAAGTCTGAGACTCTTGTGGGCTTGGTTTATTTACATCAATACCTATCGCATCTAAATCCCACAACTTATCAACTAGTTCATTCATTTATTCCAGTAATGATAATTTTTGCTGTGGTACATGATCAGTGGTTATCCTTGTAACTAGTACATTTTCCACTGAATCAATATCAGCTTCTTTCCCACTCTGAGAGGGAATGGGATCACATATCATGTGGCCTCCTGCTGTTTTCAGCAAGTGAACATCATGTTTACTTACTATATTTTGCACAAAACAGTGATAATAATCACTTCCAGTGATTAAATCAATTGGACTAATAGTGTCCTTCTGTATGTCAGGACAGGCTAACTTGACCTTAGCTGTTTTCAGTGCTGCAACTGTTTCTTTTAATCCCTGGATCTGCACAGACTTAGGCAAATCATCTGCTACCACAGCTTCTACTGTTTTTGTCCTGTTTCCTAGATTCTGGCTAGGTCATATGTCTGTTTACCAGAATTGTGGAAAAAAACAGCTACATCTAACTGTACTTTGGCATAGGGTTGTTTATTCAGTTTCTGCAACACTACTGTTCTTATGAAGGACCTTTGTGAGCCTTGATCAAATAATGTTAGAACATTGGTTTTGTGTAATTTATTAGATAACTCAACTCAAGCTGTCGGGGGAGCAGTTGCTTTAAATTTATCTCTCACATTTAATGCTGTTGCTTGTTGACTTCCTGATTCTGTGAAAGTCTTCTGCTGTTCAGCAAAAGTATTTGGGCATTATGCTGTATGATGCATACCCTTGCATTTAAAACACTTCTTCAGTGAGCATTTTCCTCCCTTGTTCACCTAAACACTTGATGCACCTTTTCAGCTGATGAGTACGTTGTTTACGTGCCTCCATTGATGTGTATTGAATACAATACTATGCCCAATGTGTTCCATCACAAAGTACACATTTTGGAGTACGTTTATGTGTGACAGTCTGTTTACTGTCTGTTGTATTCACAGCTTGATGAACGCCTATATGGGATTTCCCATTCTGTGGTTTAGTGGGAGTAGGTATACTCTTTTTATACTGAGTTGAAGGTTTATTATCCACGAGATTTGTGGATTTTTCATCTTGTCTCGTTGCTTCCATGCATGAAACTATTGTTTGTAAACCATTGCTAATTTCTTCACAAGTGAAATAGCGTTTATTGAACATAATATTTAATCGTTCAATAGTTTGTGGTGACAACTTATCCTGTACAATACCACTGATAAACCAATCACATTGCCTTAGGTCATATTTAGCATCTAGAGATCTGAGACTATTGTCTAATGTGATTCAAAATGCCTGTATGTCTGAAAAACAATGTTTGGGTGGCTTCAAGCTTGTTAAGACTGCATGTCTAACTCTGGCCTTGTCAGTGCCAAAGTAATTGTCTGCTAAGACACGTAAGGCTATTTGATAATTGTCTTTAACCACCGGAAATGACTTAATCAGTTCATAGGGTTCTCCCTTCACAAGACATTTAAGATAATTGAACTTAGCAATCTCATCTATGTCAGTTCGTGAATTTACTATGGATTGAAAACCACTAATGAATTCTTTGTAATTATGACCTTGGAAAATAGGTAATGACAAGGTAGGTAAACTTGGTAATGGTACACTTGTTGTTGTTACAGGTGTAACAGGTGTTTGACCACTAGTTACAGTAGGTCTCTGTGACAGAGTTTTGCGGCAGATTGGCTGTACTCCTGTCCACCTTAATTGTTGATTACTAAAAGTATCTAAAACATTTTTAATTTCATCCTCAGATGGATCTGATTCAAGAAATTTATTTACATAATCTGTATAGTCTGAATTAATTATTTTCAGACGTTGTGTAAGTAATTCAAATTTGACCTCAAGATCATCAAAATCTATGTTTGTATCTTGAGTTAATCCTATACAGACTGAAATTAGGTTTTCTGATTGTGTAATCTTAGTCTGTAAAGACTGAAACTGAGTTTTCAAACAAGCCATTTTAATGGTATACTTAAAATTCTAGCACCACACTTAGAGTGTTTTAAAAACACTGTACTGGTATAAACAGCTGAGTTTTTGTTATGCTTAAGTCAGCAATAGTCGAGTCAGACACTACTGACCTACTAAGCTTAATTAACCTCAGGGTCAATTACCATGAAGGGTACAGAGTACATATGGCTGGTGTTTATAGCTTGAGTTTGCAGTGTCAGCCTGACAACGATGATTAATCGTATATAACGATGTTATACACTTAGTTCACTATACACTATAAATGTCACTGTATAACTATAAATCACACGTGTATATTTCTTACACATATGTAAATGTCACTGTTAATATATATATGAAAGCTTACATTTTATATATAGTTTCCCTTAATAAAACAGTTATATTTATAAGAAACTTACACAATCTCGTCTTAGTTTCTGTCTTTAAACATTATAAACACTATGTGTATAAACACTCAGACAAACTGAACATCAGTTGGATTGCTTCTGTCGTCAGCGTTTCTCGAGCTGAGCAGTAGATGACGGGTGCCATCCCCCGTTTTCTTGTTGGGTGAGTCACCCAGCTCCCGTTTTCTTTGGGTGAGCGCTGGGCGAGCCCCCGTTTTCTTTTGGCTGCCCATTCTCTGTGATTGAGCCTGGAGAGACTCATTTATGCTGATTTATATTGTAAAACACTAGTTTTAAAAGCTTTTCTCGAAGGACCTTGGCTCGTAGGTTATTTGTACACTGTAGTATAACATATTTTGACCACAGTGTGGCCTTTATCCGGTTTGAAGGACCAAATTGTTGAGAAATGGTTTACCAGCTAAGGTTAAAGATTAAATATAAAGAGTACTTAGCTAATATGACAGCTCATCATCCACATAGCCGCCCCTGCAGACGAAGTCTTGAGAAGCTGTATCATCCACTTCTTAACAGGCTGAAAAAGGCTATATTACATATGACAATAAATTACCCCTAGGGGGTGTTATGTCAGCATATTTCATTCACTGAGGGCTGACGCATGTACTTGTGTGGACTCAAAAATCCACTTATCACTGAGGTTTATGATAAATGACTAACTCGTAACTTAGACTCAACTGTGCAGTCAATAGTAGTACATCACGAGTTAGAACACTTACCTAGGTATATGTATCTGACCCATAGTTACGCCCGGCTATCCGATGAGTTGATTGAAGCATAGTGTTCTTTGAAGAATGTCGCACTACACTGTTGGATCACAACACTCGTTGTTACACTGTTCATCAATAATTGTTCACACCATATCACTAAAGAAGTTGATCACACTTCTCTGTAAGTGTTTATCGTGTTTTGTGAGACACTTTGTTCACACTAACGCACTGATCAGTGTTCTTTGTTGGTTATCCTGGCGTCAGTGTGACTCTCAGTAGTCAAAAGTAATCTGACCTCACAGCATCCTACGCTGCTCCAATGCCCCTCGAACATAAAGGAAAAGCTGACCTAGTACTTTTGCTTCCTTGCCACTTCCTCCATGAATCAAAGCAGAATGTTTGATTCTTGCTGTCTCAAGCATAGACAACAATGTACACTATCTTTATCATGGTAATAAAGTAGGAGCAGGATTTTCCTTAATTGTCCTGCTAAGGTAAGAAATAGACTGTCTTTTATTAAACTACACTTTGGAACACTTGACTTTGCAAGGAGCGGCGGTCGCTTGACCACATCCCATACTCATACTACATCTGGGATCAATTACTTGCTCTAGCAGTAAATAAGATGCTTGCCCTTCTGAGAGGATTGGGCCCCTCAGGGCTGAAAAGAGGCTGAAGGGGGCTAATACCCCCCTCGTGGAGAAAATCTCTCCACATCAACTCTATGTTGAACACAGGCGTTATTACGGTTGGCACAGTTGCAGGCGTTCTTGTACTCATGGATCCCAATCTCCAGAGTACATCTCATCACACACCCACATGGTATTAAGTATACGCTTACGCTACTGTCAGTCACTCTTGAGTGTTTGCTAGTCAAAAGGCGAAACGTCTTCCAAATAAAGTTCGTGCCACTTATTGCGTGTCATTTTCAACTACAAGGACACAGAAAATGTTTCGGTTCTTGATCACTTCGGTCCCAGGGCCGAAACGTTTTCAAATAAATATACACTGGCCGATTCCCACCAAGGCAGGGTGGCCCGAAAAAGAAAAAATTCACCATCATTCACTCCATCACTGTCTTGCCAGAAGGGCGCTTTACAGTACAGTTTTTAAACTGCAACATTAACACCCCTCCTTCAGAGTGCAGGCACTGTACTTCCCATCTCCAGGACTCAAGTCCGGCCTGCCGGTTTCCCTGAACCCCTTCATAAATGTTACTTTGCTCACACTCCAACAGCACATCAAGTATTAAAAACCATTTGTCTCCATTCACTCCTACCAAACACGCTCACGCATGCCCGCTGAAAGTCCAAGCCCCTTGCACACAAAGCCTCCTTTACCCCCTCCCTCCAGCCTCTCCTACCCCTAACCCCCCTTCCTTCCACTACAGACTGATATACTCTTTAAGTCATTCTGTTTTGCTCCATTCTCTCAACATACCCAAACCACCTCAACAACCCTTCATCAGCCCTCTGGACAACAATTTTGGCAATCCCGCACCTCCTCCTAACTTCCAAACTACGAATTCTCTGCATTATATTCACACCACACATTGCCCTCAGACATGACATCTCCACTGCCTCCAGCCTTCTCCTCGCTGCAACATTCATCACCCATGCTTCACACCCATATAAGAGCATTGGTAAAACTATACTCTTATACATTCCCCTCTTTGCTTCCTAGGACAAAGTTCTTTGTCTCCACAGACTCCTAAGTGCACCGCTCACCCTTTTCCCCTCATCAATTCTATGATTCACCTCATCTTTCAAAGACCCATCCACTGACACGTCCACTCCCAAATATCTGAATACATTCACCTCCTCCATACTCTCTCCCTCCAATCTTATATCCAGTCTTTCATCACCTAATATTTTTGTTATCCTCATAACCTTACTCTTTCCTGTATTCACTTTTAATTTTCTTCTTTTACGTATCCTACCAAATTCATCCACCAATCTCTGCAACTTCACTTCAGAATCTCCCAAGAGCACAGTGTCATCAGCAAAGAGCAACTATGACAACTCCCACTTTGTGTGATTCTTTATCTTTTAACTCCACACCTCTTGCCAAGACCCTTGCATTTACTTCTCTTACAACCCCATCTATAAATATACTGAACAACCACGGTGACATCACACATCCTTGTCTAAGGCCTACTTTTACTGGGAAATAATCTCCCTCATTCCTACATAATCGAACTTGAGCCTCGCTATCCTCGTAAAAACTCTTCACTGCTTTCAGTAACCTTCCTCCTATACCATACACCTGCAACATCTGCCACATTGCCCCCCTATCCACTCTGTCATACGCCTTTTCCAAATCCATAAATGCCACAAAAATCTCTTTAGCCTTATCTAAATACTGTTCACTTACATGTTTCACTGTAAACACCTGGTCCTCACACCCCCTACCTTTCCTAAAGCCTCCTTGTTCATCTGCTACCCTATTCTCCGTCTTACTCTTAATTCTTTCAATAATAACTCTATCATTCACTTTACCAGGTATACTCGACAGACTTATTCCCCTATAATTTTGGCACACTCTTTTGTTCCCTTTACCTTTATACAAAGGAACTATGCATGCTCTCTGCCTATACCTAAGTACCTTATCCTCTTCCATACATTTATTAAATAAAAGCACCAACCACTCCAAAACTATATCCCCATCTGCTTTTAACATTTTTATCTTTATCCCATCAATCCCAGCTGCCTTACCCTCTTTCATTTTACCTACTGCCTCACGAACTTCCCCCACACCCACAACTGGCTCTTTCTCACTCCTACAAGATGTTATTCCTCCTTGCCCTATTCACAAAATCACAGCTTCCCTATCTTCATCAGCATTTAACAATTCCTCAAAATATTCCCTCTATCTTCCCAATACCTCTAACTCTCCATTTAATAACTCTCCTCGCCTATTTTTAACTGACAAATCCATTTGTTTTCTAGGCTTCCTTAACTTGTTAATCTCACTCCAAAACTTTCTTATTTTCAACAAAATTTGTTGATAACATCTCACCCACTCTCTCATTTGCTCTCTTTTTACATTGTTTCACCACTCTCTTAACACCTCTCTTTTTCTCCAAATACTCTTCCGTCCTTGCATCACTTCTACTTTGTAAAAACTTCTCATATGCTAACTTTTTCTCCCTTACTACTCTCTCTACATCATCATTCCACCAATCGCTCCTCTTCCCTCCTGCACCCACTTTCCTGTAACCACAAACTTCTGCTGAACACTCTAACACAACATTTTTAAACCTACCCCATACATCTTCGACCCCATTGCCTATGCTCTCATTAGCCCATCTATCCAACTGCCTCCTCTTTTAGTTTATAAACCTTCACCTCTCTCTTCCCTGATGCTTCTATTCTCCTTGTATCCCATCTACCTTTTACTCTGTGTAGCTACAACTAAAAAGTGATCTGATATATCTGTGGCCCCACTATAAACACGTACATCCTGAAGTCTACTCAACAGTCTTTTATCTACCAATACATAATCCAACAAACTACTGTCATTTCGCCCTACATCATATCTTGTATACTTATTTATCCCCTTTTTCTTAAAATATGTATTACCTATAACTAAACCCCTTTCTAAACAAAGTTCAATCAAAGGGCTCCCATTATCATTTACACCTGGCACCCCAAACTTACCTACCACACCCTCTCTAAAAGTTTCTCGTACTTTAGCATTCAGGTCCACTACCACAATTACTCTCTCACTTGATTCAAAGGTTCCTATACATTCACTTAACATCTCCCAAAATCTCTTCTCCCCTCTACATTCCTCTCTTCTCCAGGTGCATACACGCTTATTATGACCCACTTTTTGCATCCAACCTTTAGTTTAATCCACATAATCCTTGAATTTACACATTCATATTCTCTTTTCTCCTTCCATAACTGATCCTTCAACATTATTGCTACTCCTTTCTTAGCTCTAACTCTCTCAGATACTCCAGATTTAATCCCATTTATTTCTCCCCACCGAAACTCCCCTACCCCTTTCAGCTTTGTTTCGCTTAGGGCCAGGCCATCCAACTTCTTTTCGTTCATAACATCAGCAATCATATGTTGCTTGTCATCCGCACTACATCCACGCACATTCAAGCATCCCAGTTTTATAAAAAAATTTATTCTTCTCTTTTTTTAGTAAATGTTTACAGGAGAAGGGGTTACTAGCCCATTGCTACCGGCACTCCAGTCGCCTCATGCGACACGCATGGCCTACGGAGGAATGATTCTTTTCCACTTACCCATGGACAATAGAAGAAATAAAGAAGAACAAGAGCTATTTATAAAAAGAAAAACCTAGATGTATATATATATATATATAATATATATATATATATATATATATATATATATATATATATATATATATATATATATATTGCATGCGCGTGTCTATGAAGTGTGACTAAAGTGTAAGTAGGAGTAGAAAGATATCCCTGTTATCTAGCGTGTTTATGAGACAGAAAAAGACACCAGCAATCCTACCATCTATATCAATTCCTCAATATCAGAAGGATATCCAGATCTAGTTTCAAGAGTGGCTTCTTTTTTTCCTTTGTATTTCTCTTCTTCACTTGAGAAAATTCTTTTGGGGTATATAATGGATTCACTTCCAACGGAGCGAAAGTTTTGTCAATTTAATATTCAAGTTCTACATATATTTATTGATATACTTTCGTTATACATATACAAGGTTTTCTTTAACTGTTATTGGTAATAGAAATCCTGCTCACTTGCCAAGCTCTTCAATGATTCAAGATTACTTATCATGGTGTCTTTGCTATCAAAGTCTCTGTGCCAAGAAAAAATAATTTAAGTTGTGTGTATATTAGAAACTAGTGTGTTTCAGTGTCCAATAAATTTCTAATCATCTGCGAGTGAAATTCTGTGTTTGTTCTCTGCAATATTGTCCATAACAGTTCTCTTCTGCATTTTTCTGACATTATGATGAAAAAATAACATTTCAGATAGCATTAAGTCATTACATTAAAATATTCGTAATGCGTATTTTCCACTGAACGAATCTCCAGGGAAAAAAATAAACTTCGTAATGTTCTCGTGGCATTCCTAGAAATGCAAGAATGCGTTATGTTTGCGTAACTGGGTATTTTTATACAAAAGAAAAAGGCGTTACAC
Source organism: Cherax quadricarinatus (assembly GCF_026875155.1). NCBI lineage: Eukaryota > Metazoa > Arthropoda > Malacostraca > Decapoda > Parastacidae > Cherax > Cherax quadricarinatus. The sequence continues at coordinate 9,014,469 of NC_069473.1, forward strand.
TTCTAGTGAAAAGGTAAAATAGCTTGTCAAAGATTCTTCGCTGCTGCTGTTGCTTCTACTACTGGAACTCCTAATGCTTCTACGACTATTAAAACTACTAATGCTACAACTACTACTACTGAAACTACTAATGCTACTAATACTACTGAAACTACTAATGCTACTACTACTGCTACTGAAACTATTAATGCTACTACTACCTCCGAAACTACTAATGCTACTACTACTACTACTACTACTGAAACTAATAATGCTACTACTACTACTACTACTACTACTGAAACTATTAATGCTACTACTACCACCGAAACTACTAATGCTACTACTACTACTACTACAACTGAAACTACTAATGCTGCTACTACTACTACTGAAGCTACTAATGCTACTACTACTGAAACTACTAATGCTACTACTACTGAAACTACTAATGCTACTACTACTGAAATTACTAATGCTACTATTACTACTGAAACCACTAATGCTAGTAATACTACTGAAAGTACTAATGCTACTACTACTGCTGCTGAAACTACTAATGCTACTATACTGCTACTGAAACTACTAATGTCTTACTACTATCTGAACTAAACTAACTACTACTACTACTACTGAAACTACTAATGCTACTACTACTACTGAAACTACTAATGCTACTACTACTACTACTGAAACTACTAATGCTACTACTACTACTGAAACTACTAATGCTACTACTACTACTGAAACTACTAATGCTACTACTACTACTACTGAAACTACTAATGCTACTACTACTACTGAAACTACTAATGCTACTACTACTACTACTGAAACTACTAATGCTACTACTACTACTACTGAAACTACTAATGCTACTACTACTACTACTGAAACTACTAATGCTACTACTGCTACTAATGAAACTAATGCTACTACTACTACTACTGAAACTAATACTACTACTACTACTAAAACTACTAATTCTACTACTACTACTACTGAAACTACTAATGCTACTACTACTACTACAAACTAAAAATGCTACTACAACTACTACTGAAACTACTAATGCTACTACTACTACTACTACTGAAACTACTAATGCTACTACTACAGTCTGTTACTCTTGGAGGTTCGGAGATTAACTTCATTGTGCCAGTAGCCATTTAGTGTGATCTCGCGGTTCCTTGAAGTTGCGATGCTTCGCAGGTGAGTGATAGCCAGTCATGTCCTGCGCACTGATTATTCCGAAGGACGGATCTACTGTGAAACTAATGAAGCTTAAGGTTCAAGGCCCCTAACCCCGGAGGGGCCCCAGAAGCTACTTTATCCACATTGCTTAATTTTTTGGGTCTATTGTATGAGGTGTTGCGAAGGAGCCCCCGTAATAGTTCAAGCTTAATTAAGGGCCCCAAAAATGTTGATCCGCCACTAATTATTGTGAATACATGCTCAGGGATGACTGTTAAAATCGATGCTCTGGCATACTTTTATTTTGGCAATGTCATTTTTTTCCTAATGTATATTTATTCTACTTTTAATGTACCTATGAGGTACACTAATTATAAAAAGTTAGAGTATTGCTACTTTTTGTACACAGCCACACCAAACAGACAACAGACATCCACTAGTCAATGATGAATGCTGGCTGTCAGTTTCAATCAGTAGATGATCTTAAAAGGATAAAATAAACATTGATACTCGTAATACTATTCATTGCCCTCTGTTTCCTAGGTGATATCTGGTTTAGTACTCTGTGCTTCTTTATGGGGCTTATTCCTTAATAAAAATACAAAATATGGTGCTATTATAGGCTTCCACGTCTAGCTACGAAACCCATTATGTTAGCTTTCCTGATCAAAGCTAAACACAGTGTACGTAAGGGAATTCCGTTTATAACTATTTCTGCAACACTTATTTTTATAGTGGCAAGCTAGGAATTCAATTGATTTACAAGTTAGGAGCTACTAGACACCTCATTAAAAAACCATCTTTTAGCACTGTTTTAATTAGTATCTTATTAATATGAGACTTAATAATAGGCAATAAATCAAGATGCTTTTTGCTGCCTGTCTCGGGTTACATGAGAGTAGCGTTGAACCTTGATGTCATCGGCCCTGAACATAACTGTAAGGTTATTACCATCTCTCTGATGTTGAAGGTCCTGCTGAATTTACAGATCCATCCATGATTCGGACAGTTATTTGTTGTCCTAAGGCGAGAGCCCATTTGTGCCTCATACAGAGATTAGAAGCCTCTGCTGTCGACCAGGTGGGATAATGCGCCTTAGTGTTGGTACCTTGACTCACGAAATTGTAATGAGACGATTGCAAACAAACCATGCCACGACTCACGAAATCGTAATGACCATACCACGTCTGTGTGAAGTTTTATGACTCTGATAGCGGGTTCTCTCCCCGCCCGTGGTATGGTCTGGTACCTTCTTGGCTGCAATTTTCACAACATTCACCAAATGATTATTCATAGAGTCCAGGCTCAAATATCCTTCCATTCACTTTTCTAGAGCTCCAATATTAACACAAATGATGGTGTTCAGACAGCAGTCTGAACACCATCATTTGTGTTTCCTCAGAAGGAAATATAACCTGCCACAATTTATTTCATGTTGATACTGCTGTAAGATGGTTATTCATGTTCCTGATGATAACAGGAATTACCTAAAGTCTGCCTCTCTCTCTTTTTTATATCGGCTCGCGTTATATATATTAAATAATATATTAATATTTAACCATGTTGTGTCTAAAAGAATTTTTTTTTGTAATGATGTCCATATTTAAGACTTCCACACAGTGTATCAACTTACGCAGGTTCCTCTACGTACCGCTGCGTACTCACCCGAGACGCCGCATGATTTCCTAATTTTTGGTAAAAAGAAATTTTGGTAATTTTGAGTAAGCATAATTTCGAAATTATTCAAGTGAACTATTAAGAAAGTTGAGCTGAGGACTATCGTATTTCGTCATGCCATTCCAATATCGCAATTGTCTTCACTCTTGCTTTTGTCGTAATATATTTTAAGATTTATTTAGAAATAGCATTAAGGATATGTGAAATTCTCTTCTGAATTTCACTTTCGGTATTTTTTTCAATTCTGCTTCCTCTCTGCGACTGAAGTTAGTATGATCCTCAGAGTAACATGACATTGTACGGAGAAAATTTCTCCAGGAGGGGGGTATCAGCCCCTTTCAGCCCCTTCAGCCCCTTTCAGCCCTGAGGGGCCCAGCCCTCTCAGAAGGGACAAATATCTTGTTTACTGCTACAGCGAGTAATTGACCCCAGATGCAGTACCAGTATGTGACGTGGCTCGACGCTCCGTGCGGTCCTGTGTTGCAAAGTGTAGCTTAATAAAAGACAGTTCATCTCTTACCTTAGCAGGACAATTAAGGAAAATCCTGCTCCCACTTTATTACCATAGTAAAGATAGTGGACATTGTTGTCTATGCTTAAGACAGCAAGAATCAAACATTCTGCTTTGCTTCATCGAGGAAGTGGCAAGGAAGCAAAAGTACTAGGTCAGCTTTTCCTTTGTGCTAGGAGAGTAACGGCGTGGGGCGCTGTGGCGTCTTCAGATTACTTTTGACTCTACTGAGAGTGACACTGACGCCAGGATAACCAACAAAGAAGATCTGTGCGTTAGTGTGAACAAAGTATCTCATAAAACACAATAAACACTTAAGAGAAGTGTGATCAGCTTCTTTAGTGATAAGATTGTGAACAATAAAGACAAATCTTGTGGAACAGTGTACCAGTGTGCGTATTCCTAGACTATGGAAGACGTGGACATCCAAGGACACTTCAGCTTCTATCAAGTCACCGATATCTGTCGAAGGTGTGAAGAACACCATAGCTCACGCTACAAGAGCAAGGTAGGTTACGAATTTCTTGTAGTACGGGGGACTGCGCAGTTCTTGAGTCGCAAGGAGTTTGTAATCAACCTATAGTCGGCAGTAAGGTGCGGACTTTTGAGTCCAAACAAGTATGTAATTTGTCAGCAATCAGTGAATGAAATATGCTGACATAACACTCCCTAGGAGTAATTTATAATCTTACAAATTATAACTCTTTACAGCCCGTTGAGAGATGACTTCGACAGCTTTTCAAGACCTCGTCTGCAGGGGCGGCTGTGTGGACGATTTGCTGTCTTTTATCAGCTACGTGTTCCCTATATTTAAATTTAAAATTAAGCTTAGCTGGTAATGCCATTTCTCAACATATTGTTGAGAATAATGTCATATATACTTCGCACTTTCACCTCCTTAACTCATTTCATTATTTTGTCATCTAAGTTTCGTTAATTTTGTAGTCTACAATTTTTATCTTTCTGGAGAATTATTGATTTATTATTACATTCACAGAAAAACCCTGAACCCGAATAGGTCAGACAGGGAAACGGGAAGTAATCAGGTTTGATCCAAGTTAGAGGAGGGCAGCATCAATTCCTTTGGAAGTCTCTCAACATAAAATATTAAGATATTAGA
>NC_069473.1:9023949-9231449 GCF_026875155.1 Cherax quadricarinatus
GAAGGGAGATATATACACCTCTCATAGATGTATACACTACGAGATGGTATAAACCTTGGTAATAAATACCGACAAGTTGGTTTAGAAAGACACGTAAGCAAACACTATGACATATTTATTAGAAAACGTTTCGGTCCTGGGACCTTGATCACCTTAGAAGTGATCAAGGTCCCAGGACCGAAACGTTTTCTAATAAATATGTCATAGTGTTTGCTTACGTGTCTTTCTAAACACACTACGAGATATATGGCTCACAATGTAAATACAATGACGAGAAAAATGCAAGCGTGTCGTCTGCTTATTCAATGCGGCTCAATGAGACAATAACCAGAACATGCAATAAGCTGGATATTGTGTCTCGAGCCACACTGAACGAGCAAACGAGCCGCATGCGGCTCGCGAGCCATAGCCTGGCACATTCTGGTATATAGCCTGTGATGCTATTGTAATATTGATACTTAATATTAAGACATTGTTATTAGTATTACTGTACAGCATTATATAACTAGGCGAATAATATTAGAGCGTCGTTACAGCCAAGCTTTCAACAACATGGTTGCCAACAATGACTTTCTTGTTACAACGTCGGACGGAGAAGTGGATTTCCTAAACCGTACAACTATGCTAGCAAAATGGAATACCTCTCTGGTACTGCCAATACCTATGCATATATTCTCGAACTCGTGTGGCAAAAAGAAACTGACTTAGTAATAATGGAGTATTTTCTGAAAGTCTGAGAAAGTCACCAGACTCTTGAGTCTCCTCCCTACTAACTTAATATCAGCAAAACTCTGTGGTTTACCAAACACAGAAACGTAACAGTGCTCTCACATCCATCACACAGAGCATCAGCAGCACCCCTCACCAGCTGCCTGGTGTTCTGGCAAAACATTTGTCAACACCTTTGGGAACCATTAATTCACAAGACCTAAATCCCTTCAGGAGGGTCTTGAGCAGCGTTAAAGAGCTCAAGGTTAGTGATAAGAAAGGTCGAGACTTTCAACGTTATTGTATTCTTCATTAACGTGACAGTGGGCCATCAACCTCCATCGTCATGTGATTACTGTGGATGTAGACTGGACATTTCCCTGCAAAGATTACGTGAACGTTATCAAACTTTGTGTTCATTACACAAGTGCTTCGCTTCATTACACAACTGCGTTGGCACAGTCTTCGCCAACTTGTAAATGGAGGAATTGGAATCCAGTCGCATCTTATCTCTCATTCCCAGATCTATCAAAAGGTTGCAGTAGTTGATATTTTTAGTCATCGTTACCCTCGGTTCCATCAATAACCTATATCTAAATAATATATATACATAAAGAAAAATGAACCATCTTTTCCATGATTGCTTCCACACACACATAAAAACAGACTCTTGATTAAGAATGATTAAACACCGACATGAAGAACAGTCATAGAGGAGGAATGCTCGTGTATATCAAGTACTTTCATTTCACGGCAATTTTCCTCTGCATTATAAGAGTGCAGGAAGCGTACCCAACATATTCATGACAAAACGAACACCAAATCTACAAAAGACGAAGCTATCAGATACATAGCTGTGCCAGAAATCAATGTACCACTTAGTGAGGCTAAACTATATAACAAATAATCCGGCAAAATAATCACCAACTCTTCATCGTTAATCATAAATTTGGCGCAGAAGCATAAGAGCAAATCGTCGATCACTGCAGGAACACATATTTTGTGGGAAATGATATATAATGTGGTGGAGAGACTGATAAATCACTGGATATTAGAGTTTACGAACACAAACATATACGGTCACATCAATACCGGACTTGAGCAAAGGAACGACTATGGACGCCTGATGAGGTTTAACAAGGTCCGTTTAGTATCGATGAAAACACGCAACAGAGACGGAAGGTGCTGGAAGGTGCTTTCATTGCTATCTCCGGCACAAATCCACGAAGATCTGGGAGCTTCAGAATGGTGAAATCTGTGTGTAGTGAACGGACCTGTATCGAGGGAAGACCGATTAGTTTAATCTCTATTTTCAAGAGCTGTAGTGTTAATGATGACTTTGGAGATTTGAGCAGCTCCTTAGAGAGACGACTCATCCTAGGAATAAAAAAATGGACACCGGACCTAACAAAGAGGAGATTAGCCACAGTGAATGAAAACTAATGACCAATCAAGGCTTAAAGCTGAAAATAAAAATGATTGTGGTAACGAATGTCTGACTCCTATTTCCTTTACCATGCTACCTAATGAATGTGGATAATTAACATATAACGTCAATCCAAAGATCACCAGTTAAGGAAAGAATGTTCTTGATAGAGAGACAGATTATGTTTACAGACAGATTTTTATGCATCAAGGGTAGAAGTGGGAGGTAAGAGACATGTTTTCCTGGAAGTGAGATGAAGTATATTGTCAGCCGACTCCAAACATCATGTCTGGTAGTGACATCAACTCTATTATCTGCTTCAGCAAGATAACAGTTTAGCATCGTATAAGATAACCCGGGTGTAGATGTGAAGGTGTTTCGTAATCTACATTTCCAATATACTGTTATGTATTCATTATTTGTATCTCTCTCTTTCTACTTTGTTACTTTCTATGTACTCGTTTTCAAAATAATATGAGAGTAGGAAATAGATGGAGTAAAAACTCTTAATGTCGTCTAAAACTCCAGACAGCTTTATGCTGTCGTCTCTCGTGGAGAAAGAGGTAAAGATGCTGGGAGATGTGCGCAGTGAGTAGACGCAGTCAGGGACTCAGTACTCCATCCACTCAGCTGCTCTCTCTCTCTCTCTCTCTCTCTCTCTCTCTCTCTCTCTCTCTCCTCTCTCTCTCTCTCTCTCTCTCTCTCTTCTCTCAGGGTTTAATAATGTTAGGCTTAGGGTTCCTGATTTTATTTACAAGCTAAGGGCTGTTACCTTCATCAGCTCATTTGAAAGCCTTTTTATTGTTAAGAGAGATACAAATAGAGAACAGGATGAGGTTGGAAGTATCTGTAGGCCAGCAATTTAATTTGGTCAACTGGCTTTATTTCGTCTATGTCGTTATTCTGTACGAACATGTTCCAGACTCGAGTCATCCTGGGAATAAATGATCTCAGATGAAGTGATGCTTTTGAGAAGAATACAGCCAAAGTGTAGTTGTTTGATGTCCGTCTTGTTGTGTAGAATCTCTCTCTCTCTCTCTCTCTCTCTCTCTCTCTCTCTCTCTCTCTCTCTCTCTCTCTCTCTCTCTCTCTCTCTCTCTCTCTCTCTCTCTCTGATATTTTCGCTTTCGATATCGTTCGGGAAATACTACAGAAGCGAAAAATAAGAAAATAAATATTTCCAGCCTCAGATGTTGTGAGTGTTGGCAAGAGACAGTTGCCAACAACGCTTGTGCTAGCAAGAAGTGACTAAACCATACCCCGGCCGGGATTGAACCCGCGGTCAGAGAGTCTAGTGGCTAACGCGACGGGCTGGAGTTTTGAGACTCTTTGACCGCGGGTTCAACCCGGCCGGGGTATGGTTTGTTTGCAATCGTGTCATTACGATTTCGTGAGTCAAGAAGTGACTACTATGGGATGGCTGCCAACACTGCCAGTTTTGGTTAGAAGAAAGTGACTGTAGTAAGGGTGAGCTGGTAACTGTGCCATTGCTAGGTAGAAGAAGGATTGCCAGTGCTAGCTAGAAGAAAGCCACTATACTAGGTAATACTAGTACTGCCAGTAATCACAAAAAGTAATTATCACGGGTCGGCTGCAACACTATGTTCGTGCTATTAAGGGAAAGTGATCGCTAAGGAAGGACTGTCAATGCTACCTAGAAGAAAGTGACAATATACCAAGAAACGGCTACCAGTACTGCCTTGCCAGCGTAGGCATGAACTAGTAATGGCCAGTTGCAACACTTTGCTCTTGCTAGCAAGGCGATAATGACTGTATTGATGGACGGCTGCCAACACTGAGTGTTGGTAAGAAGTATCTACCATGGGACGGCTGCCGACATGTTTCAGATGCACCACCACTAGTATGATTAGTCTTTTTCTCTTTATGGCCGCTGCTGTACCAGGGGAAGAGAACCAGACGCCATAAACAGAAAATGTTAAGTCACTCAACCATAGTTTAGTCGTAGCGTTTTTTGAAGCTTACACTATTATTTTATTCGTTGGAAAGCACTAAGTCCATTAGAGTCGAATAACGTTTGAGAAATAGGAAGTAAGTCTGATCCGAGGAAAAGGTGTGACGTTTGGGGACTTGAAACTGTCATCTCACGTTTCAGTGTTGGAAGTAGACTGACGATTCAGCAAAGCAGCTGTAAGGGTGTTAGGTGTTCATAGTGTTTATCGCCTGGATCCAGCGTCTTCTGGTCGAATGTGATGTTGCTCTATCTTTCCTGGTTATTTAGGTTAGGTTGGGTTAGGTTAGATTAGATTAGGTTAGGTTAAATTAGATTAGGTTAGATTAGGTTAGGTTAAGTAAGGTTAGGTTAGGTATGGTAAGGTAAGGTTAGGTTAGGTAAGATTAGGCTAGGTATGGTAAGGTTAGGCTAGGTATGGTAAGGTTAGGTTAGGTTAGGTAAGGTTAGGTATGGTAAGGTACGGTTAGGTTAGGTAAGGTTCGGTTAGGTTAGGTAAGGTTAGGTTAGGTATGGTAAGGTACGGTTAGGTTAGGTAAGGTTAGGTTAGGAAAGGTTCGTCAGGAAACAGGACACGTGTTTTCTGATGCGGGTCTTAGTTATATGATGACCCACAGCTGGAGCTTTTGGTTATCTAATCGAGGATTACCGAACCACCCTCTTTAAAAATTATAGTTACAATGCGTGAACTCTCAGTTGTAGAGGGTCACATGTGAGGGCTTCCCATCGGGACGAATACTCCTATCTGTAGCTAAGCCAGGTCAAGAGGTCAGGAGAGTGAGAGTTAATCAGCTAGTATAAATGAGTGCGTGAGGACAATACTGACTGAGAGCTAGAGTGTGAAGGGCCTGAGTGTCCAGAGACCGTGGTGGCTGCTGCAGTCTCCGAGGAAGTGGAATACTGATCAGTAGTAAACCCGAAGGAGTAGATCGTCTTGGTATTGCTTGATTTCATTGCCCCCGTCCCTAGCAACTTACCCGAAGGTTTGAATTATATTTACGTAGAAGTAAAAGATTATTGTATTAGATGTACTATAATTGACTATAATTAAACATTATGCTCACCCCATTCACTATTCAGTAAAATACAGTGGACCCCCGGTTAACGATATTTTTTTCACTCCAGAAGTATGTTCAGGTGCCAGTACTGACTGAATTTGTTCCTATAAGGAATATTGTGAAGTAGACTAGTCCATTTCAGACTCCCAAACATACACGTACAAACGCACTTACATAAATACACTTACATAATTGGTCGCATTCAGAGGTGATCGTTATGCGGGGGTCCACTGTAATTGTAATATTACAATATTTTTTAGCTGCTTTTTCCTCCCATTTTTAATTATTGTTTTTCATTATTTCATATACCTGCCCTACCATATATACCGAAGCAATACCTAAGTAGATTCCTAAAGAGCATCTCCCATATGCATGATAATTAGGTACCACTCCTGAATCTTAAGGAGCGGGTACATGTCTGGAAGTAGAAAGAAATTCCAATTACCGGTATAAGAAATATTCGTATTTACTTAGTAACATATGGAAAGTTGAATAATATGGCAAATAGTGCAGCTGAAATAGGTGTATAATATGTCCCTAAACTACTACTATTATAAGTTACAAGTGGAGCTTCTAAACGGCAAAATTTCACTTATGAGGTTATCATCTTCGTTATGATTAAGTTCAACTCTTCATGAGATCAATTAGCTAGAGCGTTTTAAAAACTGGGTTCTCACACAGCTGCTCTCCACACATGGTGTTGGAAGAGGTGAACTCACAACGGATGCTAGCTTCACTTCCAGGGATGAAGAGTCGCCCTTCACTGCTGTGAAGCCAACTCCCTTTAAAGGTCCTTACGCCAAAGAAAAATGTTACTTGGAAGTGTGCTGCTTACTCCGCAGTTTACATTACTCTTAAAGTTCTGCTTAACACCTAAACTTTTCCCTGTGTGGACAGTGCCACTCCATTTCCAGTTTTTTCGTAAATTCGCAATATATTTTTCCTCGCAATTTCTTTCTTAAATTTTGTTGGTCAACAGTTGGCCACACAGCTATAGATCTACGTCACATAAGGATTAATGCTGCATTGTACAGCCTAAATTATAAACAGCAGGTAATGTCTACTTTCCATACCTTGTCATTCCTCTGGTGTCACAAGCCTCCTTTATATTCATTATTATCGCCTACATTTGAGTACAAGAGATATTTATAGAACGTGAGGTAAGAATAAAGTTGCATAATGTTGCGTAAGGTTGATAAATGAGACACTTGTGCAACATTGGAGATCATCAGTCCCTCAGCCTGGAGTCGACTTCATGCTGAGGGACTGATTATTTCAAACTCATCCTCGTCTTTCACTTTCCTCTGTTGGACTGATGAAGCCACTGGCTGGGAAAGAGATTTCAGGATAAAGCTACCCAAACCATACCACGGGCGGGGATAGAACCCGCGATCTGTGTGATGGTATGGTTTGTTTGCAATCGTGTCATTACGATTTCGTGAGTCATGTTAAAGGTACCCAAATGTTGCACAAGTGTGTATTTATCAGTCTATCAGTTTTCTAAGCCATTCAAAATTGCGTAAGGTTCTCTCTTATTTATTTAACAGCATTTTATATTCCTGTTTATATCGCCACCTTCATTATGGGTATAACAGATTATCTATGTGATTACGAACCGCGTCGGAAGACACATGTCCTGTCTCCTGACGAACGCTGTAACAACAAATCAGGTACACTCGTCCCGACACTATAGGAAGCTTCGTCTCCAGCCCATATCACAGTGAGTGTCTCCTGTTGCCGATGACAGTCTACTTGGAGGGAGGCAGCAGGCAGGGACGACTATGCAATGTTTTTCTCCTTGATGGGGAGGTGCCTTGTTGTCTTTATGCAAAAAATATCAGGGGTCCCCCCAGACCCTTCAACTCATCGACCCTTCATGAAGTTTCAGATTGTTCATCGATCCCTCAATCATTTATTATATGAAAATAATTTAATAATAATAATACTTTAATGGTACTACGAATAACAATAATAGTTAATAAAAATAATGGGGATATCATTAATGAGAAGGATGCATCTGATAAGCGTCAGCTACGGCACAGATATTTGGTCGTCATCACCACGCTCTTCCAGGTTCATTCCCTAGATGTTTACTGACCCCCTTTTGACACCCCAGCCATTTATCGACTCCTTCAACAGTCCCGTCGACCCTTAGCGGTCAGTATTGACCACTAAGTGCTTCTCAATGAATATATCCAATTACTAATCTTTATTTTTTTTTTTTTACAAAACACCAACATTACCTTCGTTCATCTAACTTTTCCAAGAATACTAAGATATTTCAATGTCCAATCAGCATTTTACTATAAAATAAAGCAAATTTACGAACCAAGGCGATCTGAAAATCCCCAAGACATTCAGCTTTCTAGCAGACTTACTGAGGAATCCGACCAGACATCCGCTGACCACATTAACGTTCCTTGGGAACAGACCGATGCTCTTAACAAGAAATTCCCCTTAATGCTTCCTCGGCAGGCCAATATATTGGCAAGAACTCACCACCAGTTGTGAAGGGAACGTACACTGAGAGGTACATATCTCTTAGTGCATATACCGCATTTTCCAGTTGTGAAGGGAACGTACATTGAGAGGTACATATCCCTTAGTGCATATACCGTATTTTCTAGTTGTGAAGGGAACGTACACTGAGAGGTACATTTCTCTTAGTGCATATACCGCATTTTCCAGTTGTGAAGGGAACGTACACTGAGAGGTACATATCCCTTAGTGCATATACCGCATTTTCCAGTTGTGAAGGGAACGTGCACTGAGAGGTACATATCTCTTAGTGCATATACCGCATTTTCCAGTTGTGAAGGGAACGTACACTGAGAGATACATATCTCTCAGTGCATATACCGTATTTTCCAGTATATAAGAGGTGCCTTTTCTTCACAAAGTACCTTGAAAAAATCACCCTGCGCCTTATATGATCAAGGTCAGGGTCAAGGGTAGACTTAGGGTTACGCTTTAGCGTCAAGTAAGAGGGCAATTAGCTCTTGATTATGATTACTGATGTACCGTTAGGAGTCTTCTGTCCTGCGCCTTATATGCCGGTATATCTAGAAATGTGTATTTTTGAGGGTATATACATCCAGATGTGTATACGACAAATGGTTTGTTTCTCTCTATATACACAAGAGGTGATTATCTCACAGTATATATCTACCAACCTTAGTGTATCTCTGTGTAACACTGAGAGCTGTATATCTCTCAGTGAATATACACCGATAATCGTGTATCTGTCAGTGTATATACGCTTAAAGATTGCTTTAATTCCAGCTTTGTTATTAAAGCAGTCTCGACTAGGCATGTGAAAGCAAATTTCAGCCTTAATGAACCTCATGTAATCGAATGGATTCAAGTCAGGTAATAAAATAAAATTTGTTTGCATTTATAACCCGGGGGAAGGTTAGCCACCCAGGATGTCACCCACACCAGTCGACTAACACTCGGGTACCTACTTCCTGCTAGGTGAACAGGGACAGCAGGTGTTAGGAAAATGCCCAGCATTTTCACCCAGCCGGAGACTGAAACATTTATTTCCCGGCTTTCATTCTATAATTCTTTTTAAAGATCGTAACATGAAAGCGATATTTTAAATGTTATGTATTTCCTCTACAGTGAATGACCATGAAATCTGGGCAGCTCTGAGCTGTGACTCATTGCTGATTACGTTCATCCTTGCCAAAGTCTTCACTGTCTCTCACTATGTGTGTTATAGAATGGTAATAGAAGAAAAATCTTAACACCTCGGATGGGCTACTCACAACAGGATAATGAAACCATACCACGGATGGGGATAGAACCGACGCTCTAGCCACTGGCCCAGTGGTTAGCGCGTCGGTCTGGAGTTTTATGACTCTCTGATCGCGAGTTCTATCCCCACCTATGGTATGGTTTGTTTACAATTGTGTCATTACGATTTCGTGAATCAGAAACAGAATAATGAACCGGTAATAACCAAAATGTCACCTGTCTTTCTACTCCCGGAGGAGGAATATGGACCAGGTTTCGTCTGGTGTTTGCCTAGTCAACCAAGCTGTTGCTGCCAGTGGTCCGCTGCCCCCACATATCCATCACAGCCTGGTTAATCTGCCACCTGGTGAAGGTAATTGACCAGTTTCCTCTTGAAGATTCTGCAGCCATTGCAGGCGAATCAGAAGAACGAATTAAAAACGAAAGATGAAAGAAGAGTATGGAAAGCCAAAAGAGAATAAGAAATTCAGGTTGCCAGGGACTCAAAGATCATCCCTAAGTGACGGTGGTGAAGGATAATGGGTTTAATCGCATGTCTGAAATGGCTTTATTGTTATTCATGCGTCGTCTTGCACCGCCTTCGTGTGGGTGATGGCAGCCTTAGATGTTAAGGTGAAGTGATGTATGGTGCCTAAGGCTAGTGTACATAACAGGGATTACTAGTGACGTATATAACGCATGGAACTGACCCTCACACCACCGTGATGTAGAGTACAACTGCCCACTAATGTACCTACAATAATCGAAGGCAACATTGGCCCGGCCCCAAAAATCCATTCTTCTGCAAACATCGAATCAATTCTTTTGAGAAATACTAGGTATTTTTTTTTGTGTGTGTTTTACAGGCCCGCAGATGTTAATATTATATTGAGCGATTTTCCTCCTTAACTGATGACCAGTTTATGTTGTTAACTGGTCTTAGAACTTCCTAACCATTCAGAAAGTTCAATGAGGATGCATGTAACCTGTTCAGCCGCAATCAAGAATACTTAAATTACTGGAATAAATGTGAAATTAACTCTTAACTTACAGTATGTCCACAGATACTGGAACAGAATTCTTCCTCCATCAGCCATGCGTGTCGTAAGAGGTGACTAAAATGCCGGGAGCAAGGGGCTAGTAACCCCTTATCCTGTATACATTACTAAAGTTGAAAAGAGAAATTTTTGTTTTTAGTGGATTAAGCTAAATTAAATTGCGCTTGTTATAATAAGGTTAGGTAAGTTTTCTAAGATTATTTTAGTGCAAAATTATCAATTTGTACATCAACATTAATGAAAAAATATATCTTTGAATGTATAAGAGAAAATTTTAGAAAGGACTTGATTTTAAATGAGTTCTTGCTATTTGACCAGTTTTACCTATTAGGCACGACATATATATATACATATATATATATATATATATAATATATATATATATATATATATATATATATATATATATATATATATATATATATACAAACAACCACTGTGAAAGAATAGAGAAATTCCAAGCGCTTTCGTGACTACTCACATTATCAAGGAACAATGAAAGTAAAGCATAAAAGGAAGGTATATAAAGGGATAGCCCACACCTCACTATCAGATCCCACAACAAAGAAACACCTGACGCGCGACTCATAAGAAAGGGAACACTGCAGAAGGCTCGCCGGCCCAACTAGACAGGTCCTTCACACAACCCACCAACAAACTATTCTACCCAAGAAATAAGAATTTTAAAAATTATTATTTGTCCAATGTATTATTAAATTCTTCCCAAATTCTATTAATTATAAATGGATCTAATTTATATAAACCAAAGGAAATATTCATATTATTGTCAAAACTGCTTTTTATGAAACAAGATTCAATTATATTCCTGTCGACCATGGACTTGCTTGATACTACTTTCTCAACTTTTTGAAAATCAATTGGATGGTTAAAATCTCTTACGTGAATAAATAGAGCATTGGAATCTTGTCCAGTTCTAATGCTATATTTATGTTGTTTTAATCTTAGTTCGAGATTTTTACCAGTTTGATCGTAATAAACTTCATCGCAAATTTTACAAGGAATCTTATAGACACATCCATCAGCATTTTGGGGGGAATTCTTTATCAAAAGTTTTTTTTACTGTATCAAGATTTTTGAATACAACTTTAATATTAAAAGTCTTAAGAAGAGAAGGCATCATCTAATAATTCATCTGATAATTAACTTATCAGATGAAATTTTAGACAAACATACAACTGCTGCTCTAGGTTTTGGCCTAAGTTTTGCAACTTCAAAAAAACTTAATAATGTTGAAATTGCAAAAGCCTTTTGTAACTTTGAAAAATTTTCTGATTTATCCTTTGATGAAATTAATATTAGTAAGGGAATGGTATATAACTATGTTAAAACAAAACATTCCCAATTGCCCTCAAAGATTCTTTAAGTCTTATGATAAACTTAATAACAATAAAAATTTGCGCCTTACTAAAGCAGACAAAATAAATGCAATAGTAATTATGAAAGAAAATGATTACCAAGAAAAAATTAATAATCTCTTAGATGATACTGAAACCTATTCTAAACTTAGAAAAAAATCCCCTAGAAACAGTTAACAGCAATTTCAATAAAACAATAAAACTTCTACTGAAAGGCAAAGATGAATTAGTCAAACAATTTACTTCCACTAATCCATCTTTACCTTACATGTATTGACTAATAAAAACACACAAACCAGGGAATCCAGTCAGACCAATTATTAGCTCCATAGGATCAGTTTCATATAAATTATCCAAATGGCTTGTTGATATTTTGAGCCCTATTGATGGCAAAATTTCTAACTTTAATGTTAAAAACAACATAGATTTAGTTGATAAATTAAGCTCCTTGACTGACTTAAATGATTTTAACATGGTTAGTGTTGATGTTACTTCCTTGTTTACGAAAGTTCCTGTTGATGATTTATTAAGTTTCTTATCTGATGAACTCGTTAATTATGATTTACCATTGCCAGTTCCTACTATCATTAAACTTATTAAACTTTGCATTGTTGATGCAAAATTTGTATTTAACGATAAGTTTTACACTCAGAAGTTTGGCATGGCAATGGGAAATCCTCTTTCACCTGTTCTTAGTAACCTATACAAGGATTTTTTTGAAACAAGGTTGCTTAACACAATCCTCCCTAATAGAGCTAAATGGTTCAGATATGTTGATGATATTTTGTGTCTTATGCCCAAAAATGTAGATATACACCATTCCCTTGGCAAATTAAATAGCTTAGCCCATTCTATAAACTTTACTGTTGAATTTGAAGAAAATAACTCATTGCCTATTCTAGATGTTTTAATTATTAAGGGTAATAAAGTATTCAAATTTAAAATTTACAGAAAACCTACAAATAACTGTTCCTATGTCCACTATTATTCTTCACATCAAGATAGAGTTAAACTGTTTTCTCATCAATGTTTTTGAGAGCTTTACGAATTTGTAGTCCAGAGTTCATAGATGAGGAAATATCCAAAATTTATGAAATAGGTAATGATTTGAAATACCCAAGAAATGTAATTGATAAATCTTTTAAAGTTGCTCGAAATACTTTTTACAATCCAAAAAGGGACAACCAGCCTTATTCAACTAAAAATATGTTGGTTCTCCCTTACCATGAAAACTTGGTTGATATGCCTTCTCTTCTTAAGACTTTTAATATTAAAGTTGTATTCAAAAATCTTGATACAGTAAAAAAAACTTTTGATAAAGAATTCCCCCCAATATGCTGATGGATGTGTCTATAAGATTCCTTGTAAAATTTGCGATAAAGTTTATTACGGTCAAACTGGTAAAAATCTCGAACTAAGATTAAAACAACATAAATATAGCATTAGAACTGGACAAGATTCCAATGCTCTATTTATTTATGTAAGAGATTTTAGCCATCCAATTGATTTTCAAAAAGTTGAGAAAGTAGTATCAAGCAAGTCCATGGTCGACAGGAATATAATTGAATCTTGTTTCATAAAAAGCAGTTTTGACAATAATATGAATATTTCCTTTGGTTTATATAAATTAGATCCATTTATAATTAATAGAATTTGGGAAGAATTTAATACATTGGACAAATAATAATTTTTTAAATTCTTATTTCTTGGATAGAATAGTTGGTGGGTTGTGTGAAGGACCTGTCTAGTTGGGCCTGCGGGCCTTCTGCAGTGTTCCCTTTCTTATGCGTCGTGCGTCAGGTGTTTCTTTGTTGTGGGATCTGATAGTGAGGTGTGGGCTAGACCCTTTATATGCCTTCCTTTTATGCTTTACTTTCATCGTTCCTTGATAATGTGAGTAGTCACGAAAGCGCTTGGAATTTCTCTATTCTTTCACAGTGGTTGTTTTGCATATTCTGAAATCACCTGTTTACTGTGATCTTATTGCATATTATATATATAATATATATATATATATATATATATAATATATATATTATATATATATATATATATAGTGACTCACGAAATCGTAATGACACAATTGTCAGTGGTAAAATTGTTGCTTTCCCCTCTGCTTTGAGTCAAAGTAAATTAGCTAACGCTTTTTTTTCACCGCTTTGAGACCTAGTAAACATTGATTCTTTTTTTTCCCATGGTTTCGAATTATAGTAAAAAATTATCGCCTTTCTTACTGCTTTACATAGGTTTAGAAAACTGACACTTTTCCACTGTTTTGAGACATTGTGAAAAATGAGGTTTTTAACACAGATTTGATTCATAGTAAAAGCTCGTCCAGCTCATACTTTGGGTGTTAGGGGTTCGATCCTCGGTAAGGGTGAAAAACATTAGGACGTGTTTCCTTAAGGTCGTTCTCCACTAACAAACCGATCAGATAGGTCGTTCTCCACTGTTCACATTTATAGAGACCTGGGTGTTAGGAAACTGATAGGATGGATAATGAGAACATTCAAGACAAGAGATGTTAAGCCAATGATGATCCTTTTTAAATCACTTATTCTCTCTAGACTGGAATACTGCTGTACATTAACATCCCCATTCAAGGCAGGTGAAATTGCAGAACTAGAGAATGTACAGAGAACTTTTACTGCCCGTATAAGTTCCATCAAACACCTTAACTACTGGGAGCGCCTGGAAGCACTTGACTCGTACTCACTAGAGCGCAGGCGAGAGAGACGTATCATAATCTACACCTGGAAGATTCTGGAGGGACTGGTCCCTAATATGCACACAGCAATCACTCCATACGAAAGCAAAAGACTTGGCAGGCGATGCAACATACCCCCAGTGAAAAGTAGGGACGTCACTGGTACACTAAGAGAAAACGCAGTAAGTGTCCGGGGCCCAAGATTGTTCAACAGCCTCCCACCATCAATAAGGGGCATTACGGGAAGACCCCTGGTTGTCTTCAAGAGGGAGATGGACAGATACCTAAAGACGGTGCTGAATCAGCCGGGCTGTGGTTCCTACGTTGGATTGCGTGCGGCCAGCAGCAACAGTCTCGTTGGTCAGGCTCTGATCCACCGGGAGGCCTGGTCGTGGACCGGGCGCGGGGGCGTTGATCCCCGGAATGCCCTCCAGGTAGACTCCAGGTAGTTGACTGATGTGGGTCGCATCCTGGAGACAAGATTAATCTAAGTTGCCCGAAATGACCTACATAACCAGGGCTTTCTATATAATATGTCAGTGATGTCAGCTATGGTCTGTATAAGTTGTATCATGTACTTGTAGAAATAAGATTATTATTATTATTATTATTATTATTATTATTATTATTATTATTATTATTATTTCCCACGGATTTGAGCCATAGCATAAAACTGTAGTTTTCCCGCGGTTTTGAGTTACGGTAAAAACTATCCTAAGCAATAAAAATCCACTATGATAACATGAACGTAGATGTACATTTATTGAGCAACTTGCAATGTGAGCAGACTGACCGATGTTGTAGTGGCCAGACTCAGGCTTAGTTACAAGTACTTCCGGCAGTTTGGGAGACACAGATGATGATCAAACCAAATGCAAAGCATATGGCCGGCCCGATGGTCACTATCTTGAACACTATGCTTTATTGTCCACTTATTGAGGAATATGGGGATACTATAATAACCTATCTGATAAGTCGAGATTTCTTATTCATAAAAATAATTTCTAGGGATGAGGGCTAGTTCCTAGGGCTTTTGTGTATCCTTATGCTCTTCCCCTATTATACAGAAGTTGGATATATGGTGCAAAATGAAATAGCCACTTAGGCTGAAAAGTCTAATCTTGTAAAAAATTATCGCTTTTCAGACCGGTTTTGAGTCTAATGAAATAAGGATGTATACGTTGAGAGACGAGATGATATCTGATGATTAACTTCAATTCATAAACCCATCCCATGGAGGTAATTTGACACTACCAAACTACGTAATTACAAAACTAGATGTATTTTGGTAACTTTGCGGGTCAAAAAAATATATCCCCTTTATTGCATAATCCCAGGCCCCTGTGCCTTAGTGCCTATAATGGGAATAGTGAAGTGTAGTTTGTAATGCAGCTAAATATTAGCAGAGATGTCTTGAGGCATTCACAAGTATTCACATGGAAACTAATATACAATTTTTCATGATTTAAAAATGAAAAGGCACAATACCGTGACTGGACACGTGAGACTAAAACTCATGACGACGTTAAGGTCTGTCTTGGACCACTAACTAATCACACAGAAGCGCGAAGTGTTATTGACTGAGTCGTCAGGAACTGCGTCCTGACACGGGTCTTAATCCTAGGATGACCCCTCTGAGGATTTCGAAGATGTCTTTGTGAATCTGAGGTTGATAGCTACGGTCGAGTATATATGCTAATATACGCATGGACTCTGTTTTGCCTATCATGCATTTATTACAGAAGATCTTCAAAATAGTTATGAATATCTCTGTTTTTCATTCGTGAAGCACGTAACTGTCGACATTATTTGATGGTTCAAGGGTAATACGGTATAGTTGCTCTGTTTCCTTGGGCTACAGTGCTCTTTCTTCATTGGTGGCTGTTATGGTGTTGGAGAACACGGGGTTAAGGTAGACGCGTTGGAGGTAGTCTGTACCTGCAGCATGGGGCTTGCTGGCTGCCCTTGTGGGGTAGGAGTTTGTGCAGAGGTAAAAAAACAAATAGGCCCAATATTGTGACTGGAACAATATACAAATAATCCACACATAGAGAGAAGAGCTTATGATGACGTTTTGGTCCATCTTGGACCATTCACTAGTGTGACTTGTGAATGATCCAAGACGGACCGAAACGTTTTCATAAGTTTTTCTCTCTCCTATGCGCGGGTTATTTGTGCATTGTGCTGATGTGTTGGGAGCTGACTGAGCAAGACCGTGTCGTTGATGTTTCCTCGGTTTACCTTATCGCTATGGCAAGGAAAATGGCCCTGGGTTCCCTGTTACTGTAGCCTCTTCTGGACTAGGATGCTGCTCAGTAGCGAGGGCTCTACTTGGCGTTGGAGACTGGACAACTGGGGTTTTCCATGATGCCGTGACCTGGAGGGGCCTCTACGGCTAGTGTAGGTTCCAGACATGATGCTTCTTGCCGCCGTTCTGACACTGATGTTCCGTAGCCTCATCCGTCCTTGGTCGGGTGAGACCCGCCGCACTTTTCATTAAATTAACATCGGACGCTAAGGTGGTTGTAGCTCTTGTCCTTAAGATGCATCAGTCAATACATACTGAGCTCGTTTAGAAGAGATAGACCCAAACATATTTAACATAAATAAAACTTTCCCACTATTTTGCACTTAGAATTGGAAACACTGCAACTCCACAATGCTTTTCACTCTCAGCCGTCGGAGAAGCTTCATGCACCGTTTTGGAACTGTCAAAGTTATCAGTCCCATTCGTGGAAACTTGGAAAGGGTTATACAACTCCTGATCATAAGGGCAAGATTCGTGCCAACAGATGCACGAATCCTGCCATCCTTACTCTACACTAGTGTAGAACATAACTCACGAAATCGTAATGACACGATTGCAAACAAACCATACCAAGGGCGGGGATAGAACCCGCGATCAGAGACACTCTCTGATCGCGGGTTCTATCCCCGCCCGTGGTATGGTTTGTTTACTAGCGTAGAAAATTTGAAGTGATCGGAATAGGCCTTCTCATGTTATGAACGAAATAAAAACGAAATTTTGGAAGAAAAAAAAAGCCAGTTATAGATTCCTATATAAGATTATTATTGTATACAAGTGGATGTCTCACGAAACCGTAATAACATGATTGCAAACAAACCATACCATGGGTGGGGTTTGAACTCGCGGTCAGAGAGTCTCAAAACTACAGACCGTCGCGTTAGCCACTGAACCAGCTAGCTTCTTATTGAAGCTAGCTGGTCCAGTGGCTAACGCGACGGTCTGGAGTTTTGAGATTCTCTGACCGCGAGTTCAAACCCCACCCGTGGTATGGCAAGTGGATGTGCTTAGACACCAGTAGTTATACATCACTACACAAATAACCCACACATAAAAGAGAGAAGCTTACGACAACGTTTCGGTCCGACTTTGTAAATGGTCCAAGTCGGACCGAAACGTCGTCGTAAGCTTCTCTCTTTTATGTTCGGGTTAGTTGTGTATCGTTCCAGTCACGGTATTGTGCCTTTTTTTGTTAGTTATACACCGCCTGAGGAACATGAAGCAATCATGATCGATCTTAGAAAAGGCAGGGTAGCTCCAATACCACAGACCAAAAGCCCTTCACAGAAATAAAATGACCAATTCACTGTCCCTCAAATCAACATGGTTCAGCAATGCCATTAAAAGTGTAACAATATTCTTTATGTTATTCGAGTTTTAGGTCGTATTATTTTCAATTGAAAAAATGTCAATACGTTCAACATTTAATGGGTATTATTGTCAATCTTGTTTTGCGATTTTAGTGGTTTTATTGATGAAAGATTTATTGCTACCATGAAAAATATTTCTAGCATTTTCATTCTATCTGTCTTTCTGTCTCATTGTCTTTCTGTCTTTTTTTGTCTGTCTGAATGTCGGTCGCTGTGTTTTCTGTCTTTCTGTATGTCTGTCTTATTGTCTGTGTGTTTTTCTGCCTATGTATCTTTCTGCCTGTCTGCCTCTCTCTCTCTCTCTCTCTCTCTCTCTCTCTCTCTCTCTCTCTCTCCCCTCTCTCTCTCTCTCATTTTTCATGTTATAATAAATTTTGTATATTGATCATCAAGGAATTCCTGTGATGATTAATTTCGACCTAATTGTTAATATTAAAAGTGGATCATAAATTTTCAGTGAAGTAAATATTTTTTTTTATTTTTTTATCGACATGAGAAAGAGTAATATTTATCTTTCACTATCTATGCATCTATCAGTCTGTTTATATATCTATCTATTTAAGTATTTATCTATCCATTTATCTATGAATCTGTCTTTTAATCTATCTGCATATATATCTACACACAGACACACATACAGACACACACACACATACAGACACACACATACAGACACACACACACACACACACAGACACACACACACATACAGACAGACAGACAGACAGACACACACACACACACACACACACACACACACACACACACACACGGTCAGCGAAGAGGCGGGGCCAAGAGCTAAGTATCGACCCCTGCCGCCACAATTAGGTGAGTACACACACACACACACACACACACACCAACAAGGAGGCATACACGACTTTATGCACGGCATATGTCTACCCATCATGGAGTATACAGCACCAATATAGAACTCGTATCTGGTTAAGCTAGTAAACAAGCTGGAAAAGGTGTAAAGGTATGCAAAGTTCCAGAGCTGAAGAGTGTGACCGATGAAGAGAAACTAGATGGGCTACTGTAAACCTGACAACAGTATCCCTACAACACTCTTGTTCTCAAAGATTTGTTAAGTTATACCACGAATTAGGGAAAGATCCTAGACTTCACCTTACGAAAATTACTATCGCAAATGTGATAGTAATTATGGACAAGGTATATTATAGTGGAACAATGAACATGTTATTAGAGGACGGGGGTACTTACGTTCCCCTTAAGTCCCAGTTCGAGTCAGTGTTCAGTGAGCCATTGTTGGCTTGAATTATTATTATTATAATCAAGGGGGAAGCGCTAAACCCAGAGGATTATACAACGCCTGGGGGGGGATGTATGGAAGGCATTCAGGCTTAATTCGGGGAACTGGAGCACAGATCCAATTCCCTAAATCAAGAGCCCCTCACCAACATCAAGGAACCTTCCTTGAGGGGTGTTGGCTTGAAGACTGACGAAATGAGTTTTCCATACATGAGACAAAATGCTGCAGACATCTCACTGATCTCTAAAATAACTCTTAACTCCATTTGGCTGCGAAAAAGCCATTGATTGTTCGTCCATGCACTCCAATCCATCTCAAACTCTTGCAAGTCCATACTGATCACAAACTGCAAGAAACCCTTTTCATGTGTTTTTATATATTCTATGGATAAGATACCTAGACACTGTAGACATCGTACAATCATTATAAAACTTCTGACAATACCCCTCTGCACAGTGATAGGCCTGACAAAATTATAATTATTGTTTAAAACACATAAAAAGGCTGAAAATATTCCATCGAGAAAAGGACATCTCAGGTGAAGACAACAGATACTGATTTTAAACACTGTTTCCAATCGTGTCATTACGATTTCGTGAGTCATTTAAAGTTTACATTTGCTTGTCTTCTCCTGTCTTTAAAGAACTAGACACATGTGCAACATTTGGGTATCTTTATTGTGGAAAAGCTTCGCCATACAGTGGCTTCATTATTCCGATTCAAAGCTATATGTGGCGAAACGTTTCGACGATAAAGATACCCTAGTGATGGCATCTAGGCCGAAAACACCCTATAGTCTCTTGGTGTCATCGTCGTCTAACGGAAACGGCACACACCACTTTTCCCCGGGTGACGACCTTCCTTCTTCCCAATAGTCTCCTAGGCATCTTCTCAACTGCTCACACGGTCGTCAGGACTAACACCAGACAAGCTTTAGCCTCTTGCTCGTTTGTTCTAGTCGGTGAATTGCCGTTCTACACACCACAGACACGGTAACAAGACTGGGTCTCTGGAGGCGATTGTTATGCATCTCGGAGATAGCCCCTCCCTCGGTGACGTATTACTGTTTTCTTCATTTAATATGTTACCTGTATCTTCATTAGTAGCTACAATGAAGGTACTGTTCTTTATAATATTATCTGTCCTTAATTTAATTAGCTATGTAAATATGTAGGATGTTTCGGTGGTCTAAACAACTGGTACAGCTGTTAAGTACCCGACTGACGTTTAGTCACCGACTCCACTCAACACGAGTGACGTCTGTCTGGGCCCTCTGGTATAGTGTAGTTCACCCTCACCTTTGGTAGTGGAAGTATCTCGCTTATTGGAGTCAACCTTCTGGCCCCACTTGAGGTTCCCTAGTGGCCCTCCAGCACCTTGGACGGTATCAGACAGAAGTCTCTCGGACTGAGCGTGCATTGCTGTATTTGAGACGCTTGTGATTGTCTCTAGCTCTACACGGAGTGTGTTTAAGTGGCATTAGTTCAAAGAGGACGGTGAGAAAGTTCTTGGAGACAGACTTACCTAAGAACTCCTTTAGGTGGAGAATTTACCTAATCTCACTTCGTGTGTTATGAAAGTTGTTACGAATCGTGGGAGTGTAGTGAATACTCTACGTCCTGGATACTCTACGTCCTGGATACTCTACGTCCTGGATACTCTACGTCCTGGATACTCTACGTCCTGGATACTCTACGTCCTGGATACTCTACGTCCTGGATACGCTACGGCGTACGAGTGAATAATTGAAGTGTTATGTCTTCTGACTCATTGGGATTGTAGTTTTACTATAGTATATATTTTTTTATTTTTTTGTTTTTGTTTTTTTTTTTCAGAATATTTCGTTTAAAAGATCTAAGTGTTGTACCATCATTGAAGCTAAAATATTGTGTAGTTTTAAAAATTGGTTAGATAAATGCAAGAGTGTGAGTTAGACCTGAGTAGCTTGTGATAATATTATATAAGAACATAAGAATGGAGGAACACTGCAGAAGGCCTACTGGCCCATACAAGGCGGGTCCTTATCAAAACGACCTTTACCCAAAGCTACCCAAGAATTAACTCCCGTACCCAATGACACTAATCAAACCCAGCCCCTCCCACTCATATATTTGTCCAATCTCTTCTTGAAGCTACCCAAGGTTCTAGCTTCTATCACCCCACTGGGAAGATTGTTCCACGCATCCACAACGCTGTTAGAAAACTAGTACTTACCTATGTCTTTTCTAAATCTAAATTTATCTTTCTTAAATCCATTATTTCTGGTTCTTACCTGGTTCTACACCCTCAATACCTTATTAATATCTCCTTTGTTTATGCCCGTCATCCACTTATGCATCTCAGTGATATCTCCTCTCATTCTACGTCTCTCCAGAGAGTGGAGATTTAAGGCTTTAAGTCTGTCTTCATACGGGAGATTCCTTACACAGTAAATCATTTTAGTCATTCTTCTCTGTATGTTCTCCAATGAGTCTATGTCCATCCTGTAGTAAGGAGACCAAAACTGAGCAGCATAATCTAAATGAGGCCTCACCAGTGAAATATAGAGCTGTAAAATAACTTTTGGGCTTCTGTTACTTATACTTCTTGAGATAAATCCAAGTAATCTGTTTGCCTTGTTGCGCACACGTAGGCACTGCTGCCTTGGCTTTAGGTTTCTGCTTACCATGACTCCCAAGTCCTTTTCACATTCTGTATGATGAAGCTCTACTTCACCTAGTTTATAGCTTCGAAGGTTATTTTCATTACCAAGGACCAGTACCTTACACTTATCCACATTGAACTTCATCTGCCATTTTTCAGACCAAGACATTAATTTGTCTAAATCCTCCTGCAGTTCATTGCTATCCTCCTCAGAATGAATCATACGGCCTATCTTTGTATCATCAGCAAACTTGATGAGAGTAAGACACATGTGCAACATCTGGGTATCTTTATTGTAGACGTTTCGCCATCCAGTGGCTTTATCAATACAAATTCTAGGACATAACTTGAAGACAGTAGAACTATGTACAGAAGATGAGGTAATCAGTCCCTCAACCTAGGAGTAGGTGCGAACAGCACCATAGTCGTGGAGATTCTGAAGCAGAAGAAAGAATCCTGGCGCTTATATAGTAACGTCAGGTGTAGCAGACGAGGGCATATTCACTGGTAGGCGGGATTCCCCAGTGGAAGTAGGTCCTTCCCAAAGAGATGGGTTAGTTGTAGAAGTAGTTGTCGTAGTCGTGAAGGTTATGTACATGTCCTCAGAATTAAGATTCCATGATGTTGCAGTGTCTGACAAGTTGTGTACGAATGGTATATAATACCGACAAGATGAGAGTAAGACACATGTGCAACATCTGGGTATCTTTATTGTAGACGTTTCGCCATCCAGTGGCTTTATCAAAACAAATTCTAGGACATAACTTGAAGACAGTCGTGGAGATTCAGAATCTCCACGACTATGGTGCTGTTCGCACCTACTCCTAGGTTGAGGGACTGATTACCTCATCTTCTGTACATAGTTCTACTGTCTTCAAGTTATGTCCTAGAATTTGTTTTGATAAAGTCACTGGATGGCGAAATGTCTACAATAAAGATACCCAGATGTTGCACATGTGTCTTACTCTCATCTTGTCGGTATTATATACCATTCGTACACATCAGCAAACTTGCTCATGTCACTCGTAATCCCTTCATCAAGGTCATTAATATAAATTAGGAACAAGAGAGAGCCTAAAACTGATCCTTGTGGAACGCCACTAGTAACTAAGCCCCATTCTGATTTGAACCCATTAATGGAAACTCTGCTTTCTATTGGTAAGCCATGCCTCTATCCATGCTAGAACTTTACCTCCTATACCATGAGCTGTCACTTTTCTTAAGTCTCTTGTGAGGTACTCTATCAAAGGCTTTACTAAAATCCAAATAAACAATATCATATTCATTATCACTGTCTACTGCCTCAAATGTTCTATTGAAGAACGTCAGTAAGTTTGTCAGGCAGGAACGACCCTCTCGTAAACCCATGCTGAGATTCATTTATCAATTATGCTCTTAAAGGGTAAACTTCTAATAATGTCAGCTAAATTGATTCTAGTAATTTGCCAACTATAGATGTCAGGCTTTTTGGGACGGTAATTTGAAGGAGTGGACTTATCCCCTGAAATTTTAATATAGGAACCACATTGGCCATCTTCCACAACTCTGGCACAACACCAGTAAGGATGGATGCATTGAACAAAAATCGTTAATGGCTGACTAAGTTCCATCTTGCATTTCCCTTTAAATACCCTGGAAAATAACTCGTCGGGGCCCCGGGGGCTTATTTTGCTTCAGTTTGTCTATCTGTTTGATAACCATGTCCCTCGTGACAATAATATTAGTCCCAAATTTTAATTCGTCAGGAACTGAATAATTTTTTAATTTTTGGAATCTCATTTGTGTCTTCCTGTGTAAAAACTGACAAAAATAGTCATTAAATATGGAAACACATTTCCAGTTCGTTATCCGTCACTGTCCCCTTCCCAATTTTCAGAAGTCCTACTTTTTTTTTAACCTTCGTCCTATACACTTGAAAGAACCCCTTTGGATTAGTCTTTGATTCATTAGCAACTCTAATTTCATAGTCACGTTTAGCCTTTCTAATCCCCTTTTTTACTTCTCTTTTAAGCTGAACATAGTGGTCAATAAGGTTAACCTCTCCCCTTCTGATGCGCCTATATATTCCCCTTTTCTCCCCTAATAAATCCTTTAGCCTCCTGTTAACCCATTTGGGATCGTTATTATCAGATCTTATTTCTCTCTGGGGAATGTATATACTCTGAGCACGGTGTACATTATTAAGAAAAGAATCATAAATGCAGATCCCTTCGTAATCATAAGTATGATTATCGTCAATAGAATCATTAGCTAGATAACCCCAATCAAGATTTGACAGGTGTTCCCTAAGTCCACTATAATCGGCGGAACGAAAATCAGGGATTTTTACTGTATTATCATTATTCCTGTATTCCCAGTTAATGCTAAAAGTGATGGATTTGTGATCACTTGCGTCAAGCCCCTCAGTGATTTCCAGATTATTTACGAGTGTTTCCCTATTTGACAAGACCAGGTCAAACAAATTATTACCCCTGGTAGGCTCTGTTACACACTGCTTCAGAAAACAGTCTTGAACTGTTTTCATAAAGTCACTGGACTCCAGATTACCGGTCAAAGAATTAAAGTCAATTTGACTAAAGTTAAAATCCCCTACAATCACTATGTTATTGTGTCTAGAAGCCCTAACAATTTCATCCCAAAGAAGTCTCCCTCTATCGTGATCCAAGCCTGGAGGTCGGTATATTACACCTAGAATTAGCTTTTCTTGACCTTCTACAAATTCTACCCAAACAGATTCTGTTACTGTTCCATCTATTTTTATACCTGTTTTTATGCAACAGTTAATATTTTCTCGAACATATAATGCAACTCCTCCCCCCTTCCCCAACATCTATCCACATGGAACAACTTTAAAACCCTTTAATATTACACCAGCATTCATATCCCGACTCTTTAAATCATACCACGTTTCAGTTAATGCAATGACATCGAAGTTCCCAGCACATTCTATCAAACGTAGTTCATTAATCTTATTTCTTGCACTTCGACTGTTAGCATAAAATACCATTAAATGTTTTTTCTTCTGCACATTTTTCCTATTCATCTTTATTTTTACACAATTTCTGGAATTATCATTACCCAGAGTTACTCCATGACAGTTACTATTAAGATTCTTAATATCAGAGCATAAGTCAATATATCAATAATAATATTTTATCATTTCTAAACCCATACCTCTAACTAATCCTAGTTTAAAGTCCTAACAACCCCCTCAACTGAGTTAGCAAGAAAACCCACACCTGCCCTGGATAAGTGAACCCCATCCCTGGCATACATGTCATTTCGGCCATAGAAGTGTTCCCAGTTGCATTATCCTTAGTGTTTATCCAGCCAGCAATTAATACCAATTGCTCTGGACAACCATTCATTTCCAACACCCCTTCTTGGCAAAATGCCACATATAACAGGGCGCCCCCCCCCTTCTTCCTAATTATGTCTATTGCTGTCCTGAACCTTCTAAGTCCTCACTTCTACGCTTGCCTACATCATTGCCTCCAGCACTGAGGCAGATGATGGGATTGATCCCATTACCGTTCATGATGTTGTCAAGCCGGCTAACAATGTCCTCCATCCCAGCCCCAGGAGAGCAAACTCTCTGTCTCCTACTCCTGTCCTTCAAGCAGAAAGCCCTATCCATATATCTAACCTGGCTATCCCCAACAACAACAATATTCTTACCTTCCTTGGTGTCGTTTGTAGTGGCGCTCCCAGTAGTCGATTCACATTCGTCGGGTAGCACCGAGAATGCATTGGATGTTTCCACAACAGTTTCCACAGCAGTCTCTTTCTTCTTCGTCGTCTCTACCTTTCCATTCGTCTTCTTGATCGTCAACTTCGTCTCATGCTGTCCAGCCACTGTCCACGTTCCCTTCTTGACCTGAGGACTAAATTAAATATCTTGAGATAATAGAGCCATTCAGTATTTTAATCATACCCAGGAATCTCTGTACTCCTTTCCTCAGATTGCAGCTCCTCTGACCGAGCTTACTAGTAGCATTTGTTACAAAAAACGCGATTCTAAAAGCTTAGAGATCTCCAGTGAACACTAGAAGGGCAGTCCTTTCTAGTGTTCACTGGAGATCTCTAAGCTTTTAGAATCGCGTTTTTTGTAACAGTGTACAATCTTATTAAGTGAACCCAGTGTAAATTTCTAATGAGTACACTGTTTTACGGTGCAACTTTTTAAAGAAATATTATAAAACCCTTCTGTGGCTTATTAAGAAAACTAAATGAAAACCAGAAAGAAGCATCGCAAATTATTTCCTACTGAATCCTTGGAAAATTTCGTTTAGAACAAGATATTCAGTTCCGTTCATTTGTGGCTAATAAGGGCAAAATAGGCTTAAGTATTTCCCTAAAAACAACAACGACGGACCATAAATTAGACACATGTGCAACTCTTGGGTATCTTTATCGAGGAAACGTTTCGCCACACAGTGGCTTCATCAGTCCATACAAAGGAGAATCTTGAAGAACAGGAGGAGAATGAGGTAATCAGTCCCTCAACCTTGAGTCGATGTGGTCAGTCCATCAATTCTATTCAAGATTGATGGACTGACCACATCGACTCAAGGTTGAGGGACTGATTACCTCATTCTCTTCCTGTTCTTCAAGATTCTCCTTTGTATGGACTGATGAAGCCACTGTGTGGCGAAACGTTTCCTCAATAAAGATACCCAAGAGTTGCACATGTGTCTAATTTATCAACATGTCGGTTCTCTGAACCATTCATCTACAAACGACGGACCACCTAACTTACTATACAAACAGTGAGAAAAATCTGCGTGCGTCTCGCCTGATAAAGATGCGTATATGTCTGATTTATCAATTTGTCGGTTTAACCCTTAAACGGCCCAAACACATCGACGTTCAAATTCGTAGTCCTACAAAAGTAGATCTATTTTTTTTACATATTTTCAAATATAACAAAAAAAATGTAGATAAATTTTTTTTTTTACATGTTTTCAAGAGGTAAAACAAAAGAGAAGATCTACATTTTTTTACATACTTTCAGATGTTGAAAAAACGTATATATACGTTTGGACCGTTTAAGGGTTTTAATGATCCATTTATCTACATCGATACCATGCCTAACCCATCTAGGGTAGGGTAGGTGCCTGAGCCCGAGCCTTTAGCTCATAAGACTGTCATTCCCATTAGCCCCCTTGGGGCGGGGATGGCAGGCCAGAGAGGCCTAGCTTGTGGCTAGGCCTGGGGACAGTTGGTCCCAAAGATGAGGTACTTATGCCTCCTCCCAAGGGAGACTTAGGTCTCAGACACTCCCTAAAGAGGGAGCCAAGGCCGGGCCACCACTTGGAAAAGGCCCGGGCCGGGAGAATACCGGCTAATCTTTAACTAACTAACCATTTATCTACACTCACCTGACGAAGGGAACTCTCCTAGGCCCCTAGGAATGTGTTAATATACTTTGTTTTGAAGTTTTCTAAGACTTCACATTTTTAACTTGCTAGAAAAAGGTCTTTCGTATTTTCTATGTTAGTTCACATTCTAATAAACTAACCTGAGAAGAAAAGCAAGGTCTTGTGTTTTTGTTAGGTAAGACACATATGCAACAGTTAGGTATCTTTATTGTGAAACGTTTCGCCTACACAGTAGGCTTCTTCAGTCAAGTACAGAAAAGTTGATAGAAGCAGAAGATACTTGAAGACGATGTAATCAGTCCATCACCCTTAAAGTTTTGAGGTGGTCAGTCCCTCAGTCTGGAACAATGCTCTTCTCCAGACTGAGGGACTGACCACCTCAAAACTTTAAGGGTGATGGACTGATTACATCGTCTTCAAGTATCTTCTGCTTCTATCAACTTTTCTGTACTTGACTGAAGAAGCCTACTGTGTAGGCGAAACGTTTCACAATAAAGATACCTAACTGTTGCATATGTGTCTTACCTAACAACCTGTCGGTATTTTATACCATTTTAATGTTCAGTCTTGTGTTTTTGTTTTTTTTAACTACAAAAGTTGACATCTTCCAGTATTGTATTTTAACAAAAATTTACTTTGCATAAATTCATAAAGATTCTAAGCAAGATGTCGGCTTAATGATGATGATGATAATATTATTATTATTACAGCAATCAACAAATATTAATGAAAAATAATTTATAGCGAGCTCATGAGATTTGTTGACGCTAAGTTCAAGACTTTTTCGGCTCTTCTCATCCCGAAAACTATTTAGGGTAAAGACCATTTTTTTCCCTTTTACTGGCAGCTGGCAACCTCTTACAAAGAAATACAGTGGACCCCCGTATAACGATCACCTCCGAATGCGACCAATTATGTAAGTGTATTTATGTAAGTGCGTTTGTACGTGTATGTTTGGGGGTCTGAAATGGACTAATCTACTTCACAATATTCCTTATGGGAACAAATTCGGTCAGTACTGGCACCTGAACATACTTCTGGAGTGAAAAAATATCGTTAACCGGGGGTCCACTGTACTTCACTTTGTTGTTCCAGCTTTAATAAGCATACAAAATATGTAAGAAATCTACGTCATTTGAAAAAAAAATATATTAAAATATATTTCGCGTGTGTGGTTAATCACTAGGGTTTAGAATGCGACTTTTCGCTTGTACCTTTTCGCTACGTGAAGCATAACCTTTCGCCACTTTAAACTCTAAATTCCTTCTCCTGGGGTTTTTAGTAGTTTCAAAGAGGGTTAAACACTTGGTCGGTGATCAGGATAAAGTTCGCGTATAACTGTCACCTGAATCCTGGTGATAGCCTCTGGCTGTCATCAGAAGAGATCCTGTGTTTATCTTCCATACTGAGAATTTCTGTGCCTACTTTCGATTTTCTTGTTTGAGTTTCGTAATTCCTTTGGCTGATGACCTGGGTGTGGTTTAAATGGCGCATATCGTCCTGATCTAGATTTACTTTAGCAGTGGAATGGGTACGAGATTGAGATAAATATTCCATTTAGTGTTTCAGAGCATTTAATGTGATCCCGTCTATATAAGTCCAATCATCAATATGCCTTGAACGTGTAAAATTTACCCTCATAATTTATGTATACTGCTCATTCACATCTAATATACAATTGAATCGCACTATATCACGATGAATCTAAGGGATATTTACTAGACTGTCATCTACGCCACCAAGGTATAGAGCGGCGTGGAAAAAGGCATTTATGTACCACTTGTGGGGAATGTTTCCTCAAATAAATGATATGAACTGTACATAAGTGTGTTTTTCCACATCTTGTCTGTATCACCGTACCATTTTTCACATGAAATAGCGCCACGTGCAGAGCGTTCCAGTACGCTTGTTCAGATCTATTACCTGAGTCTAAGGGAATTGTCGATGTCTTTCGTCATACCCACCATTAATGGAGCCAAGAGACCATCATACCGATTGCTATATTGAAGTGTGAACAAAATTGGATTATACGCGAAGAGCAAGGATAAGATCGTTTATCCGATCCTGGATTATGCTCGCTGACCAGTCTCACACGATGACACGTTCCCAATTTCGTTTCCTCCAGACGATAGCCAAGGTTCTATGGAAGGCCCCCCCTCAAGGGAGGTTCCTTGATGCTGGTGAGGGGCTCTTGATCTAGGGAATTGGATCTGTGCTCCGGTTCCCTGAATAGTCTGAATACCTTCCATCCGCCCCCCAACATGCGCTGTATAATCCTATGGAAAACGAAATTGAAAGAGGAAGTGCGACTGGCAGACATCCAGGACCCTCTAGCGCTGCGATGCTGAGTTCACATCCGAAGAGAACTTGGAGCATAAGACATATTCATGACGTGAGTTGAATGATCATGCTAGAAAACATACTGCCAGGGTGGCTGACACACTGCTAAGTTCAATGACACATTGCCATGTTAAATACCACATTGTCAGGCAGCATGACAGCTGTTGAATGATACTGTCAGGTTGACTGAAACTGTCAAGTTGAATGACACTGACAAGTTGATAGTACAGCTGTTTGCTTCGAGACTGTCTTGAGAAGAACGTTCTGGTATATCACTCGCGGAAACGAAATAAAAAATTTGGCGACGTTGTTGACAGCAGACGATCCACTCTGCTGTTGACACGATACCAATAGAATTTTCAAGAACTTGGCACTGAAATACACGACAAATAACTGGCATCTGTGTTCATCGAATCTTCAAAGCGATGCATTAAAGCTGTTCTCCTGCATAACGGAATGTAAAGCTGTGCATATCGGTCGCCCACTCTGCGACTCCGTTCATCTAAAGGAGACGTACAATAGCATGAAAATATGTAATCGAATATAGTTATTATTATTAGAGATTAGCCGGTATTCTCCCGGCCCGGGCCTTTTCCAAGTGGCGGCCCGGCCTTGGCTCCCTCTTTAGGGAGTGTCTGAGACCGAAGTCTCCCATGGGAGGAGGCACAAGTACCTCCTCATCTTTGGGACCAACTGTCCCAAGGCCTAGCCACAAGCTGGGCCTCTCTGGCCTGCCATCCCCGCCTCAAGGGGACTAATGGGAATGACAGTCTTATGAGCCAAAGGCTCGGGCTCAGGCACCTACCCTACCCTAGAAGGGTTAGGCATGGTGTCGATCATCGAATATAGTGTTCATCATCAGAATAAAATAAATAAAAATTGTCTGTGGTAATCTCAGAGTTATTGGTATGTTAAATGGACATACAAAGAGTATTCATGAAATGTTATTAGCTATGCCCAGTCGTGTTAATGCATATCATTTGATAAGCTCGCTTGCTAGCGTACTCAGCTCACACGTTATGGTTCGTGGTTCGAACCTCGACGGGCGGAAACATTAGGACACTTAAGACACTTGCTCTCCCTATTCAACTATCAGTATAATAGGTACCTGGGTGTTAGCCGATTGGTGTGGGTCGCAACTTAGGGACAATATTTACTTAATTTCCCCGAAATGCTCTGCCTAACATGGGGCCTGCTATTTAGTAATATGTTATCGATGTCAGCTAGGCCTATATACGTCGTACATGTACTTGTAGAAATAAAAAATGAAAACTGGTAGCAAAGAATCATATAGGACACACAGATAACCCACACATAGGAGAGAGGAGCTTACGACGACGTTTCGGTCCGACTTGGACCATTTACAAAGTCGTAAGGTTCTCTCTCCTGTATGTGGGTTATTTGTGTATTGTTCCATTCATGGTATTGTGCCTTTTTTTTTCTCTTCATATATGAGCCAGGGAACGAGAAGTGTTCAGTGTGTTGTATTCAATGATTTGCCTGTCACCTCTCCACATTAAGCTCAGTTTTATGAAAAACTTTTTTTTTAAGCTCTGAGGAAGGCGAATTCAAGATTATTTCAATAAATTTGTCAGAAGTCCAAAAGAAGTCAATGCTGGGTAAATTAAAATAGAAAACATTTGTTGGCCAACAAATCGGGGAGGTTCTAGCGGATAGGCCTTTGTGTTTTTCTTCTTGGGCACTCCCAGGAAAATGCGAATTTCTAAATGTATTTCTTATGAGTGGATAGAGAATCTCAATGTAAGGGAAATGATCCTATATAAATGGATTTCTAAAAATAAGTTTTCGTTCAATTGCCAATAATCGACGACTATGTGTAAGTGGTCCCGCCCGTTAAGCGTCAAATTTTGAATGTTGCAAATTTGCAATTGTTAATAAAACACCAAATAAGTACTTTTCTAATTTATTATACAAATAGATAATATCAAAACATAAATAGAACTTGTTTTCAAACATTTTGTAAGTATAAAAAAATATAAAAATGACCCAAAAAGGAACATGGACACATTGCAAAGGGATAAAACTTTCAAGTCCCATTTTCCTGAATTTTCTGAGAAAGAACAATCATTCTTGATCACTAATTGCTACAATGAAAGGCTATGAAACAATTTCTTTGCTTCTTGATGCATAGATTTACTTTGCATATGGTACAGGAAATTGAGGATGTGACATGATTTTTCTTTGTCAGGGTACTCCTTGATCATAATGCCTTTCTTTTTCTAGGTAATATAGACTGTTTGGATGGCCTATCTTCCTGCTCCTCATCACTAAACACCTCTGCATCTGGTGGCAAATATTAATCATCACCGTAAAGCAATTCCAGGTCATCTGGCTCTGGATCCGAGTCATTTTCCTCCAAAACGCGGAGATACTTGGACTTCTTTTTGGAGGAACCACCATAAAACAATTTCTCATTGCTCTGGAAGGACAATTAATGTTCTGTACATACCCAGACCATTACAGAATTCATATGTGCATTAGAATTTTTTTTATAATATTTATTTACTGAAATTGCTAATTGGGCCTTGACAGGCAGGACCGTGTGTGTAGTCTTTTTCTTTGCATATTTTCAGTTGTATGGTGCACTCATTATGCTTCACATAACTTCAAATATATATCAAAATATGCCTAAACTATTCATTTACAAACTAGACACAAAAATCAGTACTTACTAACATTGCAGAGGGTAAAATCTAAGAGTATGTGAGTGTCACTCGAAGAAAATAAAGGCTCTCGGTGACGCCAATGGGAAGCGAGCAGAAGCCATCGCCACTTATCTGGAGCGACTCACAGAAGGCTTGTGATTGGTCAGAAATAGAGAACAGGAATCCAGATGCGTGGTGGGAGTAGGAAGACATGCACAAAAAAACGTGTTCAAGAAAGAGCACACTTGGTCCCGAGCCACATTAGGCTGTGGAAGGCGAATTCAAGATTATTTCCATAAATATGCAAGAAATCCCCAAAAAATCGATGCTTGGTAAATTAAAATTGAAAACATTTGTTGGCCAACAACCTCTTAAAGGGGGGCTCCTTGGCGTGGTGAAGAGGCTCTTGGTCTGAGGAATTAGACCTGTTGGTCTCCTTCCTCAGACCGAACCTAATTACCCCCCAATCCCCCCTTCCCTACCCCATCCTCCCCATTCTCACTTTTTCCTTTCGTCCTCCTCCCCCCCGTCCCTCCCTTATTCCCTTCCTTTGTTTGGCCTTTGGGATTCTTCCCACATGCCTACTGGTTCCTAGGTAGGGGAAAGGGTACCGGAGTCAATTCCATTCCATTGAGGTTCTTGGTGGTGGTGTAGTTTGCCATGGAATCTGGATCGCCTGGGGATATCCCGTTCCCTCTCCGGTCTTCTGGGGGGTGGCTTTGGGTGTCTTTCGGGCGACGGGTGTATCTCTGGAAGCCACCTTTTGGATTCTGGGGGTGGTGGCCGAAGGAGGTATGCTTTGTGGCGAATATCCGGCCGCCCTCTATTTTGTCCACCGAGGTACCTCGGCAGATGTGAGGTTGCTACCCTGGATTGCTGGTTTACTGGCATGAAGGGTAAGGTATGGCATGGGTTCCATGCCGCATCTGCACTACTTGCGGTGTTGAGGTCCTCTTGGGCGCGGAGGGCGATTTCCAGCCCTTTCATTCCTCCTAGGAACTATTCCTCCCCATTCCCCCTTTTTCTTTTTTTTCTTTTTATTTTCTTTTCTTTTTTTTTTTCTTAAAAACAAAAAGAAAGTAACCTAACCATGGAAGCCCTAATCCATGAACCTGCTACCCCTGGGCCCCTTACTGATACTGCACCCCGTTCTGACCCTGCCTCGTTTTTTGACCACTCTTTGGATACTCCTGATGCCCCTGTACCTCTTGCTGGTGCTGTTTCATCACCAGCTTCAGATACTGGGGTCTCGACTGACTCCTCCGATTTGTCTGACCTCAGCCCTCCTTTGACTATGCTTCCTGCCTCTCCCTCTATGGTGTGGCAATTTTCGAATCGTCAGCCCGTCCCATGTCAAACCAACTCTGGTCCCACTTCTGAACGCCAACGACAATCTCCTGATGATGCTACTTCGTTACCTTTCCATTCTACTCGGAAAAGACCGACACGTCATGCACTCCCTCTCCACGCTCAGTTTCGGACCACACAATGGACTAAATTCTTTAAGACCGACTTCTACTGCCTATCTTTCCGACCATAGTATTGGCAAATTGCTCCTACGCCTTGTTGGTAGAGATATTTCATTTCATGCTCTCAAGAGCGGTATGCGCATCGTCACTGTCCAGAATGCTACCCAAGCTCATGAACTTTCTCTCCTTTCGCATATCGATACTGCTACTATCACTACTGAAAAACATCTTTCTCTCAATTCTTGTAGTGGTACTGTCATTCTGCCCAATACCATAGTCCAACAGAATTTCCAGACATGTGGCACTGACATTCTTGAACAGCTGGAACTCCAGGATCTCCCAATCTTCAAAGTAGACACTTATGCCCTTCCTGCCCGCGGGCGGAGACGATACCCTTGCAATGTGGCTCGATTAACTTTCGACAGCCGTGAACTCCCGTCCTCTGTTTGTCGCAGGACATCGGTTACAAGTTCGAAAGGTGATCCCTACACCACAACAGTGTAGAAATTACTGACATTTTGGTCACCCAGCGAAATATTGCAGATCTATAGCTGAATGCCCAGTCTGTGGTGCTTACGACCATTCTAATACGTCTTCCAGTCGACCTCCCTCTTGCCTTTTTTGTCATGAGGCTCACCCTTTGTACTCTCGCTGTTGCCAGGTCTACTTAAATGAGCATGAAATCCGTTGCCTCAAAGAAGCAGAAGATCTTCCTTATGCTATGGCAGTTTCTCATCTCAGCATCCAAGGGAGATTACCCCATGTTTCTTATTCTCGTATTTCAAATCGTCCCCCCACTTTTGAGGTCCCATCTACTGCAGCCTCCTCTGTTGTTACCCCTCCCATAGTCACTTCTGTATCTAATTCTTTTGCTGTCCTTGGCTCAGACGTCCCTACTTCAACACCTCAGTCTGTTCTGACATCTTTGAGTTCTCACTCAAAAGCCCCGGTATCGACAAGATCTTGTACGACACCTACCAATCGCCCCTCTACTTCTCAGAAATCCAAAAAATCCCCTTTGCTCAAATCTTCCTTGCCCCCTCCTTCCCTATTCTGCCCCCACATTTTACCTTTCCGGTCTCTGTACCTGGTTCTTCCCCTCTCACTGGCTCTATTATAAGTGTGGAGGCTCACCCTTCTCCTCGTTCTGTGCCTCCCTCCCAGGTTTCTGCCTCCTCTGTCCCCTCCCACACTTCTCCAGTTCCCAAGACTCTTTCGTTCCCCTCTACCTTAGTACAGTCCATTACTCTCCCAATCTTTACTCGCCCTCCTCCTTCTATCTCCATTATTCAATGGACGCTGATCCACCTCCTGTTCCTTCTCTTCCCTCTCCTCCATCTCCCCAACTCCATTCTTCGTAACGCTCCGTTAATTCACTGCTTGAACGTCTTCTGATGCCACCGCACGTAGACTTTCCTAACCCCTCTAGTCCGTAGGTGCCCTTCCCTATGGATTCCTGGTAGTATTTTCCTCGTTGCCGATCATGGCCTATTTACAGTGGAATATCCATGACCTCAGGGGTAATCGAGGTGAGCTTCAGATGTTGCTTTCCAGGTTTTTCCCTGTTGGTGTTTGCTTAAAAGAACCAAAATTGCACTCAGCTGCTTTCCAACCTATCTCAGGCTATAATTTATTGTATTCTTCTGATCCTTTCTCAGATGGGACCTTTAATGAAAGTGCCTTTCTTCTACGCAATGATATTCCATACTGTCAATTATTTGTCCATACCTCGCTGCATTACACTGCAGCCCATATCCACTTGAATAAGTGGTTTACAATATGTACTTTATATCTCTCTCCTTCTCGGGCATATTCTATCCCAGATTTTGCCTTTGTTTCATCCTTACCACCACCACCACTTCTGTTACTTGGCGATTTTGATGCCCACCATTTCCTCTGCGGGGGGGGGGGGTCTCATTGTGACTCACGTGGCATCCAGTTGGAGACTTTTCTCGACTCTCACCCCCTCCATGTTTTTAAATACGGGTACTCCCACCCATTTTGATCCTCGTACTCATACTCTCTCTTGCATCGATCTATCGGTCTGCTCTTCCTCCACTGCACTAGACTTTGCCTGGTTTGTTCTACCGGACTTGCATGACAGTGATCATTTTCCAATCGTCCTTACTTCTCCTTCATATTCACCTTCATATTCATAGACTCTATAACCCCACTCGGTAAATCATCAGATGCAGCATTCTCCACCTGACCTCAGCATTCTGAACCTGACTATAAATACTTGCGTACCTTCCACCCCAGGTAGATCTGTTTGTGACTTGAAAAAGCCCACTGTGTGGGCGAAACGTTGTAAAAAAAGGATCACATTAAACTGCATATGTTTATATTTCCATTGTGTCGGTATTTTATACCATTTATTTCCATAGCAAACCCTCTTGACGTTTCCATTGAATTTGACACTCAACTGGTCCGTATTTCCTGGGGGCTCCATCTATGCCCCTCGTTTCTTTCCTCAAAGTCTGCCAGAGTTTGTACTCTTGGACTTATCTTCTCTCAGAGAACAGTATAATGTGCCTTTTACACTTCGGGAACTGGAGGCAACACTCTCAGCTTGCCGATCATCGGCAGCTGAGCCTGACGACATTCATATTCGGACGTTACAACATTTACATCTTATTTGGTCACAAGGAGTTCTTCCCCAGCTGTGGAAATCTGCCATTTTTCTCCCTTTCTGCAAGCCTGGTACTACGGGACATGATGCCTCCCACTATCGTCCCATTGCTCTTGCTAGTGCAGTTTGCAAAGTGATGGAACGTCTGGTAAATCGACGTTTAATGTGGTATTTAGAGACACAGTCTCTCCACTCGTCAATATGGCTTTCGTAAGGGACGTTCTACCATAGACCCCTTACTACGCTTGGATACATATGTTCGTAATGTCTTTGCGAATAACCACTCAGTTATTGCCATATTTTTTGACCTTGAGAAGGCATATGACACAACTTGGAGGTATAAAAAATTTTGGCCCAAGCCCACCCTTAGGCCTCCGAGGCCCAAAGTACCATCCTTCCTTAAGAACTTTTTAACTGACAGACATTTCCGTGTTCGAGTCAATAATGTGCTCTCCCCGGACTTTGTCCAAGCTGAAGGTGTCCCTCAGGGATGTGTTCTGAGCACAACGCTTTTTCTCCTTGCTATAAATGATTTGGCCTCTGTTCTTCCATCCAATATTTGGTCATCACTCTATGTAGATAACTTCACTGTTGCTTGTGCAAGCGCTGACTGACACCTCATTACAGTTTCTCTCCAGCATGTGGTCGACCGTGTTTCCAATTGGGCCACCAAGCATGGGTTTAAATTTTCCAGTACGAAAACTCGCCAAATTACTTTCACTAGACGCTCTGTCATCTCCGATCATCCTTTGTACCTCTATGGCTCCCGTATCCCTGAACGTGATACAGTCAGGTTTCTAGGCCTTCTCTTTGACCGTAGGTTATCCTGGAAACCTCACATTACCTCTCTGAAGGCAACTTGTCACAGCCGGCTGAACCTTCTTAAAACCCTTGCTCATCTTTCATGGGGAGCTGATCGTCGAACTCTGCTTCGCCTACATTCAGCCCTCATTTTATCGAAACTCGATTATGGTGACCAGATCTATTCAGCAGCCTCTCCTGCTACTCTCTCTAGCCTTAACCCCATCCATCACCAAGGATTACGTTTATGCCTTGGTGCTTTTCGCTCTTCCCCTGTTGAGAGCCTCTATGCAGAAGCGAATGTTCCATCCTTGTCTGATCGCCGTGATGCCCATTGCCTTCGCTACTATGTGCGCTCTCACGATCTCCGCAATCCTTCCATTTATAGAAAGGTCACTGATATTAGACATTCTTTTTTTTTCCGCCGCCCCTGTTTGCTCCGTCCCTTCTCTCTTTGCCTACATTCGCTCTTGTCTTCCCTTCAGTTACCACCTTTATATGTTCATGTAGCATCTCACTTTTCCCTACTCCCCTGGGAAGTTCCAGCTGTTCGGGTCTGTTCTTTCTCACTTCCTTGCTCGAAAGCCCAACTGCCTATGGTGGCTTCCCGCTCTTTTTCTTGACCACTTCCACTCTCAATCTCATGGCATCGCAGTGTACACAGATGGCTCTAAGTCTTCTGATGGCGTCGGATTCGCAGCAGTGTTTCCAGACAGCATCGTGGGAGGGCATTTACTATCTTCGGTTAGCATTTTTACTGCTGAATTGTATGCCATTCTTGAAGCACTTACTCGAATCGCATCTATGCCTGTGTCATCATTTCTGGTTGTCTCAGACTCCCTTAGCGCTCTACAGGTTATACGGAAATTTGATACACCTCACCTCTTAGTTCTCCGTATCCAACTTTGGCTACGCCGTATCTCTACCAAGCATAAATATATTGTTTTTGTTGGGTCCCTGGTCATGTTGACGTACAGGGCAATGAACAGGCAGACACTGCTGCGCGGTCAGCAGTACATGACTACCAATTTCATATAGAGGTGTTCCATTTCCGGACTATTTTGCTGTAATAGCTACCTTCACATCCGTTGGCAACAACGTTGGTCAACTCTGCTCGGTAACAAACTTCATTCTATTAAACCGAGCATAGGTTACTGGCCGTCTTGTCATCAGTGCCGAGGTTGGGAGACCACTCTCTCCCGCCTTCGCATTGGCCACACTCGTCTTACTCATGGGTATCTCATGGAGAGGCACCCTGTTCCTCTCTGTGAGAAGTGTCAAGTTCCAGTATCGATTAGCCACATTCTGTTAGACTGCCCTCTCTATCAACGAGCACGCAGAATTTACCTCCAACGTCGTCTCCGCTCTACTACTCTCTCTTTACCTTCCCTTCTTGCTGATGGACCCTCCTTTAATCCTGACTCTCTCATTGACTTCTTGACGACGACTGATTTACTCCACAAACTCTAATGATGATAACTTTTGCATTCCCCTCAGCCCTTTCTACCCTTTCACCATCCACTGCCCCGCTGTTCTCCGTAACCTATTACTCGTCCATCTCCCTTTTACCACCTGATACCCTCGCTTCCTTCCTGCCCTGCAGCACTGTATAGCCCATGTGGTTTAGTGCTTCTTTTTTATTATAATAACAATGTTGGCAAACAAATCAGGGAAGGTCTAGAGCATAGTGGCTGTGAAAAAAATACTCAGTGTATTAACATTAAACCATACCACTGGTGGGGTTAGAACCCACGATCAATGAGCCACAAAACTTCAGACTGTCGCGTTTGCCACTGGACCACTGGCGACGGTCTGGAGTTTTGTGACCCTCTGATCACGGGTTCTAACCCCATCCGTGGTATGGTTTGTTTGCAATCATGTCATTACGATTTAGTGAGTCATATTAACATTAATAAAAAAAATTCCAGAGCTTAAAATGTTTGTGAAAACTTTGAGTTACTACACATCTCCAGTAAACAGCAATAGAACCCGGAATCTTCTCTGTATACTGCAAATAAAGAAATTGTCATATGTTCTTCAAAATACATTAATTGCATTCACGTTTAAGTTAATAAAAAAAAAAAACTTAGCGACGTGTGTGACAAGCAGTGTGAACACATCTCATGTGTCACTAGTGGTCTGGGGATTAGTCACTAGTGGCGTTCCACAAGGATCAGTTTTAGGCCCTCTCTTGTTCATAATTTACATCATTGGCCTTGGTGAAAGGATTACGAGTGACATGAGCAAATTTGATGATAATACAAAGATAGGCTGGATGATTCATTCTGAGGAGGATAGCAATGAACTCCAGGAGGATTTGGACAAATTAATGTCTTGGTCTGAAAAATGGCAGATGAAGTTCAATGTGGATAAGTGTAAGGGACTAGACCTTGGTAATGAAAACAACCCTCGAAGCTATAAGCTAGGTGAAGTAGAGCTTGGTCATACAGAATGTGAAAAAGACTTGGGAGTCATGGTAAGCAGAAACCTGAAGCCAAGGCAGCAGTGCCTTAGTGTGCACATCAAGGCTAACAGATTACTTGGATTCATCTCAAGAAGTATAAGTAACAGTAGTGCAAAAGTTATTTTACAGCTCTATACATCACTTGTGAGGTCTCATTTAGATTATGCTGCTCAGTTTTGGTCTCCTTACTACAGGATGAATATAAACTCATCAGAGAACATACAGAGAAGAATGACTAAATGATTTACTGTGTAAGGAATCTTCCGTAGGAAGATAGACTTAAAGCTTTAAATCTCCATTCTCTGGAGAGACGTAGAATGAGAGGAGATATCACTGAGGTGCATAAGTGGATGACGGGCATAAACAAAGGAGATATTAATGAAGTACTGAGGGTGTCGAACCAGGTAAGAACCAGAAATAATGAATTTAAGTTGGATAAATTTAGATTTAGAAAGGACATAGGTAAGTACTGGTTTTCTAACAGAGTTGTAGATGCGTGGAACAATCTTCCCAGTGGGGTGATAGAGGCTAGGACCTTGGGTAGCTTTAAGAAGAGATTGGACAAATATATGAGTGGGAGGGGCTGGGTTTGATTGGTGTCAATGGGTACGGAAGTTAATTCATGGGTAACTTTGGGTAGAGGTCGTTTTGATAAGGAGCTGCCTTGTATGGGCCAGTAGGCCTTCTGCAGTGTTCCTCCAATCTTATGTTCTTAAAGACCTTCAGGCTAACATGACTCACGAAATCGTAACGACACGATTGCAAACGCGACGGTCTGGAGGTTTTGAGACTCTCTGACCGCGGGTTCAAATCCCGCCCGTGGTATGGTTTACCTTCAGGCTACCAAGGTTTCAGGAATGAATGATACCAGACTACTGTTGGACGGGGCAGCTCGACACACCAGACAAAGATTATGAAGGTACACTGGCACTCTCAGTAAAGAAAAAGGCACAATACCGTGACTGGAACAGTACACAAATAACCTGCATATACGAGAAAGAAACTTCATGGCGACGCTTTGGTCGCCATAACTAGTAAATTGAACATCAAAATGGTGTACAATACTGACAGGTTGTTAGGTAAGACACATATGCA
This sequence comes from Cherax quadricarinatus, assembly GCF_026875155.1. NCBI lineage: Eukaryota > Metazoa > Arthropoda > Malacostraca > Decapoda > Parastacidae > Cherax > Cherax quadricarinatus. Next base: position 9,064,426 of record NC_069473.1, read on the forward strand.
ACAGTTAGACAACTTTATTCCGAAACGTTTCGCCTACACAGTAGGCTTCTTCAGTCGAATACAGAAAGTAGGCAGGAACAGTAGAGATGTGGAGACGATGTAATCAGTCCATCACCCTTGTAGTCGTAGAATTTGAGGTTGTCAGTCCCTCGGCCTGGAGAAGTTCAGTTCCATAGTCAGGAACTATCAGATAGTTCCTGCCTACTTTCTGTATTCGACTGAAGAAGCCTACTGTGTAGGCGAAACGTTTCGGAATAAAGTTGTCTAACTGTTGCATATGTGTCTTACCTAACAACTAGTAAATTGTACAAGTCGGACCAAAATCTCGTCAACAGGTTTCTTTCTGCTATGTGTGGATTTTGTGTATTGCTTTCCGTAAAGTGTTAACATGTTATAATTGTTAAGTGAAGTATTAAGTGACCACTTTAATATGTGATTTATTACATCGTAAATCTCGCTATAGTTTAAAAAAAAAAGGGTACAAAATAAAAACATATTTCCAATTAGCCTTTAAAACAGGCTCAGACAAAATGAGTTTAATTCTTTGATGAGAAGTCTAGTTTTGATGTCCAATGTTATCATTCACTCGACGTACGAGTATGTATTGGTGTTTGTTATAATCGTTTAAAATGCTTTTATTTTTGTTATCGTAACCTAACCCAATATAATTTATATTAACATAACCTAGATTTTCCTAAATTATCCTAATCTATGTTGTATATGAATGGTATATGATACGGACATGATGAAGAATTAGAGACATGTATAACATCTGGGAATCTTTATTGTAGACGTTTCGCTATCCAGTGGCTTTATTAATACAAGAAGATAGTGTAGAAAATGTAGAACTGTTTACAAAAAGTGAAGTAATCAGTCCCTCAGCCTTGGTGTTGGTGAGGAGCACCATAGACTTCAAGACTGTATATAGTTCAACATTTTTCACATTATGTCCTTGTATTGATAAAGCCACTGGATGGCGAAACGTCTATAAATATAGATGCCCAGATGTAGCGCATGTGTCTAATGTACTTTATCGTAACCTAAAAGAGTATTTGCTGAATAAAACAGCAATCAGCTTTGAAAACAGAGGGGGCTGCCTAAATTTTATATAAGGGTCTAAGGGGTGGCAGTCTGATTTGAAAAAGGACTTTTGGAATCGTCTTGAAGCAGCGTTATTATTATTATTATTATTTTCGTAAGAGGTCTTTGGGAGCTGATGTAATTTTAGCAGGAAATCAGATTTTTCCATGCTCAACCCTTGGTGCCGCCCCCAGGGAACAGATGTCGTAGATAGGAATATAAAGAAAAATGATAGGCCAAATCTCAACGGAGATTTCCTCAGGGATAGCGTAATCCAGCCTCTGCCCTGGTTATGAATTCTTCACGAAATTGACTCAGGTTGTCTCTCAGGACAGTAAGTGATTCAATGCACTTTCATGACATGTCTTCAGAGACGTGTATGGTAGTGTAATAATGACATTCAGATATTAAAGGCTGTGAAACTGGAGTTGAATATGTTGTCAAACACACACACACACACACACACACACACACACACACACACACACACACACACACACACACACACACACACACACGTGGTCCAGCAACTGACTCCTAGAATTTAACCCCTCCATTTGCAAAGTCATGAAGATCGAGGAAGGGCAAAGAAGACCGCAGACAGAGCATAAGCTAGGTGGCCAAAGACTGCAAACCTCACTCATAGAGAAAGATCTTGGGGTGAGTATAATACCGAGCACGTCTCTGGAAGCACATATTAACCAGATAACTGCTGCGGCATATGGGCACCTGGCAAACTTGAGAATAGCGTTCCGATACCTCAGTAAGGAATCGTTCAAGATTCTGTACACTGTGTACGTCAGGGCCATACTGGAGTACACAGCACCAGTTTGGAACCCACACCTGGTCAAGCACGTCAAAAAATTAGATTAAGTGCAAAAGTTTGCAACAAGGCTGGTTACAGAGCTAAGGAGAATGTCGTACGAAGAAAAGGTAAAGGAAAACGGCCTGACGACAGGAGGGTCAGGGAAGACATGATAATGACATACAGAATACTACGAAGAATAGATAATGTGGACAGACAGGATGTTCCAGAGATGGGACACAGAAACAAGGGGTCACAATTGGAAACTGAAGACTCAGATGAGTGAAAGAGATGTTAGGAAGTATTTCTTCAGCCACAGAGTTGTTAGGAAGTAGAATAGTCTGGCAAGTGATGTAGTGGAGGCAGGTACCATACATGTTTTAAGACGAGGTATGATAAAGCTCATGGAGCAGGGAGTGGACCTAGTAGGGACCAGCGAAGAGGCGGGGCCAGGAGATGTGGATCGACCCCTGCAACCACAAATAGATGAGTTCATACACATCTCTCTTTCTGTGCGTGTGTGTGTAAACATGCTCTCTCTCTCTCTCTCTCTCTCCGTTTGTATAGAGAGAAGTTTCGATTAACTGTTATCTTAGAATAGTTGTGTCTCTATCTCGTAGCATAATCTCTGGTCTCTTTCACTTCTTTCTATCCTCCTCTCTTCTTCTCCTTCTTCCAGATATTTAATTGTTAGTAAGAGAAGAGAAGATGACTATGTTTACGAAGTTTGAACTGTTATCCATATAGAATAGTGTGTGTACATTATATTTAGTAGCATAAGTATAGGATAAAGAGTAAAGTTGAAGCCGTTTATACAACTTGGCTTTTATATAGTCAGCTGCTGATTTGTTTTCCCCAATATAAATTCGCTGAGAAGACATATTCATACAAAAGACGATAACGCATGATTGAGCAATGATAGACTGATGGTTACGAGGGAACGATAGTTCTAGAGTGATTCTGCACCGGTTGTTTGACTTCATGAATGTGTGTGTGTGGGGGGGGGGCGGGGATTAGGTAAGGTGACATCTCAGTCTTATAAGCCTTCTACTGTTCTATTATTTTTACATGTTTTATACGTGAGAAATCAAGAAGGTGCTTGGTACTTCACTATTTTTTTCACAGTGGTTGTTTTGCGTCGTACCGAATAGGAAAAATATGCGATTTTGGCTTGTATAGTAAGGTTTTTCTTGCCGAATAAGGCAAGGGAAAATTGTGTATGCAATTTCGCAAAAATTATTCTGAACCTAACGAAAAAAATATATTTCATTGTGTTTGTTATTAAATTATTGTAAACTTTTTTCTTTCAACATCGGCCGTTTCCCACCAAGGCAGGGTGGCCCGAAAAGAAAAAACTTTCATCATTCACTCCATCACTGTTTTGCCAAAAGGCGCGCTTACACTACAGTTATAAAATTGCAACATTAACACCCCTCCTTCAGAGTGCAGACACTGTACTTCCCATCTCCAGGACTCAAGTCCGGCCTGCTAGTTTCCCTGAATCCATTTATGAATATTACCCTGCTCACACTTCAACAGCACGTCAAGTCCTAAAAACCATTTGTCTTCATTCACTCCTATCTAACACGCTCACACATGCTTGCTGAAGTCCAAGCCCCTCGCACACAAAGCCTCCTTTACTCCCCTCCCTCCAAACTTTCCGAGGCCGACCTCTACCCCTCCTTCCCTCCACTACAGATTTATACACTCTAGAAGTCATTCTGTGTTGTTCCACCGTCTCTACATGTCCAAACCACCTCATCAACCCTTCCTTAGCCCTCTGGATAATAGTTTTGGTAATCCCGCACCTCCTCCTAATTTCCAAACTGCAAATTCTCTGCATTATATTCACACCACACCTTGCACTCAGACACGACATCTCCGCTGCTTCCAGCCTTCTCATTGTTGCAACATTCACCATCCATGCTTCACACCCATATAAGAGCATTTGTATAACTATACTCTCATATATTCACCTCTTTGCTGCCATGGAGAAAGTTCTTTGTCTCCACAGACCCCTCAATGCACCACTCACCGTTTTCCCTTCGTCAATTCTATGATTCATCTCATCCTTTATAGACCCATCTTCTGACACGTCCACCTTTGAATACATTCACCTCCTCCATATTCTCTCCCTCTAACCTGATATCCAGTCTTTTGTTACCTATTTTTTTTATCCTCATCACCTTACTCTTTCATATAATCACTTTTAATTTTCTTTTTACATACCCAACCAAACTCATCCACCAGCCTCTGCAACTTCTTAGAATTTCCCAAAAGCACAGTGTCATCAGCAAAGAGCAACTCTGATAACTCCCCTTGTCTTAGATTCTTTATTTTTTAACCCCAAACCTCTTGCCAACACCAGAGCATTCACTTCTCTTACAACCCCATCTGTAAACATATTGAACAACCATAGAGGTATCACACATCCTTGTCTAAGGCCTAATTGTACTGGGAATTAATCTCCCTCTCTCCTACATACTCTAACCTGAGCCTCACTATCCTCGTAAAAATTTTTCACTGCTTTTAATAACCTACATCCTATTCCATACAGATGCAACATCTGCCACATTGCCTACTTCCCCTTCCACCCTGTGATACGCCTTTTCCAAATCCATAAATTCTGCAAAAACCTCTTTATACCATTATCTAAATACTGTTCACCTGTATGTTTTACTGTAAAAAAAACTCGGTCTACATGCCCCCTACCCTTCCTAAAGCCTCCTTGTTCATTTGCTATCCTACTGTTTTACTTTTAATACTTTCAATAATAACTCTACACTTTACCAGGTATACTCGACAGACTTATTCCCTTATAATTTTTGCATTCTCTTTTGTTCCCTTTGCCTTCATACAAAGGAACTATTCATGCTCTCTGCCAATTCTTAGGTACCTTACCCTCTTCCATACTTTTGTTAAATAAAGCACCAACCACTCCAAAACTATATCCCCATCTGTTTATAACATTTCTATCTTTATCCCATCAATCTCAGCTGCTTTACCCCTATTCATTTGGCTAAATTAAATTGCGCTTGTTATAATAAGGTTTGGTAAATTTTGTAAGGTTCTTTTGGTACAAAATTATTAATTTTTACATTAACATAAATGAAAAAAAAATATATCTTTAAAGGTATAAGGGAAGACTTTAGGAAATGCTTAATTTTAAACGAGTTCTTGCCAACTGACCAATTTTACCTATTCGGCACGACATATATAAGAACATAACATATAGGAAGAACACTGCAGCAGGCCTGTTGGCCCATACTGGGCAGGTAATTCACAATCAATCCCACTAACAAAACATTTGCCTAACCCAATTTTCAATGCCACTCAAGAAATAAGCTCGGATAACTCTATCCACTCTCATATGCAAGTCCCACTCAAATCCAACCCCTCACTCACGTATTTATCTAACCTAAATTTGAAACTACCCAAGGTTTTAGCCTTAATAACCCAACTAGGTAGACTATTCCACTCATCAACTACCCTATTTTCAAACCAATACTTTCCTATATCCTTTCTAAATCTAAACTTGTCTAATTTGAATCCATTACTGCGGGTTCTCTCTTGGAGAGATATCCTCAAGACCTTATTTACATCCCCTTTATTAATACCTATCTTCCACTTATACACTTCGATCATGTCTCCCCTCATTCTTCGTCTAACAAGTGAATGTAACTTAAGAGTCTTCAATCTTTCTTCATAAGGAAGATTTCTAATGCTATTTATTAATTTAGTCATTCTACGCTGAATGTTTTCTAACGAATTTGTCCAATCTGTATTATGGAGACCAGAACTGAGCTGCATAATCTAGGTGAGGCCTTACTAATGATGCATAAAGCTGTAATATAACCTCTGAACTTCTGTTGCTTGCACTTCTTGATATAAATCTCAGTAATATGTTTGCCTTATTACATACGCTTAGGCATTGCTGTCTTGGTTTAAGGGCCCTGAGAACAGAAATCGTAACTTTTTTTTTTGGTGTAATTTCAAGTGTATGTAACTTTATTCTGTTGTTAAGGAGCAGTTTTGTGGTGAATGGTTTTGAAAACCGACAAGTTGAAGAATTGAGACACTTGTGCAACACATGGAAATCTTTATTGAAGAAACGTTTCGCCACACAGTGGCTTCATCAGTCCAATACAAAGTAGAAAGGCGTAAGGAGAGGAGGAGTTTGAGGTAATCAGTCCCTCAGCCTGTAATCGATGTATTCAGTCCATCCTACAAGAGTGATGGACTGAAAACATCGATTCCAGGTTGAGAGACTGATTACCTCGAACTCCTCCTCTCCTTACCCATTTCTACTTTGTATTGGACTGATGAAGCCACTGTGTGGCGAAACGTTTCTTCAATAAAGATTCCCATGTGTTGCACAAGTGTCTCAATTCTTCAAGGAGCAGTTTGCATCCTATACACATGTTTGCATGGGCCTCTTGTTGCAAAGTTGCAAGATATTGCGAAATTGTATTTATCATAAAAACCCTTCCTAGCCTACATAAGTGGTAAGTTGTACAATGTTCTAGTCAACATCAAATGAAAGATAAAGAGTTAGATTATCTAGATTTAAAACTTTTTTGCGAGAAATATCAATAGATTGCAATATAAAAAAAATTGAAATTTGTGTTTTTTTTTTTTTTTTTTTTTTGGGGGGGGGAGGCATTTTTTGTGAGAATAAGAGTCAATAAAAACAAAATGATAAAACATATTGCAAAACAACTTTGAATACTAAATAGAACCATTATTCATCAATATTGTCTGAAATAGCATGACACTCCTATTATTACTCTTTGAAAATAAGGGAAACAAATGTCAGTAACTTATTCCTGAGTTATTAAATAAAACTCTATGGAGATGAAACACCAAATCTGAGCGTGTTGCCAACCCCTGTCATTGTTGATAACCCAGACTGAGCGTGTTGCCAACCCCTGTCATTGTTGATAACCCAGAGTGAGCGTGTTGCCAACCCCTGTCATTGTTGATAACCCAGAGTGAGCGTGTTGCCAACCCCTATCATTGTTGATAACCCAGAGTGAGCGTGTTGCCAACCCTATCATTGTTGATAACCCAGAGTGAGCGTGTTGCAAACCCCTATCATTGTTGATAACCCAGAGTGAGCGTGTTGCAAACCCCTATCATTGTTGATAACCCAGAGTGAGCGTGTTGCAAACCCCTGTCATTGTTGATAACCCAGAGTGAGCGTGTTGCCAACCCCTATCATTGTTGATAACCCAGAGTGAGCGTGTTGCAAACCCCTATCATTGTTGATAACCCAGAGTGAGCGTGTTGCAAACCCCTATCATTGTTGATAACCCAGAGTGAGCGTGTTGCAAACCCCTGTCATTGTTGATAACCCAGAGTGAGCGTGTTGCAAACCCCTGTCATTGTTGATAACCCAGAGTGAGAGTGTTGCAAACCCCTGTCATTGTTGATAACCCAGAGTGAGCGTGTTGCAAACCCCTGTCATTGTTGATAACCCAGAGTGAGCGTGTTGCCAACCCCTATCATTGTTGATAACCCAGAGTGAGCGTGTTGCAAACCCCTATCATTGTTGATAACCCAGAGTGAGCGTGTTGCAAACCCCTATCATTGTTGATAACCCAGAGTGAGCGTGTTGCAAACCCCTGTCATTGTTGATAACCCAGAGTGAGCGTGTTGCAAACCCCTGTCATTGTTGATAACCCAGAGTGAGCGTGTTGCAAACCCCTATCATTGTTGATAACCCAGAGTGAGCGTGTTGCAAAACCCCTATCATTGTTGATAACCCAGAGTGAGCGTGTTGCAAACCCCTGTCATTGTTGATAACCCAGAGTGAGCGTGTTGCAAACCCCTGTCATTGTTGATAACCCAGAGTGAGCGTGTTGCAAACCCCTGTCATTGTTGATAACCCAGAGTGAGCGTGTTGCAAACCCCTATCATTGTTGATAACCCAGAGTGAGCGTGTTGCAAACCCCTGTCATTGTTGATAACCCAGAGTGAGCGTGTTGCCAACCCCTATCATTGTTGATAACCCAGAGTGAGCGTGTTGCAAACCCCTGTCATTGTTGATAACCCAGAGTGAGCGTGTTGCAAACCCCTATCATTGTTGATAACCCAGAGTGAGCGTGTTGCCAACCCCTGTCATTGTTGATAACCCAGAGTGAGCGTGTTGCAAACCCCTATCACTGTTGATAACCCAGAGTGAACGTGTTGCAAACCCCTATCATTGTTGATAACCCAGAGTGAGCGTGTTGCCAACCCCTGTCATTGTTGATAACCCAGAGTGAGCGTGTTGCAAATCCCTGTCATTGTTGACAGCCCAGACGGAACTGAGCAGCAACAACTCTGTGCTCTTCACTTTAGTCCTCACAGAACTTGCCATGTTGAGTATTTAGAATGAAATAATCATAACAATAGTAATTTTTGGAGAACAAAAAAATAATAAAAACATTAATTGCCAACATGTCGTCTTGATGACAACAAAAACATAAAAGTTACTCTTTTTAAAAAACATTCTTAGAAATATGATAGAAACAAGCTGATTGCATCAACATGTTGCCAGAATTTTGCACTATTTTTTGGTAAGAAAACCTAATATTCCGAAAAAATTTCAACTTCAATTTTATGATCTCTAAATAACTGGTCTCTGGGTTGCTGTTTATCATAACCCCCCAAGTCCTTTTCGCAATCTGTATGGCTAAGTTCTACATTATTTAACTTATAAGTACTAGGGTTATGGGCACTCCCGAGCTTTAGAACCTTGCATTTATCTACATTGAACTGCATCTGCCACTTTTCTGGCCAAGAATAGAGTTTGTTTAAATCCTCCTGAAGTTCCATAACATCTACGTTTGACTCAATTATCCTACCTATCTTTGTGTCATCGGCGAATTTGCTCATTTCACTAGTAATTACCTCATCAAGATCATTGATATATATTATAAACAACAAGTGGAACGCCACTTGTTACAGATCCCCACTCGGATTTAACCCCATTTATGGACACTCTCTGCTTCCTGTGTGTGAGCCATGACTCGATCCACGAGAGCACTTTTCCCCCAATACCATGAGCTGCCACTTTCTTTAACAATCTCTGGTGCGGAACTCTATCCAAAGCCTTACTAAAATCTAAATAAACAATATCAAATTCTTTTGTCATGATCAACAGCCACAAAAGCTTTACTGAAGAAAGTTAATAAATTAGTTAGACAAGAACTGCCTCTCGTGAATTCATGCTGAGTATCATCAATCAGATTGTGCTTATACAGATGGCTTCTCATAATCTCAGGTATAATTGAGTCTAGTAATTTGCCTACAATTGATATCAGGCTTACTGGGCGGTAATTTGACGGTAACGACTTGTCCCCTGGTTTAAAAATAGGAATCACATTAGCCATCTTCCACATATCAGACACTACACCTGTTTGAAGAGATAAATTAAATTATAAGTATATATTATATATATATATATATATAATAATATATATATATATATAATAATATATATATATATATATATTAGTGTGTGTGTAAACAGAATACACTGTTAAAAAAGACATGACTACTTTGGTACATTTTATCAAAGATTATGAATCTCCTCCAGCTCCTCAGAAGCAAGACGTGAGCCAAGTATGCAGCATGTATTTCCCCTCTGGATGGCTACGCTGAGGTGATGGAACACAAAAGTATCGGCCCTCGTGTCCCTGGTGGTGTTGATGAGTCTGGTACCCAGATCTTTAAGGAAACGTGTGGCATTTTTTCCCCATGATCCTAAGGTCTCTGATTCCACAGGGACAAATTGATACTTTTGGCTTATGTCTCTGTACATATAGGTGTGTGTGTGTGTGTGTGTGTGTGTGTGCGTATATATATATATATATATATATATATATATACGCGGGGTAGGGGTCGGCCTAGGAAGGGTTGGAGGGAGGGGGTAAAGGAGGTTTTGTGTGCGAGGGCTTGGACTTCCAGCAGGCATGCGTGAGCGTGTTTGATAGGAGTGAATGGAGACAAATGGTTTTAATACTTGACGTGCTGTTGGAGTGTGAGCAAAGTAACATTTATGAAGGGATTCAGGGAAACCGGCAGGCCGGACTTGAGTCCTGGAGATGGGAAGTACAGTGCCTGCACTCTGAAGGAGGGGTGTTAATGTTGCAGTTTAAAAACTGTAGTGTAAAGCACCCTTCTGGCAAGACAGTGATGGAGTGAATGATGGTGAAAGTTTTCTTTTTCGGGCCACCCTGCCTTGGTGGGAATCGGCCGGTGTGATAATATAAAAAAAAAAAAATATATATTATATATATATATATATATATATATATATATATATATATATATATATATATATATATGGCCGGTGTGTGTGTTGAAAGAAAGATATATATATATATGTATATATATATATATAATATATATACATATATACATATATACATATGGAAAAGGCGTATGACAGGGTGGATAGGGGGGCAATGTGGCAGATGTTGCAAGTGTATGGTGTAGGAGGTAGGTTACTGAAAGCAGTGAAGAGTTTTTACGAGGATAGTGAGGCTCAAGTTAGAGTATGTAGGAAAGAGGGAAATTTTTTCCCAGTAAAAGTAGGCCTTAGACAAGGATGTGTGATGTCACCGTGGTTGTTTAATATATTTATAGATGGGGTTGTAAGAGAAGTAAATGCGAGGGTCTTGGCAAGAGGCGGGGAAAATTAAAAAGATAAAGAATCACACACAAAGGGGGAGTTGTCACAGCTGCTCTTTGCTGATGACACTGTGCTCTTGGGAGATTCTGAAGAGAAGTTTGCAGAGATTGGTGGATGAATTTGGTAGGGTGTGCAAAAGAAGAAAATTAAAGGTGAATACGGGAAAAGAGTAAGGTTATGAGGATAACAAAAAGATTAGGTGATGAAAGATTGAATATCAGATTGGAGGAGAGAGTATGGAGGAGGTGAACGTATTCAGATATTTGGGAGTGGACGTGTCAGCGGATGGGTCTATGAAAGATGAGGTGAATCATAGAATTGATGAGGGAAAAAGAGTGAGTGGTGCACTTAGGAGTCTGTGGAGACAAAGAACTTTGTCCTGGAGGCAAAGAGGGGAATGTATGAGAGTATAGTTTTACCAACGCTCTTATATGGGTTGTGAAGCGTGGGTGATGAATGTTGCAGCGAGGAGAAGGCTGGAGGCAGTGGAGATGTCATGTCTGAGGGCAATGTGTGGTGTGAATATAATGCAGAGAATTCGTAGTTTGGAAGTTAGGAGGAGGTGCGGATTACCAAAACTGTTGTCCAGAGGGCTGAGGAAGGGTTGTTGAGGTGGTTCGGACATGTAGAGAGAATGGAGCGAAACAGAATGACTTCAAGAGTGTATCAGTCTGTAGTGGAAGGAAGGCGGGGTAGGGGTCGGCCTAGGAAGGGTTGGAGGGAGGGGGTAAAGGAGGTTTTGTGTGCGAGGGGCTTGGACTTCCAGCAGGCATGCGTGAGCGTGTTTGATAGGAGTGAATGGAGACAAATGGTTTTTAATACTTGACGTGCTGTTGGAGTGTGAGCAAAGTAACATTTATGAAGGGATTCAGGGAAACCGGCAGGCGGACTTGAGTCCGGGAAATGGGAAGTACAGTGCCTGCACTCTGAAGGAGGGGTGTTAATGTTGCAGTTTAAAAACTGTAGTGTAAAGCACCCTTCTGGCAAGACAGTGATGGAGTGAATGATGGTGAAAGTTTTTCTTTTTCGGGCCACCCTGCCTTGGTGGGAATCGGCCGGTGTGATAATAAAAAAAAAAATATATATATATATATATATATATATATAATATATATATATATATATATATATATATATATATATATATATATATATATATATATGCGCAAAACGACCACTGTGAAAAAATAGAGAAATTCCAAAATTTCTCAATTCTTTCACAGTGGTTATTTTGCATATTCTGAAATCACCTGTTTACTGTGATCTTGTTGCATATATATATATATATATATATATATATATATATATAAATATATATATATATATATATTAATATATATATATATATATATCTACGTATCTGTAAAATAGAAAGTTTAAATGGATATATACGTATTGTTTCTGTAAAAAGATTTTTTTTTTTTTTTAGATTTTTCAGAGCTTGTTATTTGTTTTATGTTAAGCGGTTTTAACTAGAGATTGTCATGGACTGCGTAGGCTGGAGTGCAGCAGGCCTCGTGTAGGTTTATTATAACGTGTTTGTGTTTTTCATAGTGGCTGTAATGTCTGTTTTCATGGTCATATACGACCAAAACAAAATTAATATATATCCCTGGCACTGAGGTCAGAGCAGGAATCGAAAACATATGAACTAAATATCGGTGAGTTTGATAGATAAAGAATAATCGGAATATCATTTACAATTTACCCATAACTTGAAGGTGAAGCTTTAGGAATGTAGATAAATGGTTCAGAGAAACGACAGGTTGATAAATTAGACACATCTGCAACACTTGGGCATCTTTACTGAGGAAACGTTTCGCCACACAGTGACTTCATCAGTCTATTTCAAAGAAGAATGGTGAATTCTTCACCTCAATGTATATGATTGGAATAGTGCAGAGTGAGGCATATGTTGATAATGTAGTTAAGTATTAATGTTGAAGATGTGAAAAGACTCAGAAGGGCGCCCACCTTCCTCACAATTCTTCATAGGGAAACTAATATTAAAATAAGCTCCTCCTCCACGCTCGCTATAAGGCGAAAAAAAGTTATAGCCAAATTAGAAGTCAGCTTGGCCCATTCTCCTGGTCAGGCTAGGTCCATTTCCCTAGTCAGACCATCTCATAATACCATATGCGACGATGACAGAGTTGAGCTACAGTTCCTGGATCTTCCATAGGATTGAACGAGGAAGGCAAGCTGCACTAACTGAATCTAATACTTTAACTGGCATTAGTCGGTGAAGAGTGAGTAGTCTGGCTGGATGGTATGAGATCTGTTGGATAGGGCAAAGGAGTGGTCATGGGGGGACGGAGGGTGAATAGGTGGGTGAATGGGCACTAGAAAAGGAGGATAGGAGAAGGAAAGACTAGGCACGATTTGTCAGAAATGTTATTTTGATGTGGTTGACGTACTATCCACTGTCTAGGTCAGTCATGTTATTCTAGTGATTGATGTTTATAAAGATGAGGATGGCGCGCCTCTGCTTGGACCATCACCACCGATACCAATAGCAAAGGCAATAGCAACAGCTACAGCACATACAGGGGCCTTTAAAGTAATTGTTAAGTCATCTCAGTGTCCTTCTACCTTCACTTCTTTTGCACAATAAACTTTTCCTTTCATCCTCAATTTATCCCCTTTCCTTCCTTCCTCACTTTCCAGTCAGCGTTTGGCGAAAGTGGTTCGGGTCGATTCTTCTCTCTGAGAAATGAATCAATTTCCTTTCTGAACTGAAAGTACCATGATAGATTCCATACCTATGCAATTAATCCCTACTTTCTAACTCCCTTTATTGCTTCTTCAATTCTTAGATTCTTCCATCCTTTTCCTCCGGTTCTACATGCATCCGTTCTCTTCATTTCTGCCTCCTCCCTTCTTCTAACCATCCATCCTCCCACTTTTCCCTCCATCCTTTCTGGAGATTAGGATACTCCTCAGATGGATCTCTGTATTACAGGTATAAGCACAGGCATCGTTGGAGAGTGTCTGGCAGGTACTTCTGTGTTCGGTGATCCCCAGCGCTATGATAGTTACCGAAAAAAAAAAAACGATACTGACTCTGTGAAAATCGACACTTGTGTAGAGTTTGTGGGTATTACCATAACATTTACAACCGAAATTATTAGTGGTGGAAGGGGGTCGAGTTACAGCTCCTGACCCCGCCTCTTTGCTGACCGCTACTAGGTCACACTTTCCTTGCTCGAAGAGCCTTGTTGCATTGCTCCTTGAAGGTATGCATGGATCCTGCCTCCACTGCATCACTCTCCAGAACGTTCCTCTTTCTGACAACTCTACTGCTGTGTGTGTGCGTACTCACCTAGTTGTACTCGCCAAGTTGTGGTTGAAGGGGTCGAGTCACAGCTTCTGGCCCCGCCTCTTCACTGGTCGCTACTAGGTCACTCTTCCTGCTCCATGAGCTTTATCACATCTCTTCTTAAAGCTTTGTATGGATCCTACCTCCACTACATCACTTCCCACAACAATCTACTTCCTGACAACTCTGTGACTGAAGAAATACTTCCTAACATCCCTGTGATTCACCTGAGTTTTAATCTTCCAATTATGACCCCTTGTTGCTGTGTCCCATCTCTGGAACATCCTGTCTCTGTCCACCTTGTCAATTCCTCTCAGTATTTTATAGGTCTTTATCATATAACCCTCCCCATCTCTCCTGTCATCTAGTGTCGTCAGGTCGATTTTCCTTAACCTTTCCTCATAGGACATACCCCTTAGCTCCGGGACTAGTCTTGTTGCAAACCTTCGCACTTTCTCTAATTTCCTTACATGCTTTGCTAGGTGTGGGTTCCAAACTGGTGCTGCATACTCCAATATAGGCCTGACATACACGGTGTACAGGGTCCTGAACGATTCCTTATTGAGATGTCGGAATGCTGTTCTTAGGTTAACTAGGCAACCATACGCTTGGTGTTATACTCACCCCATGACCCTTTTTCTTGAGTGAGGTTTGTAGTCTCTGGCCCCGTAGACTGTACTACGTATGGTGGGGTTAAACTGTAGGCGCCAGTTTCCGGACCAGGCCTGCAGCCTGTCTAGATCCCTTTTTAATTCCGCCTGGTCCTCGTCAGATTGAATTCTTCTCATCAACTTCACATCATTTGCATCTGTGTACTCACCTAGTTGTACTCACCTAGTTGAGGTTGCAGGGGTCGAGTCCAAGCTCCTGGCCCCGCCTCTTCACTGGTCGCTACTCGGTCACTCTCCCTGTGTGTGTGTGCGTGCGTCTGTGTGCGCGTTTGTGTGTGAGCGTCTGTGTATATACTACCAGCAGTGTGTGTATCTGTATTCTACTGGCATAATTAGTTGTATGTGTATATTTGTGAATGTGTGTACTCGCCTGTACGTACTCACCTATATGTGGTTGCAAAGGTCGAGTCACAGCTACTGGCCCCGCTTCTTTGCTTATCGCTACTAGATCCACTCTCTCGGCTCCAAGAGCCTATGTACAAATCCTGCCTCTACCACTTTACTCTCCAGATTATTCCATTTCCTGATCAGTCTAAGGTTGAAAAAATGCTTCCTAGCATCCACATGACTCATCTGAGTTGTTTTCTTCTAGTTGTGCCCTCTTCTCCTATTTACTATCTCTGCTCACCCTGTCAATTCCTCTTAGTATTTTGTACGTCGTTATCATATCGCCCCTAGTCCTCCTGTTCTCGAGTTTCATTAGGCCGAATTCCCTTAACCTCTCCTCATGGGGCATACCCCTTTTCTCCGGGACTAATCTTTGTATTTTCTCAAATTTAATGATATACTTAATCAGGTGTAGATTCCACACTGTCGCTGCATATGGTGCCATTTACCGGATACCTCACACAAACATCCCAAATTTCAGTGAGAAATTAAAGTCACTAATAACAAACAGACAAATGAATAAGCATCACCTTCTCTTAGCTGGAGACTTCAACATCAACCTTGGCTTACTAGATGATCAGCCTGTAACTGATTTCATCAACAATATGAACAACACACTTCTCATACCAACAATAACTAAACCAACCAGGCTCACTGAGACAAGTGCAACCATAATAGACCACATATGGACCAATATACTAGCCCCCTTAAATCAGGGATAATCACAGATAGCACTACAGACCACTACCCTACCTTCCTCCTGACAAACATTAGTAAACCACCACTTGAATACAACAAAGTCTCATTTAGACTCCATGACGAGGCCTCAGTAAGGAAGTTCACAGCTGACCTAGAGACTGTTGATTGGTCTACAGAATTCTCCAAGGTCAATGGTATTGATGACTGGACAGACATTTTTCTTAACAAATTACTTAGACTATACAACAAACATTGTCCTATAAAAACAAAACAGATCACAAACAAACGGCTTGGTTGCCCATGGCTAACCAGCACCATTCTGAAATCCATTGACAAGAAACACCAATATGAAAAGCAATATAGACAGGGCTTAATACACAAAGATATTCTTAAACACTATTCATCAGCTCTCACCAAAGTAATAAAGAAAGCCAAACAACTATACTACTCCAGCAGATTCACAGACACTAGAGGAGATATAAAAAAGACCTGGAAAACACTCTCTCAGATTCTAGGGACCCACAAACTGAGAAAAACTAAGAATATTGTCCTAAAAAAACCTAATAAAACACCATACTCCCACGACCAGCAACAAGATAAACGACTTCTTCCAACCATGGGGTCAATCTCGCCAGTAAAATCCCACTACCAATGCCCACCGGGGACTACCTAGAGGGAATTTCCCAAATTTCCCCTTCTATCTTGCACCAACTGACCCCACGGAAGCACTGGATTAAAGTCACTTAAAAAAAAATCGGGGAACTTTTCCCAGTCCCACCATTATGTACAAGCGAGGGGCCCATGTCCTTTTCACTGCTATTTCATTATTTTTTAAAAAAGTCACTAGAGACTAGCACCTTCCCGAAACTACTCAAGGGAAAGGGTTACACCAATACATAAAGGTGGTGACCCTAGGGACTTAAACAACTATGGGCCCAATATCAATTTACCATTGTTTCCAAAATTTGAGAAACTCGTGCACAGGAACTGATTCATTTATAACGGCTCAAACAAACCAAACCCCCCTGCCTGAAATTTTGGATTCAGGAAAAAAAAAAGCACTAAGATGCAATCAAAAAAATGCAAATTTTCTTTTACACAGCATTGGAAATAAGGGAATATCCACTGGGAATTTTTTAAAATTGCCCTAAGAAAAGTTTTTAACAGAGACCCGACACCAAATCCCCCAAAATTGATCATTACGTAAAAGAGGCCTGCCTTGCTTTTTTCAAATCTTACATTACTAAAGGTATCAGTACGCACCATTTTAAAAAAACAGCACAGCAACACGGGCCCCTTTATACTGGAGTTCCCAGGGAGTGCCTTGGTCCCCTGCTCTTTCCCCAAAAACTCAAAAGACCTTCCAAACGTATCCCAAAACCTGAACCCATTCCTTTTTGTAACGACTTTTTCATCTCTCACCCTAATCTTTCCACCCCAACACCATTGTGAATGAGGGGCTGATTAAAAAAACGCTTTGGGTGACGCCAATAAACTTCGCTTTAAAACTGACAAAACCCACATATTAGTTTGGGAAGAGCAGGAGATGTACAAAAAAAAAACATTAAGATTTACAACACTCTAAATACCAGAAAATTTTGGGGGAAATTCCTAGGCTTTTAAACCTTACAACAACCTGAATTTCAGCACCATACCGCATAAAACCAAAAAAGTATCCAAAACGATTGGGGTCCTCTCCAAAAATACGATACTACGGCCGCAAAAGCCTTCTCACCCCATACCCCTCATTATTTACCATACCTCACCTATGCTTTTTTGCTTGGGGGCAACCCACAAACAACCTAAACCAATAAAAACCCCCAAAAAAAACTGCAGTAGGAATAATCACTAAATCCCATCCCTGGCAACACACCCCCCCCCCCACTCTTCATAGACCTAAACTTACTCCCAGTTCAGTGCATCCACACTTACTACTGTGCAATCTACATCTACGGGGCCCTTTAAAAACTCTAATATGAACCTTGACCTAAAACGCTTTCTTGATAGTGTTGACAGAACCCACAGGCATAACACCAGACACAAACATCTCTACGACATTCCCCGTGTCCGACTAAACCTTTACAAAAATTCAATGTATGTCAAAGGCCTTAAAATCTGGAATACCCTACCTGAGAACTCTAGAACTGCAGACACATTCATCACCTTCAAAACTACCATTAGAAAACATCTTATCTCCCTGATACACCCCGTCAACTAACTACACGAATACCACCTGGTGGTTTACACTTACACTCACTCACTCATTTGACCATAAACAGAAATATTATAATCTCAATCTTAAAATAATGAATCCTGTGATACTCCAATACTGAAACTATGTACTGTGCCAAAACAAAAGCATTCACATTGCTAAACTCACAAACTAGTATTTAGTCACTTAGCCATAATACCAACTTACCTCATAATTTGTAATATTTTACAATTAAGAATAAAACTAAGTCTGCCCGAAATGCCTAGCCATGCTAAGCGTTCTAGTGGTACACTCTGTAATCATAATTTTACTACATGTAAACCACACAATAACCTAATTTCTGTAAACTCAGCATTGAATTTGAATTTGAATACTGGTCTGAAGTACGCGGTGTATAGTGTAATGAATGACTCCTTACTTAGATGTCGAAAAGCTGTTAGATTTGCCAGAAGCGCAATTGTTGCAGAAGTTATTTGTTGATGTACACCTCATGGGATATGCTCGGTATGACACTCATCCTAAGGTCCTTATCCTTGAGTGAGGTTTGCAGCCTTTGCCCCCACGCCTGTACTCCATCTACAGTCTTCTTCGTTCTTCTCTAAGCTTCATATCTTCGCACTCTGTGTGGTTAAATTTTGAGAGCCATTTGCCAACCCGGGCCTGCAATCTGTCCGCAACCATCTGTAGCTTTTCCTGGTCCACTTGTATTTTCCCCATTAGTTTCTCGACGTCTACGAACAAGGATACCTGACTCTATCCTTTCTGCCATGTTATTCATGTTTACAGGATATAACAATAGCCCTAGGACTGCTCCTTGGGGAACCCTACTCATCACATGCATCCGTTCCGAAAACTTGTCACAGACCATCACTTGTTGTTTTCTTCCTGTCAGTTATTCCTTTATCAATAGTCATGGTTTCTCTGCTATTACTGTATGAGCCAGTTCTTTTCCAGGTGCTCCACCACTCTTCTCTTGAAAACCGTCTTTTAAATTTTACATATAAACGTCGGTGCCAGTGGTTTGTAGTTGATTGCTTCCTGTCTATCTCCTGTCTTAAATATTAGGTAAGTTACCCTGTATCGATAGATTCTTGTTAGCGACACACACAGTGCCTCTGCTTCCACTCTCAGAACTCATGGAGTACCCTCCTCTTAACGTGATTCAGTAACTTCCTCTGTGATCCAGTATCCTTCTTTTTCTGTGATTCAATATCTTCCTGTCAATGCGATCCAGTATCTTCCTCTCTATGCGATCCAGTATCTTCCTCTCCATGTGATCCAGTATCTTCCTCTCTGTGATCCAGTATCTTCCTCTCTGTGATCCAGTATCTTCCTTTCTATGTGATCCAGTATCTTCCTTTCTATGTGATCCAGTATCTTCCTTTCTATGTGATCCAGTATCTTCCTTTCTATGTGATCCAGTATCTTCCTCTCTATGCGATCCAGTATCTTCCTCTCTATGTGATGCAGTATCTTCCTCTCTATGTGATCCAGTATCTTCCTCTCTATGTGATCCAGTATCTTCCTCTCTATGTGATCCAGTATCTTCCTCTCTATGTGATCCAGTATCTTCCTCTCTATGTGATCCAGTATCTTCATCTCTATGTGATCCAGTATCTTCCTCTCTATGTGATCCAGTATCTTCCTCTCTATGTGATCCAGTATCTTCCTCTCTATGTGATCCAGTATCTTCCTCTCTATGTGATCCAGTATCTTCCTCTCTATGTGATCCAGTATCTTCCTCTCTATGTGATCCAGTATCTTTCTCTCTATGTGATCCAGTATCTTCCTCTCTATGTGATCCAGTATCTTCCTCTCTATGTGATCCAGTATCTTTCTCTCTATGTGATCCAGTATCTTCCTCTCTATGTGATCCAGTATCTTTCTCTCTATGTGATCCAGTATCTTCCTCTCTATGTGATCCAGTAACTTCCTCTCTGTGATTCAGTATCCTCCACTCTTCGCAATCCAGTATCCTAATCTTCGTGATCTGTATCCTCCTCTCTTCTTGATCCAGCATCCTCCTGATAACCTCCTCCATTACTTTGGAAAGGATGCGCTTCAATGATTCCGGCCAGCATTTTGGCACTTCCTGTCTGTTTCCCTTTAAAAAACTAATTAATAGCTTCCAGCTATTCAGCTACTGAATAGCCTCCAGCTATTCAGTAGCTGTTTTGTTTCAACAGCCTTACTTGTTTAATAAACCACGACCTGGCTTGGAGTTTTACGACTAACTTGCCATGGGTTCAAACCCCACCCGTTCTCTGGTTTGTTTGCAATCGTGTTATTAGGATTTCGTTAGTCATGATTGCAACTTGTTTAATCTCTAGCAGCTAATTTAATAGTCGCCCCTGTTTATTGCTCCCCCCTCTTTGTATTCATTCTCTCATGGCTTCCCTTAATTTACCTCCTCTTTATTTTCGCCCTACATCTTACCTTTCCCTTCCTCCTTGGGAATTAACTACTATTCATGCTTATTCTTCTATTCTTCCTTGAGCTAAAGCTTATTTGTTCCCCACAACTTTAAGTTCTCTATTTCCTGATCATTTCCATTCTCCGTCTAATGTCACTGCAGTGTACGCTGATGCTTCAAAATCCTCCGATCGTATCAGTATACAGAATAATAATATATTTCATGGTGGTATTGTTATACCTGAAGGGCACTTCATTGTCGTCTACAATGAGTGAACTAGTATAGCTGTAGTCTCAGCTACTTTGTTGAATATTTGCTTAAAAATGTTTCATTATTTATATAATTAGCTGGTTGTGGTTTAGAGGGAAGAAAAACAAGTTTTTCTTTCCTATCAGACGATATGCCTTGACGTGATGGCTGATCAGTACTAGCCAGTGTTGAATATATTGCATTTGTGCAATATACATATGGAAAGGTTTCTTTGTGAGGGACTGATTACCTCATCTTGTGTATAGTTCTTGTCTTCTAATTATGTCTTTGAATTTGTATTGATAAAGCCACTTGATGGAAAAACGTCCACAATAAAGATACCTAGATTTTGCACATGTGTCTAATTTTCATTTTCTGTCTATACTTAAGTCATATCTCCTAATTCTACTTTTTCCAGAGAGTGCAAATTCAGTGCCTTCAGCCAGTTTTCCCAGGAAAAGTTTCTTTTAAACGAGATCCTCGTTGTCATTTTTGTCTGTAGAATTTCCAGCGCTTTTACAGGTATATTTATTTATTATTATGTAAGCCGCAACTAAGCTACAAAATCCTAACGAGACCTTACCAAAGAAATGTAAAATTTAGGTATATCATGAGGGCTTTTGTTATTTATACTTACACGGAGCCAAGAATTTTATTAGCGTTATTGCAAAAGCCTTAAGCACTGATGACTTGGTTTTAAATTTCTGCTGACAAAACTCCAAAATCTTTTTCGTATTCAGTTTGACTAATCACTACATTATTTAACTTATAACTGCAATGTTATTTTCTTGTCCTACTATTAGAACCTTACAAGGATCCTCATTGAACACTTCTATAACCACAACGTTAAACTACCCAAGTCATCTTGTAACTTTTTAGTGTCCTCGTGCGAAAATATCTAATAACCTTTTCTAGTATCATCGGTAAACCTACATTTGTAAACACTGCAATTGCTTAAGTCTCAATGTATTCCCTCATCCATGTCGCACTTGTAAATTGTAAACAATATGAGTCCTAATACTGATCCCGTTCAGATTTTTGCCCATTTATGCAAATTTTGTTTCTTGTCGGTAAACCATGCTTCGAAACCAAGCCAAAATTTCTCCTGTATCATGTGCCACTATCTTCCGTATTACTTTTTGAGTGGAACTCTGCTGAAGGATTTAGTGATGTTCATGTACACAGTATTGCAGTCTTTGTCATAGTTTTCCACCTCAAGTACCTTAGTGAAAATGTTAGTAAATTCTTCAGGCCAGAATGTCCCTTTGTAAAATCATGTTGAGATTCAATGATGAAAACATATCTTTCAATGTGGCTTCGAAATGCGTACAAAATTATTGATTCCATCAGTTTCACCGATAATTTATGTTAGGGTGATTCGTCTATAATTTGATGCCGGGAACCTATTCCCCGTTTTGTAAATGGGTAACACATTGCATTTTTCCGCTTATCTGGTATGATATACAATATTAATGGTTTTCTAAGTTTTTTTTTATCCCTTTAAGAATTTTAGAAAGCAGGTGACTGGTGACTTGGTTACAGACTAATTATCTGGGGATCGTGTCATTAGTGGCCCTGACCTTTCATAACTTATTTTAGTCCCGACTTTTACCATTCCTTTTCTGTGGGAATTCGTTTTTATTATCTGCAAAAATCAGAGAAGAAATAAGTGTTGTAATTGATACACATTTCTTGACCACTAACAGTGAGCTGACATAAGTTAGTGAAGTGCGCTCTTCTTGTTTCTTCATTTTATTCCTAAATACCTGAACGTTTTTTGATTGATAATCGGTTTAATCGCAACTTTAATTTCTTATTCCTTTCTCGGCTTTCCTTATTCCTTTTTTTCTATCTTAAATTGAATATAGTGATCCTTAAGGTGACACTCTTCACTTCTGATTTCCCATTAAATGCCTTTCTGTTTACCCAAGACATATTTTAGTCTATGGTTTATCATTTTACGATTATTTGGTTTTTAACTAATTTGTGCTTTAGGAATATACGAAGCCGGGGCAGATTTCTGGAAATCTTTGGAAGAGGTCATATTGGCACCCATTACCACTGTTCGTCCGGCATCTTCTATTGTTTTTTGATGAGAAAAGTGCTTCAAGCTCAATAAAATTTCCTGACTCAAGGTTTACCGCACCAACAGCTATAAATTAGTGTTGTGAACCAACGCCATAAGTCATAAGCAAGACATATGATTTTTATTTTTTTTTGCTAACTCATCGGCCGTTTCCCACCAAGGCAGGATGACCTGGAAAAGAAGATACACTTTTATCATCATTCGCTCCATTACTGTCTTGCCAGAGGCTTGCCTACACTACAGTTATAAAACTGTAGTTTAACAACGCCCCTCTCAAATAATGAAGACTGAAGCTTGGCTAATTTTATCTGTCGCCGCTACTGCATAAAGTATTGTGTAGTCTTGCATTCTGGCGACGAGTTCTCTTATTTGGAGGCTTCCTGGCATGTTTACCCTCTATATTCTCGCTATTTCTAAAAATTCTCAAGCGATTCCCAAAGGAGGTCTTTAAGGAAGCGTGTCCTTCAAGGGTAGAAGGACACGCTTCCGTAAAGGCTTCCTTTGGTTACAGGTCTGAATATTACAGGTCTGAATGTTACAGGTCTGAATGTTACACTTTATTTTTCACGTTACTTGCTTTCATTTCTGTCGGTATGTCCTCAGTCATCCTTCCCTCTCTCATCAAGCAATCGTACCTTGCATCTCTCACCAGTTCTTTAAAGCCTAAAACGAGAAGGCTTCTTTTTCTCGTATCTTCCTCTTGTTGCATATCTTATCTTTTCCCTTTCCAGCATTTATTTCTCCCTAAGAAACCCAGATTTTTAATGGTATGAAGTTTAGTACTAATCCTTGAAAAATCACACACACACACACACACACACACGATAGTGGTTCGATCCTTGGTACGGGTGGAAACATCAGGACGTGTTTCGTTATGATACCTGATATCCCTGTTCACCAAACAGTAAAGTAGGTACCTGGGTGTTACTCGACTGGTGTGGGTCGCATCCTGGGGACAAAATTAACCTAATTTGCACGAAATTCTTTGCATAACAAGTGGCTTTCTATACAGTATATCACTGATGTCAACTACTTGTATATGTAATTGTAGAAATAAAGATTTTTGTTATTATTATTTTCAATCTATTATTGTTAAATTATCTGGAGTTTATCTGGAGAGAGTTCCGGGGGTCAACGCCCCCGCGGCCCGGTCTGTGACCAGGCCTCCTTAGGTCAGTGTCCCAGGATGCGACCCACACCAGTCGACTAACACCCAGGTACCCATTTTACTGATGGGGAACATAGACAACAGGTGGAAAGAAACACGTCCAATGTTTCTACTCTGGCTGGGAATCGAACCCAGGCCCTCACCGTGTGAAGCGAGAGCGTTAACCACCAGGCCACCAGAGCCCCAGAAAAATAACTATTAATATGCGGTGTGGGGAAATATTCATGATTTTTTTTAATTATGAACATCATAATTGCTTTTATATCTTGATTTTTTTTTACAAAATTAACAACGAACAACAGATAAACTTGTTTGATATATATTAAAAAATATGCAAATGATACTGACCATTTCACTGCACAAGTTACACTTCCACGATTCGTCTATGTTGTCTATAGAGAGTTGGCTGTCACGTGACGCCATCAGTTGTCTATAGAGAGTTGGCTGTCACGTGACGCCATCAGTTGTCTATAGAGAGTTGGCTGTCACGTGACGCCATCAGTTGTCTATAGAGAGTTGGCTGTCACGTGACGCATCAGTTGTCTATAGAGAGTTGGCTGTCACGTGACGCCATCAGTTGTCTATAGAGAGTTGGCTGTCACGTGACGCCATCAGTTGTCTATAGAGAGTTGGCTGTCACGTGACGCCATCAGTTGTCTATAGAGAGTTGGCTGTCACGTGACGCCATCAGTTGTCTATAGAGAGTTGGCTGTCACGTGACGCCATCAGTTGTCTATAGAGAGTTGGCTGTCACGTGACGCCATCAGCTGTTCTATAGAGAGTTGGCTGTCACGTGACGCCATCAGTTGTCTATAGAGAGTTGGCTGTCACGTGACGCCATCAGTTGTCTATAGAGAGTTGGCTGTCACGTGACGCCATCAGTTGTCTATAGAGAGTTGGCTGTCACGTGACGCCATCAGTTGTCTATAGAGAGTTGGCTGTCACGTGACGCCATCAGTTGTCTTAGAGAGTTGGCTGTCACGTGACGCCATCAGTTGTCTATAGAGAGTTGGCTGTCACGTGACGCCATCAGTTGTCTATAGGAGTTGGCTGTCACGTGACGCCATCAGTTGTCTATAGAGAGTTGGCTGTCACGTGACGCATCAGTTGTTCTATAGAGAGTTGGCTGTCACGTGACGCCATCAGTTGTCTATAGAGAGTTGGCTGTCACGTGACGCCATCAGTTGTCTATAGAGAGTTGGCTGTCACGTGACGCCATCTGTTGTCTATAGAGAGTTGGCTGTCACGTGACGCCATCTGTTGTCTATAGAGAGTTGGCTGTCACGTGACGCGATCAGTTGTCTATAGAGAGTTGGCTGTCACGTGACGCGATCAGCTGTGCCCACCATACTACCATTCAATGCACATTTTTTATGCGTCAGTCGCCGTTTGAAAATTGGTTTTAGTGAGGGACTAACATGACAGAGTCATCGATCGTACCAGGCATCTGAGATTTATGTATCTTTTAGACGGATGTGATATATACGTAGCTGCTTATAAGATACATATATAGCTTCTCATGTGATACATAGCTTCTCATGTGATACATAGCTTCTCATGTGATACAGGCTGTACACAGCTGCTCATGTGATAAGCTGCTTATGTGATACATAGATGCACACGTTATACATAGCTGCTCATATGATGCATACACAGTTGTTCATTTGATACATAGCTGGTCATGTGATAGCTGCACACGTGATACATAACTACTCGTGTGATAGTTACTCATTTGATACATAGCTGCTCATGTGATACATTCACAGCTGTTCATGTATTGTTCATATACGTGAAACTCGCAGATATCTTTCCGAGTCGAGAGTTTCTCCACACATGACTACCAGGTGGAAAACACTGTACACATGAGAGACGAAGAGGGCATATAAAGCAGCGCTTGACATGCCTTCCGAACCGGTTGAGTGAACAGTGCCATTGTAAATAGAGTTGGTTGACGAATTAGACACATGTGAAACATCTGGGCTTCTCCTCTTCACTAGTAATAAATATTTAAGTGTTTTTCGGCGGCTGTAAGTAGGATTCTGGGAGTGGCAGTGTAACTTAGAATGGATTTAAAATGGGCTGAGGTACGATAGGAGCTCTTAGTCTGTAAATTGAACAGCGCCCAAAAAAAACTTGAAAGTGTTTTTGAAGTTTGGAAGAAGAGTTTGAGGATATCGTTCTCAACTTGGCTTCGTTTTATCAGGGAGAAAAGAAGCAATTTCGGCGGTGCAGTGCAGCACAAGTAAGTCTCCTGCAACTCGAGATCTCAAGTGACAGCTCTGTGCCAGCCTTGTCAAGGAAAGATTTTTTTTCTCCAGAATGGGGTACGTAGAATTTGTGTAAATCCGCAGGAGAGATGGAGGAAAGAAGGAGAAGACTTGTGTTTACGAAGGGATCGAAAAGACGTATGTTTACGAAGGGATCGAAAATACGTATGTTTACGAAGGGATCGAAAAGACGGATGTTTACGAAGGGATCGAAAAGACGTATGTTTACCAAGGGTTCCAAAAGACGTATGTTTACCATGGGTTCCAA
The DNA here is from genome assembly GCF_026875155.1 of Cherax quadricarinatus. Taxonomy (NCBI): domain Eukaryota; kingdom Metazoa; phylum Arthropoda; class Malacostraca; order Decapoda; family Parastacidae; genus Cherax; species Cherax quadricarinatus. Next base: position 9,090,730 of record NC_069473.1, read on the forward strand.
AAGACGTATGTTTACGAAGGGATCGAAAAGACGTATGTTTACCAAGGGTTCCAAAAGACGTATGTTTACCAAGGGTTCCAAAAGACGTATGTTTACCAAGGGTTCCAAAAGACGTATGTTTACCAAGGGTTCCAAAAGATTTATGTTTACGAAGGGATCTAAAAAAAAAATTAGTTTATCTTTCGGTTACATTTCCTTGGCAGATTCCTGTGTCACCTGCACGGAGATTTTTGGGAGAAATTCGAAGACGAATTTACCTAAAGGTGTTGTACATGTGTGACATAATTCCACTGGGGAATCCTGCCTACCAGTGACAATGTCTTCGTCTGCTACAGATCTCTCAACTGACGCCAGTATATAAACACCAATCTTTATGCCTGTACTTCAGAATCTTCGTGTCTACTGTACTCTTCAACTCCAAGGTTCAGGGACTGATTACCTCATGTCCTTGAATTTGTATTGATAAAGCCACTAGATGACGAAACGTCTACAGTAATGATACCTATATGCTGCACATGTGTCTAATTCTTCATAAGCTGAGGTGTACCGTTGAGTTCCTCGACTCTGCTGAAGGGTTGTTGATGCTTAGAATTAGTTACTCTACACTTAAGACCCAATTTTATCACACTTCCCAGGGGCTTTATTACCATTAGATGATTAACACTTCCCCGTGAATATAATAATCATTGGCAAATCTGACTAGAGAAACTATACAAGTGCGGAATGAAAAATGTTAATTAAGGCAGCCATGGGAAAAATATCGAGTTAATTTTTAAACCTTATGGTGTGGCCCAGTTGATAATAAATTCAGTTGACTGTTGTACCCAAATAGTCACTAGTTGACAGATCATGCCAGCATAAGCAAGGGCTAAATTAATAGTGAAAATAACTGTTTTTAAAATAGCACTGAAGCTAGGCGGTACTAAAATATTCGCAATCGCTTGAACAACATTTTATGAGATGCTGTTGCTTATCCGGTCATGAAAATGTTTATGTACTTAGAGGAAAAGTTGAAGCAGGACAAAATGCTTCCCTGTGTCATTATAACATTTGTGTAGACCTAATACATTCAAAAAAAATCAGTGTCCCAAGTGTTGCTGAAGAATCATGCGAGAGTGACAACTGTAATCACGCTAGTCACAATTGTAACAACTCTAGCGGCACTGATGTAAAAGAATAATCTAGTGTTACTGACCCCTCAAGGAAGGTTCCTTGATGTTGGTGAGGGGTTCTTGATTTAGGGAATTAGATCTGTGCTCCAGTTCCCCGAATTAAGCCTGAATGCCTTCCACATACCCCCCCAGGCGCTGTATAATCCTCCGGGTTTAGCGCTTCCCCCTTGATTATAATAATAATAATAGTGTTACTGAAGTGACAGAATAATCACTCTAGTGTCACTAGTGTAATAATCATACTAGTATGGCAGAATAATCATACCGTCATATCGCTATCAAATTATGTATGTCATACAGGCGAATGAATAATTGAAAATACGAACCGAAAAATGAAAACCCACGAAGCGGACATGAAAATATTCAGCCAGAGTTACTGTTTACTACACGAGAACAGTCACCTGTTTGACTGTCTTACCTACAGAGAAATGCTGAGCATTAGCTATCACCTATGTGGCAGAATTATCACGTCGGTGTCACTAGAGCTGTAAACGGCAGCGCTGTTTGAGCCTGGTGGATTTAAGCACATAGTTTTGATTATAATAATAATATAGCCGTAGAATAATTACGTTAGTTTCGCAGGTGAAAGTATGAATAAGAGATAAGATTAGATTTCGTTCGGATTTTTAACCCCGGAGGGTTAGCCACCCGGGATAACTCAAGAAAGTCAGTGCGTCATCGAGGACTGTCCAACTTATTTCCATTGTGATCCTCAATTTTGTCCCCCAGGATGCGACCCACACCAGTCGACTAACACCCAGGTACCTATTTGCTGCTAGATGAACAGGACAACAGGTGTAAGGAAACGTGTCGAAATGTTTTCACCCGCCGGGAATCGAACCTCGGGCCTTCCGTGTGTGAAGCGGGAGCTTTAGCCACCAGGCCTCCGGGCCACCGGGCCACCGGGCCACCGGGCATGTAGATTAATGGTTCAGATGACCGACAAGTTGATAAATTAAAAACATGTGCAGTATTTTATTGAGGAACGTTTCACTGTACAGTGGTTTCATCAGTCTTACACAAAGAAGGATGGTGATGATCAGAGAGAGTTTGATGCAATCAGTCCCTCAGCCTGGTGTCGATGTAATCAGTCCATCTATCATGTTAAAGAACATACTTAGAAATTTAACTTTAAAGGCTGTTAAATTCATTAACAACGATTTAGAAGGCGCACCTTGCCTCTAGAGAAAGATTTAGAAATTCATCAGTCATGCAGAGATCTCTACATTATTCAACAGAATGAGAGAGAGAGACAAAGAGAGAGAGAGAGACAGAGAGAGAGAGAGGGAGGGAAAGAGAGAGGGGAAGCTCTTAGCTTGCCAATAAAGTTAGGAATCCTTAACCTGTAAATAGCTTGTCAATAAAGCTAGGGATCTTTAATTAACCTTGTCAAACCCTGTGTAAAAAAGAGTGAGAGAGATGAGAAATGAGAGAGAGAGAGCAGAGAGCAGAATGCAGCATACTCACTCTGCTGTACCTTCTTCAGAACATTACTCCATCTGAGACCATATATACCCAGGACGACTCGAGTATGGAACACATTCGTACAGCATAATGATGTCAACGAGATAAAGTCAGTTGATCAAATGAAAATGCTGGCCCACAGATGGCTCCAACTTCATCCTGTTCCCAACTTGTATGTCTCATAATAAAAATGCTTTCAAATGAGCTGATGTAGGTAACAGCTCTTAGCTTGCCAATAAAGCTAGGAGAGAGAGAGAGGGAAAGAGAGAGGGGGAAAGAGAGAGAGAGAGAGGGAAAGAGACAACCAAGTGAAAGCCTTCACTGGACACATCCTTAATCTACAACAAGAACACATTCCTCACCAGCAATATGTGACGAAGCCTACAGATCAGCCTTGGTTTGGCTTTCGTTGTAGAGAAGCTGCTACTGCTAAGTACAAAGCATGGCGAAGGTATAAGAGACATCCTACCACTTATAACAGGAACTTGCACAGGCAAGCCTGTAGGCATATGGGTGACGTTCAAAAGTGAGCCATTGCTAAATGGGAGGTGGACACTAAAAGAAAGCTAGCATCAGGTAGGGTAGGCTCCAAAACCTGGTGGTCCCTGGTCAAGGACAGACAAGGTTATTTGCCTGATGAACTCGTTCCACCTCTAAATCGACAGGATGGGACCACCTCTGCTAGTAGTCAAGAGAAGGCGGACCTCTTTGCTGAACAGTTTGCTACCTAAATGCAAGTTCCTGATCCAGCAAGGGACCTTCCTTGGCTAGCTGCAAGAACTGTGTCAAAACTGTCAGTGGTGACAATAAGGCAGGAGGAGGTGCATTTACTTCTTAAATCGCTTGACCATGAAAAGGCTGTGGGCCCAGACAAGTTGAACCCAAGATTGCTGAAAAGATGTGCAGACCAGCTAGCAGCACCTCTAACTCGCAACTTTCAGCACTGCCTAGTACAGTGTAAATGGCCCTCTCTCTGGAAAGAAGCAAATGTAGTCCCTGTTCACAATAAGAAGAGCAGAGCAGAAATCAGCAACTACAGACCAGTGTCACTCCTGTCAATCACTCGTAAGATCCTTGAGACAATAATCTCTAGACAAATGACAGAGTTTTTTGACTACCACTCACTACTTTGTGATCGTCAATATGACTTCAGGAAAGGATACTTTGCTGCTGATCTGTTGTTAAACCTCTCCACTAAGTGGCACCAGTCACTGGATGAATCCAAAGTCAGCTGTGTGGTAGCACTGGACATTGCTGGTGCTTTCGACCGGGTGTGGCACGAGAGCCTCTTAGCAAAACTTCAAGCACTGGGAATTGCAGGCTCTACGCTATGTCTCCTCAGTGATTACCTTCATGGTAAATCTCTAAGTGAAGTTCTCAATAGAACGGAATCATCAAGACATTCTATTGGGCAAGTGTTCCAAAAGGAAGCGTGGTGGGACCATTGTTATGGAATGTCTACTTCAACGACCTTCATCATCTCATCCCAGAATCACATGCATATGCAGACGACTGTACACTGACATTCACTTATCCAAGAGAAGAAATGCCAGCTGCTCTAAGCTACATCAATCACCAGCTGAGAGCTATATCAGCTTGGGGAAATAGATGGCAAGTAAAATTTGCACCTGAGAAAACGCAAATGATGATCGTCTCTAGGCACCATGATGGTAATGCTGGTGCAGTAGTAAGGATGAATGGGAGGGTGTTGGCACCTGGAGAAGAAGTTGATATCCTTGGGGTGAAATTTGACTATAAACTAACCATGAAGAACCATGTTGTAAATCTTGCAAACAAGGCAGCCAGGAAGCTTACAGCACTTCGCCGTATCTCGCATCTGCTTGACAGTAGGGGTTGCAAGATTCTGTAAGAGGCACAAGTACGCTCACACCTTGAGTATGCTCCACTTTCTGCTTGACAGAGTAGAGAACAGAGCAAGACGTCTCATCTCTCGCCTGGACCCATCCTGGATAGATCTGTCATTTCAGCAGAGCCTTCAAGATAGGATCCACTTCGAGGACAGCGTGAAACAAGCTTTTATGCCACAAGACGGGCAGAAAGTAGCAACTTCACTCTGGCTGTACCCTTCTCCAGAACATCACTCCATCTGAGATCATATATACCCAGGATGACTCGAGTATGGAACACATTCGTACAGCATAATGATGTCAACGAGATAAAGTCAGTTGATCAAATGAAAATGCTGGCCCACAGATGGCTCCAATTTCATCCTGTTCCCTACGTGTATGTGTCATAACAAAAAATGCTTTCAAATGATTGTGATGTAGGTAACAGCTCTTAGCTTGTCAATAAAGTTAAGAATCCTTAACCTGTAAATAGCTTGTCAATAAAGCTAGGGATCCTTAACCTTGTCAAACCCTGTGTAAAAAAAAAAAAAAAAAAGGAAAAAGAGAGGGGGAAAGAGGGAGAGGGAAAGAGAGGGAGAGGGAAAGAGAGGGAGAGGGAAAGAGAGGGAGAGGGAAAGAGAGGGAGAGGGAAAGAGAGGGAGAGAGAGAGAGAGGGAGAGAGAGAGAGGGAAAGAGAGAGAGGGAGAGAGAGAGAGAGAGAGGGAAAGACTAAGTTACGCAACTGAATTATTATCTAAATTAAATCTTCACGTTCCAGATTTTAGGACTGAAATTGTTATAATGTTGAGAATCATAGAGACATTGAAACAGCTTTCAATATTATTTCAAACAATGACTCCTGAAAATGAAAAAAAAAAAGAACTGATGCCGCGAGTTATTGTGTTGCTCTATCGGTTTTGAAGGTCATGGGCTACACAAGGGTATAGCCCTTGTAGCTTAGCGCTTCTTTTTGATAATAATAATAATAATAATAATAATAATAATAATAATAATAATAATACACAAGGGTAACTGAGGCCACATTTAATTTTTACAACAACGTTCAGTGAGATCAATTCCCAAAATAGTTATTACTCTAAACTTTTATTTTAATTAGATGAATATGAAGGTTCACAGAAACGACAAATTGATGAATGAAACACATGTGCCATACTTGGATATCTTTACTGTGGAAACGTTTCGCCAATCAGTGGCTTCCTCGGTCCAGTAAATGAGATGAATGGTGGAAGACGCGAAGGAGTTAGAGGTAATTAGTCCCTCAGCCTTATTTTCCAACTTTCAACTTTGTACCGGATTGGGGAAGACACTGGATGGTGAAACTTTTCCACAATAAAGATACCTAAGTGTTGCACAAGTGTCCCATGCATCAACATCTGCTGAGAGATAACAATCTCTCCGTGTACACATCATCCCGATTAAGATACATGTGCAATGGCTGGGTATCTTTACTGATGAAACATTTCGCCTACACAGGAGCAGTAGTAATGAAATAAAGATGTAATTAGTCCATCAGCCTTGGAGAAAACGTATTTTAGGTGGTCAGTCCCTCAGCCAGGAGAAGAGTTCAGCTCCATGGTCTGGAACGATATGAAGCTGAAGCAGGAGAACAGAGTCTTAAATACTGTCGATGGTGAGGTGGTAGATCTCGAGGTTTTTGGCAGGCCGTACATTCTGGCGGGTCTGGGCTTGCTGGGAATTTTTTGCAAAAGTTTCTTTCCTTGTTCTGAAACCTTTCCCAGCCACCCCAGACCCGCCAGAATGTACGGCCTGCCAAAAACTCACAAGCCTGGAATTCTACTGAGGCTCATCTCCTCTGGTGGAGGCAGTGCTCCCCATCAACTCTGAGGATTTCTTGTTAAACAGCTTTCTAAACTCTTGGGCACGATCAGTCAAACACATCTAAACACTCTCATGATTTCCTCAGTCTCATTCACAAGATTAACGTCAAGAACAAGAAACTCTCTAGCCTAGACGTCATATCTCTATTCACCAAAGTACCTATTACACAAGCCACTGATCTGCGCAGATCATATGCCTTGTTGAATTGTGTTAGTTTTACATGTCTCTCTTTCGAAAATCACCTTTTTCAGCAGAATTTTAGGCTACTCATGAGTTGTCCACTAATAGCCTTACTGGCGAACCTTTACATGGAACATATGAAAACCGAGCGAGTTTCGTCTATTATTCCCTCTTCTGTCACCTGGCTCAGTTATGTGGACGCCATTCTCATAATAACTCCAAGACGCTTCAACGTTCAAGTTCTCCAACACAAGCTCAACCAGGTCGAGCCCTCAATCCAGTTCACACTAGAAGAAGTCGACAACGCTCATCCTTTCCTTTATGTTTTAAAGTCTGTCGAAAACCTACCAACCAACGCGATCTTCTCCATTTCTACTCTAAATTTCACTCTCCTCGTCACTTCATTAGAGACAGCAGACGCCTGGCATATATAAAATTTTCAATTAACCCAGAGAAGAGACTGCAGAGAAGAGATATATAGTCCTCCCCACTAACTCCGTTGCCAAACACGTTTCGAACATCATTTCCAAAATTTCATCCCAAGCGTCTACCTCCACATCCACCACCATCAAGGACATCGCCAGTAATACACAGGACAAACTTCAGTCCTCTGCAGGGGTATACATAATCCCTTTCAATGATAGCAACCAATTATACGTGGGCGAAACAGAGACCTTCAAACACTTATTTCAGAACACCAGTACGCAAGCAGATAGGACGACTTAACACCTGCGTTCAACACCAAAATTTCAACAACCATTTAGTCAACTACAGAAACGCAAGAATTATCGCTACAGAAGAAAACATTCAATACCACAGAATCCTGGAATCATCACTTATCCGTATATCTAACAATTTCAACCAGAACAACGGCTTCTATAACATGACTGAGCCCCTTGCAAAGAAACTTTGTCGGCGTTATCTCACGTAACTACATACACACCCGTCTGACGTTTACAGGTTCCTCTTATACCCAACTTGCCCAGCATTCTCCACCTGACTCTTCACCCTATAAATACTCGTGTATTATTCACCCAGGTAGATCTGTTTGTGACTTGATAAAGCCCACTGTGCGGGCGAAACGTTGTCAATAAAGGATCGCATTATAATGCATTTGTGTCTATTTTTCCTTTCTTATATTCTTATGTTCACACACACAAATTATTCATTAGCAATATTGCTTTACTAAGTCTATATTTTTATTAACTATGCCTCTAACGACTTTAATATTATGTGATTTAATTATGCTCTCACTAAATTCCGCTCAATATCAGCAGTGTAAGCAATGCAAAATGGTTGCATATTAATTATTAGACAATATTGCAAGTTTTCTCAGTGTCCCAAGCTTAATTAAGCAAACATTAGTTTAGCATAATTCATTAATTTGAAACAAAATCTTGGGAAGATACAGTAAGTCACACCCAGACATTTTTCTGTTAAAAATTGTATAAAATACGGACAAGTTGATGATTAAGACACATGTGCGAAAGTTGGGTATTTTTTTCATCAATAAAAATACCTGACTGTTTCTCATGTCTCAATCATAAGATATTTTCTACCGAAAGGGTTACTGGTGTACAGGTTGGCCCCGCTTATACGGCAGGTTAGGTTCCAGTCTACTGCGGTAAAGGATGGCCCCGCTTATACGGCAGGTTAGGTTCCAGTCTACTGCGGTAAAGGATGGCCCCGCTTATATGGCAGGTTAGGTTCCAGTCTACTGCGGTAAAGGATGGCCCCGCTTATACGATAGGTTAGGTTCCAGTCTACTGCGGTAAAGGATGGACCCGCTTATACGGCAGGTTAGGTTCCAGTCTACTGCGGTAAAGGATGGCCCCGCTTATACGGCAGGTTAGGTTCTAGTCTACTGTGGCAAAGGATGGCCCCGCTTATACGGCAGGTTAGGTTCCAGTCTACTGCGGTAAAGGATGGCCCCGCTTATACGGCAGGTTAGGTTCCAGTCTACTGCGGTAAAGGTTGGCCCCGCTTATACGGCAGGTTAGGTTCCGCGTCGGGTGAGTGAAGGAAAACACTGGCTGGAGAGATGCTTTAGCAAAAATTATTTAGCATTGTTCCTATATTTTTTATTTTATGTACTTACACACAGACTCTAATCTATAAAAATTAACGTTAACCAAATACACATACTCTCATATGTAAAACAACTAAGGTGAAAAAATATTGAAATTCTAAGCACTTTTGCGATTGAAAATGTGGGAATTCACGAACGTTTCAAATTTCACTATTTTTTTCACAGTGGTTTGTTTTGCATATTGTGATACCACCTGTTTACTGTCATGTGATGCTATTACATACTCTCATATACGTACATACGCTCACATACACTTACATGCACTCATACACGCACCCATATATCGACAGACTCATACATTTATGCTCTCCTACATACACGCACTCATTCATGCATGCACTAATACACACAAGCGCTCATTCACATAAGCACTTATACTCATTCCCTGACGTACTCGTACACTCATACATACACGCACTAACTGACTCATACATGCACTCAAGTATACCTAACACAGTAGGAAACAAAGAGACTTAATAAATTTGATCCATTAAAAGCTGGAAGATTTACGGGAGACAATTTTGGATGGTTCGATCGGAATTTACGAAGGTCATTAGGTCAAATTTGTGAGAGGCTGTATGTTCAGGAGGCCAAAAGTTGTGAGTTAAGAGAACTTTAGGACTCATAAGGCAAAGAACTGAGCCTACTTTGTCTTGAGGATATTCATAATAACAAAATTAATCTGTGAATCTCATTCATTCTCTGTCTGTCAGTCTGGTTGCCTGTCTGTGTGGTCGTTTACCACTCGGTTCGCTTTCCTACCTGTCTGCTCTCTCTTGCTTGCTTTCCTGTCTACCTGCTAACCAGCCTGTATTTCATCAGCCTGTATTTTGTCTGCCTGTATTTTATCAGTCTGTATTTTTGTTTACCTGTCTCTTGTTCTATTTTACTGTCTACACAAGTGTCTACATACCTGTTTCTCTGTCACCCAGCCTCTCTTTGTCCTTTTATTTCCTTTCCTCTTTGACTTTCTATCTGCCTTGATTTCCCTCTGCTTCTTTGTCTTTCTGCCTCTTGTCTTCTTTCTCCTCTTGTCTGTTTTTTCTGCCTTTTTTTCTGTCTTTCTGCCTGTTGTCTGCTTTCTGGCTGCTTGTCTGTCTTTCTGGCTGTTTGTCGTCTTTCTGGCTGCTTGTCTGTCTTTCTGGCTGCTTGTCTGTCTTTCTGCCTGCTTGTCTGTCTTTCTGCCTGCTTGTCTGTCTTTCTGGTTGCTTGTCTGTCTTTCTGCCTGCTTGTCTGTCTTTCTGCCTTCTTGTCTGTCTTTCTGCCTTATTGTCTGTCTTTCTGGCTTCTTGTCTGTCTTTCTGGCTACTTGTCTGTCTTTCTGGCTGCTTGTCTGTCTTTCTGGCTGCTTGTCTGTCTTTCTGGCGCTTGTCTGTCTTTCTCGCTGCGTGTTCGTCTTTCTGGCTGCTTGTCTGTTTTTTCTGGTGCTTGTCCTGTCTTTCGGGCTGCGTGTCTGTCTTTCTGGCTGCTTTTCTGTCTTTCTGGATGTTTGTTCTGTTTTTTCGGCTGCTTGTCTGTCTTTCTGGCTACTTGTCTGTCTTTCTGGCTGTTTGTCTGTCTTTCTGGCTGCGTGTCTGTCTTTCTGGCTTCTTGTCTGTCTTTCTGGCTACTTGTCTGTCTTTCTGGCTGTTTGTCTGTCTTTCTGGCTGCTTGTCTGTCTTTCTGGCTGCTTGTCTGTCTTTCTGTCTGCTTGTCTGTCTTTCTGGCTTCGTGTCTGTCTTTCTGGCTTCTTGTCTGTCTTTCTGGCTACTTGTCTGTCTTTCTGGCTGCGTGTCTGTCTTTCTGGCTGCTTGTCTGTCTTTCTGGCTGCTTGTCTGTCTTTCTGGCTGCTTGTCTGTCTTTCTGGCTGCTTGTCTGTCTTTCTGGATGTTTGTCTGTCTTTCTGGCGGCTTGTCTGTCTTTCTGGCTGCTTGTCTGTCTTTCTGGCTGCTTGTCTGTCTTTATGCCTGTCTGTTACTCTGCCTCTCTCCCACATAAACAATATAAACATGTTTATATAGTGCTATATAAACATTAGAGAAAAGATGAAATTCGACTGAGATTTACGTGTTTAAATATTTATATTTGAGAACTTACGTTCCACCTATGAATCAGGCAAAGTATGAAAAACCATCTAATTTTATTTGTTAAAAGTGTGGGCCAGTAAGCCGGCGGAAGGCCTCTGTTAGATGGCCAAAAGCTCCAGTGTCGGGTCATTATGTGACAGAGCTGTCAGGAAACGCTTGTCCTATTTTCTGGCAATACATAATACAGAATAGCACAGCCAAGATAATATTGTTGATGTCTGCCCATCATATGGCATAACATTTTATCGGTTGTCTTCAAGTACGACCAGGTATGGCTCTTCTAGAGCATCTGTACTCTGCATAACCTTTAGAGCATAAGAATGGAGGAGCACTGCAGAAGGCCTACTGGCCCATACAAAGCAAATCCTTCTCAAAACCAACCATTCCCACCCACGTATTTGTACAATCTTTTTAAAAAGGCACCCAAGAATTTCCTTCAGTACTCCAGGTACTAAATTTTAATATCAGCTACGTTGCAGTTTGTGGAAAAAGACATGTGCAGTTCAGGATATTTATTAAAGGAATGTTTTTGCCGCGGTTTGAAGAACCACTTCTGGCGAAACGTTTCCTCTAATAAATAACTGAACGTACATAAGTGTGTTTCTCCACATCATGTCGGAATATATATCAATTCTCATGTTGAACGTTATGCGATGTGTTAAAAAACCTAACGGAAACTACATTTATTGTTTTTTATTGTTAAATTTAATTTTTAACCTTATCTATAATAGTATATATAGTTTTGGGTTAGGCTAAATTAAATGCGCTGTTAAAAAGGTTAGTTATTTTTTTAAGTTTTTCTGGTACAAAATTATTTTTTTTTTACATTAACATAAATGAAGAAATTGTCTTTTATTATAACAGAAAATTTTGAAGAAATTTAATTTTTGCTTTCGCACATATTATATATAAAATTTTATTTTATTTAAAAATTTTTATATAATAAATTATTATATATATATTTATTATATTATATAAATTAATTAATATATCAAATAAAACCCGCACATAAAAGGAGAAGCTTACGAGAAGTTTCGGCCCGACTTGGCCCATTGACTTTGTCAATGGCCCAAGTGGGACCGAAACGTGTCGAAACTTCTTCTTTTATGTCGGGTTTTTGTGTTCGTTCCAGTCAGGGGTATTGTGCCTTTTTTTGTTATATATATATATTTATAATATAAAAATTATATTATATATATTATATAAAATATATATATATAATATATATACATATTTTATAAATTATAAAAATTTATACAAATTTTAATAAAATTTATAAAAATATTATATAATATAATATATATATAATATATTTTATAATTATTATACATAATACTATTATAATATATACATATTACATATATATATAAAAAATTCATATAATAATAATATAATATATTAATAAATATGTATATTTTTTTTTTTTTTTTATTATCACACCGGCCGATTCCCCCCAAAGGCAGGGGCCCGAAAAAAAAAACTTTCACCCATCATACTCCATCACGTCTTGCCAAAAGGGTGCTTTACATCAGTTTTTAACTGAACAAAAACCCCCCTCCTTCAAGTGCGGGCCTGTACTTCCCATCTCCGGGACTCAAGTCCGGCCTCCCGGTTTCCCTGAACCCCTTCATAAATGTTACTTTGCTACACTCCAACGCCTCAAGTATTAAAAACCATTTTTTCCATTCCTCCATAAAACACGCTCACGAAGCCGCGGGAACCCAAAGCCCCCGCACACAAAACCTTTTTTTACCCCCTCCCTCCAACCCTTCCTGGCCGACCCCTCCCCCCGCCTTTCCTTCCACTACAGACGAACACTCTTAAAGTCATTCTGTTCGCCCATTTCTCTAATTCCGAACCCCCTAAACAACCCTTCCTCAGCCCTCGGGACAACATTTTTTGGTAATCCCGCACCTCCTCCAATTTTCCAAACTACGAATCTCTGCATTATATTCACACCAACATTCCCCTCAACATGTTTCCCACTGCCTCCACCTTCTCCTCGCTGAAAATTTCACACCCCCGCTTCACCCCCTATAAGACGTTGGTAAAACATACTCTCTACATTCCCCTCTTTGCCTCCAAGGGCAAAGTTCTTTGTCTCCCAGACTCCTAAGTGCACCCCTCACCCTTTTTCCCCCTCATAATTCTATGATTCACCCCTTTTTTCATGACCCATCGCGACACGTCCATCCCCAAAAAACGAAAAGTTTTCCCCCTCCATACTCCTCCCCCCAATCTGATTTCATTTTATCACCAATCTTTTTGTTATCCTCTAACCTTACTCTTTCCGTATTCACCCTTTAATTTTCTTCTTTTGCACCCCTACCAAATTCACCACCAATTCTGCAACTTCTCTTTCAGAATCTCCCAAGAGCACAGTGTCATCAGCAAAGAGAGCTGGACAACTCCCACTTTGTGTGTGATTCTTTTCTTTTAACTCCAACCCTCTTCCCAAAGCCCCGCATTTACTTCCTTACAACCCCATCTTAAATATATAAACAACCCAGGGTGACTCACACATTCCTTTCTAAGGCCTACTTTTATGGAAAAATTTTTCCCCTTTCCTACATCCTAACTTACCTCACTACCCTCGAAAAAACTTTTCATGTTTTCAAAACCCTCCCTCCTACACCATACATTTTAAAAACACTCCACATTCCCCCCCCTATCCCCCCCTGCATACGCCTTTTTCCAAATCCATAAATAAAACAAAGCCCTCTTTAGCTTATCTAAATACTGTTCATTATTTTTCACTGTAAACACCTGGTCCCAAAAAACCCCCCCTACCTTCCTAAAGCCCCCTTGTTATCTGCTATCTATTCCCCTTTTTACTCTTAATTCTTTCAATTAAAAACTCTACAACACTTCCCGGAAAAACCTCAACAACTTACCCCCAAAAAATTTTGCACCACTTTTACCCCCCTTGAAAATTTATAAAAAGGAAACAGCATTCTCTCCAATCCAGGTACTTCCCCTTTTCCCAAAATTTATTAAATAATTCACTAACCACTCCAAAACTATCCCCCCACCTGTTTTTAACATTTCTATCTTTTTCCCTCAACCCCGGGGCTCCCTTTAAAACCCCTTTCATTTTACCTACTGCCTCACGAACTTCCCCCACATCAAAACGGCTCTTCCTCCTCCCCAAGATGTTATTTTCCCCCTTGCCCATAACGAATCACAGCTTCCCCCTTCATCAACTTTAAAAAATTCCTCAAATATTTCCCTTTCCATCTTCCCAAACCCTAACCTCCTTTAATAACTCTCCTTCCTATTTTTAACTACAAATCCATTTTTTTTAGGTTTCTTAAACTTGTTAATCTCACTCCAAAACTTTTTTTTTATTTTTAAAAAATTTGTTGAAAAAATCTACCCACTCTCTCATTGCTCCTTTTTACTTTTGCTTCACCACTCTCTTAACTTCCTCTTTTTCTCCTAACCTTCCCCCCTTTGCATCATTCTATTTTGTAAAAACTTCCAATGCTAACTTTTTTCCCTTATACCTCTTTAAATCATCATTCCACCACCCTCCTCTTCCCTCCTCCCCCACTTCTGTAACCACAAACTTCTGCTAAACACCTAACACTCTTTTTTAACCTACCCCATCCTCTTCGCCCCCATTCCCTATGTCTCATTAGCCCTCATCCCCCAATGCTGATTTATCTTACCCAAACTCCTCCTTTTATTTTATAAACCCTTCACCCTCTCTTCCCCGTGCTTCTTTTCTCCTTTTCCCATCTCCTTTTACTCCAGTGTAGCTACAACTAGAAAGTGATCTGATATATCGGGCCCCCCTCTATAAACTGTACACCTGAAGTTACTCAACAGTCTTTTTTTACCAATACATAACCCCAACAAACTACTGCATTTCGCCCTACATATTCGTGTTACTTATTTATCCTCTTTTTCCTTAAAATTGTATTACCTTAACAAACCCCCTTTTCTATACAAAGTTCAATAAAAAGGGGCTCCCATTTCATTTACCCCTGGCACCCCAAATTTCCCCTACCACACCCTCTCTAAAAGTTTCTCCTTTTTAGCATTCAACCCCCACCCAATTACTCTCTACGGGTTCAAAGGCCCTATCATTCATTTAAACATCTCCCAAACTCTCTCCCTGCTTTCCTCTCTTCTCCGGTGCATACACGTTTTTGACCCATTTTCTCGACCCAAACCTTTACTTTAAACACTAAATTCTTGAATTTACAACTATTCTCTTTCCCCTTCCCCTAACTGATCATTTAAAATTCGCTACCCCTTTCCTTTGCTCTAACTCTCTCAGTACTCCAGATTTAACCCCATTTATTTCCCCCCACTAAAACTCTCCTACCTCCTTCAGCTTTTTTTCGCTTAGGGCCAGGACATATGTATATATGTATTAAAATATTATATAATTGTATATATTTTATATATATATATATATATTTTTAGTATAATGTATATATGTATATATTTATATATATATTTTGGGTATATATGTAAAATAATATATATATATATATATGTATATATTTTATATATATATATATATGTTATATATATATATATATATATATGTATATATTATATATATATATATATTATATATATATATATATATATATATATATATATATATAATTTTCAAATGACGATAACTTATATGTAAATAAATTGACTCAAATTAATACAGTACGAAGCAAACGTTGAAATCAGCAACACGATGTTTATTCATTGGAGATGATTTAGCTTCATAGCTATATTATACATTCCATATCTATTTTGTGAACGGTAGTAAAAAGATTGCAGAGGCATATGATGAGTTTGGGAGCTAGTCCCAACATGACCGAAGAGAGTAATGTATAATTAAGGTGTAATTTTTTTTTTACACAGGGTTTGACAAGGTTAAGGATCCCTTGCTTTATTGACAAGCTATTTACAGGTTAAGGATTCCTAACTTTATTGGCAAGCTAAGAGCTGTTACCTACATCAGCTCATTTGAAAGCATTTTTATTGTTATGAGACATACAAGTACGGGACAGGATGAAGTTGGAGCCATCTGTGGGCCAGCATTTTTGTTTGATCAACTCTCTTTATCTCGTTGACATCATTATGCTGTACGAATGTGTTCCATACACGAGTCATCCTGGGTATATATGATCTCAGATGGAGTGATTTTCTGGAGAAGGGTACAGCCAGAGTGAAGTTGCTCTTTCTGCCCGTCTTGTGGTGTAAAAGCTTGTTTCACGCTGTCCTCGAAGTGGATCTAAGTGTGGTACTTTGACAATATTGGCCTTGTACATAACAGTAAGCCCACCCACATCCCTCCTATGTTGAAGGCTCTGCTGAAATGCCAGATCTATCCAGGATGGGTCCAGGCGAGAGATGAGACGTCTTGCTCTTTTCTCTACTTGTCAAGCATCGCAGATGAGGGGGGGCGGCAAACCCAAAAAAGTGGAGCATACCGAGGTGGGCTACTTGTGCCTTACGGGAATCTTTTCAACCCCTTTTGTCAAGCAGATGAAGATACGGCGAAGGCTGTAAGCTTCCTGGCTGCCTTGTTTTTCGGATTTACAACATGGTTCTTTATGGTTTTGTTTTGGGGTGAAATTTCACCCCAAAGGGAAACATCTTTTTCTCCAGGGTGCCCAAAACCCCCCCCATTATCCTTACTACGCACCAGCATTACCATCATGGGCCCGAGACGATCACATTTGCGTTTTCTCAGGGGCAAATGTTACTTGCCTCTATTTCCCCAAGCTGATATGCTCTCAGCTGGGGATTTAGTAGCTTAGGCAGCTGGCATTTCTTTTCAAGAAAAAATTTTAAAAAAAAATTTTTTTTTTTTTTTTAAAAAAATTTTTTTAAAAAAATTTAAAAAAAAAAAAAATTAAAATTGAAAAAGGGGTTTCCGGAAATTAAAAAAAAAAATTTTGGGTGTTTGGGGCCCCCTTTTAAAACCCCTTTTTAAGGTTAAAAAAAGGGGGGAAAAGGGGGGGTTTTTTTAAAATTTTAAAAAAATTTTTTTTTTTAAAAAATTTTTTTTTCCCCCGGGGAAAATTTTTCCCCCTTTTTTGGGGTTTTAAAAAATTTTTTTTTTTGGGGGGGAAAAATTAATTTTTTTAAAAAAAAGGGAAAAAAATTTCCAAAAATTTAAAAATTTAAAAAAATTTTTGGAAAAAAATTTTTTTTAAAAAAATTTTTTAAAAAAAAATCCAAAACCCGGGTTTTTAAAAAAAAAAATTTTTTTTTTTAAAAAAAGGGGGAAGGGGGAAATTTTTTTTTTTTTTTTTTTTAAAAAAAAAAAAAACCCCAATTTGGGAAAAGGAAAATTTTTTTTAAAAAAAAAAAAAATTTTTTTGGGGGGGGGGTTGGAAAAACCCCCCCCGGGGGGGGGGGGGGGGTTTTTTTTTTTTTTAAAAAAAAGGGGGGTTTTGGGGGGGGGGGAAAAGGGGGGGTTTGGGGGGGGGCCCCCCTTTTTTTTTTTTTTCCCCCCCTTTTTTAAAAAAAAAAAATTTTTTTTAAAAAAATTTTTTTTTAAAAAAACCCCAAATGGTTTTTTTTTTTGGGGGGGAAAAACCCCCCCCTTTCC
The DNA here is from genome assembly GCF_026875155.1 of Cherax quadricarinatus. Taxonomy (NCBI): domain Eukaryota; kingdom Metazoa; phylum Arthropoda; class Malacostraca; order Decapoda; family Parastacidae; genus Cherax; species Cherax quadricarinatus. The sequence goes on from NC_069473.1 coordinate 9,107,982, forward strand.
CCCCCCAAAAAAAAAAACCCCCCAAAAACCCCCCCCCAAAAAAAACCCCCCCAAAAAACCCCAAAAATTTTTTTTCCAAAAAAATTTTTTTTTAAATTTAAAAAAATTAAAAAAAAATTTTTTTTTTTCCCATTTCCCCTTTTTTTTGGAAAAAAAAAAAATTTGGGAAAAAAAATTAAAGGTTTGGGAAAAAAATTTTTAAAAAAATTTTTTAAAAAAAAAAAAATTTTTTTTTTTTTTTTAAAAAACCCTTTTTTTTTTTTTGGGGCCTTTTTTTTAAAAAAATTTCCGGGGAAAGGGGGGAAAAAAAAAAAGGTTTAAATTTTTTTAAGGGGGGTTTCCCCCCAAAAAGGGCCCAAAAAACCCCCCCCCCCTTTTTTTTTTTTTTTTTTCCCCCTTTAAAATTTTTTCCAAAACCCCCCCCCTTTTTTTTTTTTTTTGGGGGAAAAAAATTTTTTTTCCGGAAAAAAAAATTTTTTTCCCAAAAAAAAAGGGGGGGAAAATTTTTGTTTTTTTTTTTAAAAAGGGTTTTTTCCCCTTTTTTTTTTTTTTTAAAAAAAAAAAAAAGGGAAAAAAAGGGTTGGGGTTTTTGGGGGGGAAAAAAAAACCCCAATTTCCCAATTGGAACCCCCAAAAAATTTTTTTCCCATTGTTTTAAAAAAAAAAACCCCCCCCCTTTTTTTTTTTGGGGGTTTTAAAAAAATTTTTGGGTTCCAAAAAGGGGGAAAGGTTTTTTTTCCCCCCTTTTTTTTTTGGGGGGGTTTTTTGGGGGTTTTTTTTCCCAAGAAAAAGGGGAAAAAGGGTTTTTCCCTTTTGGGGGGGGCCCCCCCCCTTTTTTCCCCCCCCTTTTTTTTTTTTTTTTAAAAAAAAAATTCCCCCCCTTTTCCCCTTTTTTTTTGGGCCCTTTTTGGTTTTTGGGGGGGGGGGTTTTTTTTTTTTTTTAAAACCCCTTTAAAAAGGGGGGGAAATTTGGGGCCGGTAATTTTTTGGGGGGCCCCCTTTTCCCTTTTTTTTTTTTTTTTTTTGCCCCCCCTTTTTCCCCCCCCCCTTTTTTTTTTCCCCCCCCCCTTTTTCCCTTTTCCTTTTTCCCCCCCCCTTTTTTTTTTTGGGGGTTTTTTTTTCCCCCCCCCCCCTTTTTTTTTTTTTTTCTTTTTTTTTTCCCAAAAAAAATTTTTAAATTTTTTTTTAAAAAATTTGGGGGAAAAATTTTTTTAAAAAAGGGGGGGGTTTTCCTTTTTTTTTTTTTTTTTTTCCCCCCAAAAAAAACCCCCCCTAACCCCCCCTTTTCTTTAAATTTTTATCTTTTCCTTTTTTTTTTCTTTTTCTTTTTTCCTATCTATCTTTTTAAATTTTCTTCCCCCCCCCCCCCCCCCCCCTTTTTAAACCTTTTCAATTTTTAACACCCCTTTTCCTTTTTCCCTTTTTTTCCCCTTTTTTCCCCCCCTTTTCCTCTCTTTTTCCCTTTTTTCCCCCCCCCCCCTTTTCCCTTTTAAATCCCTTTTTTTTTTCCCCTTTTTTTTTCTTTCTCCCCCCCTTTTTTTTAAAAAATTTTTAAAAAAAGGGGGGGAAAAAATTTTTTTTTTAAAAAAATTAAATTAAAAAATTTTTTTTTTTAAAAAAAAATTAAAATTATCCGTCCCCGACTTGGTTTCAAAATTCCTGTAGTAAAGGTTTCAAAAGAACAGACAGGATGATAAATTAAAAAACTTGTGCACCCCTTGGGTTTTTCACGGGAAAATTTTTCAAATAAAGGGACCCAAGTACCCGCCTAAATTTTTTGGTTGCAGGGGTCGGGGACTTAGCTCCCGGCCCTGGGGTTGCACAAATTTTTATTTTTTCATCAGAAAATTTCATAAAAAAGGGAAGGGCCATCGGGGGGGAAGCACAGAGAAAGGCAACTAAGCTTGAAATATCGTAAGAAAAAAAACCCTCGAAACAATGCCTCAAACTGCTTTTCCCTTTTTCCCCTCCTTTGGAAACGAAAAAAAACCCTTTCGGGACACTCAAAAAGGGCTAACCATTTTAAATTTCAAAGTGAATTATAAACCCCGCAAAAATTGAAAAAAAAACTTCCCCCACAAAGTACGCATAAAGGGCGGGATTTTCGCAGCTTAAAAAAAATAGCAAAAGTTTAACCCAAAATTCCCCGATAGGTTTTAAAGAGCAAACACATTGCTATTTTTTTAAGAGCAAGTTTTCAGGCATTTTGCAACTAAAGGGAAAACCTTAGATACAAAAGCTGGAGATATCTGAAATTAACGAAAATCCTGGTGTTTTTTTACACCAACTGCATCAGGATGATCATTGACATTAATGAAACCCTTTAATATTAAATTGGGAGAGGTGAAAGGGAATGTGGAGTCCCAAAACAGACCCGGGGCCCGTAGCAAAAATTATAAACATGAAAGGGGGGGCTAAACCCCTTTGGGTTATAAAGCGCATGTGGGGGGGGGGGGTGGAAGGTATTTTTAAGGGTTCAATTCCCGGGGCTGGGGGCACAATTTATTTTCCCCAGCGAGAGCCCCCCACCAGCGTTAAAAAATAAACCCTTGAAGGGTTTGCTGTCATGAGTATAGCGAAATAACCCCCGGGAAGGGGGGTTTCCCGGGTTGGGGGTGAGGGGTCTTGATCTAGGAAATTTGGGTCTGTGCTCCAGTTCCCCTTTAAATTAACCCCGAAAAATTTTCCCTCTTTTCCCTTTCCCCCCAGGCTAAAATTAAATTTTTATTTTTTTATTATTTTTATTATTATTATTATTTTTAAATTTTTTTATGATTTTTATATTATTTTTTAATAATAATTTTTTCTTTAGGAAAAGACTGTATGAAAAAGGAGTTTCAGGGAGAGAACCCTGCTTTCAAAAACAATTTAGTCATAGAAAAATAACATGTGGTTTGTTTTTTAAAAGAGATAAAAATTTTAAAACCCTTTTTTTCAGCCTCTGTTCACTTTCCGGTTTCTGCTTTTCTTACGTATTTTCCCCTGTTTCTCTCCCCTCTCTCTTATCTCCCCTCTCTCTTTTGTTTTTTTTTTTTTCTTCTCCCCTTTTTCTGTCTTGTCCCCCTTTCTCTTCCTTTTCTTCCCCCCTCTCTCTCCCCTCCCCCTTTTCCTCTCTCACCCCCGGAGGAGAGTGAGCAGGGCAGCATCCAAATCTATTTTAAATAACGGTCAGAGCAGGAAATTAAACTATATAATCCAGCTAACAGAAAATCCATCTTATTGTACATTGTGATGAATTATCCAAACGTAACTGTTCAAAGAGAAATTTCTCTAACAACATTTAGTAACAATATTTTATTTATTATATACAATAATGGGTCTAAAAAGTTCTACTGGCATGGTTGTATTTGTTTTTGTTTTGTCCACCATAGACTAGAATTATTCCATCCATGTTGAGTTAGGCATGAGATACGACATATGGGATCCTGTATTAAAAAACGAATTACTTGTCGTCCAAAGGCACTAAAGGTAACTTATTAACGTGAAGGCAATAAAGGCAACTTACTGTCGTGAAGGCAATAAAGGTAACTTTCTATCGTGAATTCAATAAAGGTAATTTACTTTCGCGAAGGCTCTAAGGGTAACTTACTATCGTGAAGGCACTAAAGTTAACTTACTATCGTGAAGTCATTAATGATTCTGCTTGATCAATGATAATACTAGATTCACATAATAACTAACATGTTCATTGGAAAAGCCAGGTACAGATATTAAATACAACGGAAAGAAATTAATGCCTAATTCTTCTGATTCCATCACACTGAATTTAGGCTTTATGACGACGTTAATAAATGACCCAAAAAGTATTATGAAGATAAAAGTAGAATATAACTGGTGTATATATTAGTGGCATAATTTTCTCTGAGAGTTCCTCGCTATAATCCATTCACATATCTTTGAGACTCCGAGTCAAGTTAACTTGTGCTACAGCATATTCTCAAGAGGCCCCATAATTTTCTTGAAGTATCCACAATGCTTTTATAATTAGTACCAAATACCTTGAATTATCTCACTAAATACAGTGCTCCTCCTTTAAGCTGGGCTCTCATGTATTTTAATTTCTCTCTATCGCTCAATCCTACCTGAAAGTCCACTTGGCTTTTAAACAAGTTTGTAACATCACAGCTAAATTCCAGTATTTCGTCTAAGCTTTTAACATTACTACCTGGTATGGCATTATAGTACTAGGTTTCAATTGTACTGATTTTTGCAAGATTTTTTGAGATACTTCTAATAAGCAGGTATTTTAGTTTGCTAAAATACTTTCACATTGCGACAATCTCTGTTCCAAAAACTTAATCCCAGTTCCAGTTTTCTCTATTTCTGCTGAGGCTGCATCAGCCAAGGAGTATAGTTGATTTTGGGTTCTTATACAGTAAACGAGTTCGTTTTTAAGTTTTGCACTGGAAATCAACTAATTGACGTAAGTCTTTTCATTGTGTGTGAGAATCAAAATGAATACCTCCTGATAACGCTTCCTGAAAGGAACGTTCTTTCACATTAATGAAACTAGCGAATTCCTGTCGAATAATTTGTTCGAGATTCTTATTAACTTGTAGAGTAGTTCTTTTGTATTCAGTGTATCGAATGCTGTTCTTCCTTACGAATTCCATTCCTATTCTTCTTTAGGAATTCCAAATGTCGCACTTTATAACACTAGTGCAACTTTGCAATCAATCCTTAATGATACCTACTATCTATGTAATTTATATAGACATTTTCCTAGGTGTGAGCGTAACATTAAAGTCGTTGACATCCAGATAACAGTGACATCGTTCCTCCATTCCAAACATTGTCACTCAAGTATATATTTCAAATTTCATCACTCGGGCACCAGTTTTTTTCGGAAGAACTTTATCCCTCTGGTAAGAGTTGTTTGGCCAGCTATTGCCACTGGAAACATGCAATCATTAATGAAACTGAATCTGCAACGCTTATTTGCTAGTATAAGGATTTTCTCTAAAAGCTATTAGTAAATCACGTAGGTTTTTTCAAGTTCTTTCGCATTTGCTGGTGCATTTCCTGCTTGAAGGTCAGCAATTCTGTAGACGTCACTACGTCGCACCTGCAATCCTACTACATGAAGGTCAGCAATATCAACTAATGCTGCAGCGCTTGTGTCTCGCTTGCACAAGCAGTCTGCAATACTCTACTTAAAGAGTTTTTAGTATGATGTAGTATAATGACTAACACTGAACTATTGTTCACAAAGCTAATACAATGAGAATAAATTGAGTTAGGATATTGTTCACAGGTTCATCCATGAACATATCAGAACTCCTCCAGCTCTGTGGATGCCATTAAGAAAAATAAAATATATTGAAAATTAAGTTTAAAGTTAAATTAATTTGTCTGACAAAGTAGTATACTAAATGTTAATTTTTATTATTCTTACAAGTCTACACTAAATGTTAATTTTTATTATTCTTACTTTTCATCAGTTTAACATAAATGACCCTTTTTTTTACGAATAGCATACTGACAGTAACAAAATGGCTGACGTAAACCAGAAATAAACCAGGATATAGACAGAGAAGTGTAAGTCTCCCAGCGGCTTACACAGAATATTTAAATCCCAGTTTATTGATCCTCGTGTAGTTTTAAACCCAACTAGAAGCATTTCGTTTGCTGGGGGTTCCGAAAAAAGTTATCCCCGTATTGCATAACCCCAGCCCACTCTACCTCAATACATGCGATAGGACTACTGAATTATGCTACATAAGTTCTTACTGCAGATAAATATTTAAGTCGAAGATTTCATGTGATACAATATATAGAATCTAATATCTTAGTTTCTTGAATAAAAATAGCAACATAGGGCATTAATAAAAAAAAAGGCACAATACCGTGACTGGAACAATATACATACATATAACCCGCACTTAAGAGGACCTAAACGTCGTCGTAAGCTCCTATGTGCGGGTTAGATAAGATAAGATAAGATAAGAATTCGTTCGGATTTTTAACCCCGGAGGGTTAGCCACCCAGGATAACCCAAGAAAGTCAGTGCGTCATCGAGGACTGTTTAACTTATTTCCATTGGGGTCACTTAATCTTGTCCCCCAGGATGCTACCCACAACCAGTCGACTAACACAAAGTAACCTATTTGCTGCAGGTGAAAGGACAACAGGTGTAGGAAACGTGTCGAAATTTTTCCACCCGCCGGATTCGAACCCGGCTCTTTCCGTGTGTGAAAGCGAGCTTTAGCCACCAGGCCACCATTGGTGCACATAAGGGCATACAAATACTAAATTGAAGCCTTCCACAATAAACTAAGCACAGCATTATTTTTCTCTCGGCAGACCAACAATACAAAAATAAACCTCGTCGTCAAAATATTTTAAAGCACGATGTATGGTTGAAAAGGATAGGATAAGCCGCTCTGAAATTATTTCTTGAAAACGGGGATTACAATTTTCCAATTTTGTTTCATGAAAAATGCAAACGGAGACCTCGCATTACAAAAAAAAAAAACAATCCAAATTGAATTAGTGCAAGGTAAGGAAGTTAAGGAAAGTATAAAAGTAACGAAACTAAAGCAGGTGAGCTTAATTTAAACTTTGGGTAAATTATATTAATTATTTTAAGATGGTCTCGAGAGCACACAAATATTCAGTCAAATTTCCCCAAATTTAAAATTAGCCTTTCAGAATGTTTTTAATTTAAAACATGAGTTGAGTAAACACCAGGGGGGTATACACCGGGACATGGGTAGCATTCAAATTCGATGAAGGAGGGGAAGGATGAGTCCAGTTCCTTGCATCAAGAGCTCTTCACCATCAACAAGACATGCCTCTTCCATCTCAAGAACGCATTCTCCCGTTATTTAACACAAAATACTTATTTACCACTCGAGATTAAAAGTGCCATAATGGCTACTACACACGCCATTAACAGTATACCAACCTTCTTCTTAGTACGAGATACGACTGTTCAGTTACAGCCTTCCTGAGGAGGCTTTTCTGAAGACACCAGTTTTTTCTTTAAGGACACCAGCTGCTTTTTAAAGATACCAGTTATTTCGTAGGGACACCTGCTGTATATTAAGGACACCAGCTGTTTTTAAGGACACCACCTGCTTTTTAAGGACACCAGCTGCTTTTCAAGGACACCAGCTGCTTTAAGGACACCAGTTGCGTTTTAAGGATACCAGCTGTTTTTTAAGGACACCACCTGTTTTTTTAAGGACATGAGCTTTTAAGGGAAATTTTTTTTAAAGGTCCCAGTGTTTTTAAGGGCACCAGCTTTTTTTTAATAGCAACTTTTGTCTAATGATACCAGCGTTTCCAACCAAAGTTGTAAGAAAAAAATAGAAGAATCACATTCAACTCAATCCTTTTGCCGAAGAGAACTGAAAAATTATTTATTATTGTTTTTCTATAAAATGACAAATTTTGCCCCTACACTGCCTAAATTAAAAAAAATTTTTCCATTTAAGATTAGTCAGAAGAAAAATTCTTCGTTATTACCAACTTTTTTTAAAAAGGGGCAATTAATATTTATCAGAACTTGTAAAAAACCGTTTTCTTTTAAAAACCACATAATGCTGAAAGTTTGAAGCCTTAAAAAAGGCATTCTTTTTAATTCATAGGAATCGTGCACTTTTTTGTTCTACTTTAATTTAGTCATTTTCTTATCGTATGCATAAAAAAAATAATATTTGAAGCCAATTCGAAGATTTTTGCTTATTTTATAAATAGAGATAAATATCGCATTTTACTTTTAAAAAAGGGAAATTTGGGATGAAGGAGCCCATTAAAAATTAAAATTTTGACAAACTTATAGAGGTCTTTCGGGAAGAAGTGGGGGCTCGATCCCCCATCAGTTGATAGTAAAAATGAGCCTGAAAAACTGGGCATCCACACATTCTGGGGACGAATTTGTCCAAAACAAAAGGGGTAAAATCCTGCCCATGGTAAACTCGAAATTTAACGTGATTTAACGAGAATAAAAATTTAACTTCTTTAAAATCCCAAATTCTCAAATGCCAAATTAAAATTTTTACTTGTTTCTCCTATGTGCGTTTGTGCATCATTGAGTTCTCCCTCGACACACATTCAGTCGTAAATTTGAAACCCGTCAGTGTCCCACTTCTTGTGTCAAAAACCCTCAAAAACAAATCTGACGGGAAGAACAAAAATTTTTTGTCAGAACCCCCATTTAAAACACAAAATATTAAAAATTTTGTATCCCCGGGGAACAGGAGACAGTCAAGTATTAGATACCCATCCAAAGTCACGCTGAATATGCTAATAGGACAATTTCGCTTTGGAGAAATTGCTTTTTCTGCTACCAAAAAGTGTAAATCTGCATAACAAAATGCACCGCCTACGAGGCCCGTTTTTGTGTGAAAGTATGGAATTTACGCTAAAAGGAAAAATCAAAAGCTGCGCCGGGAAAAATTCGGCCAGTTTCAAACCCACGAGTGATTCAAAATGAAAGGGTGCCTAGTTTATTTTTATTTTGACCACCTCGTTTCCTGTCGTAGCATCGGCGATATTTATTTTATTTTCTATTTGCAGATATCTAATTTACGCCAAATGAGCTCAAGCTAACTTAAAATGAGTGAAATACAACTGAAAAACTGGACGCTGAGTAAAACGTCCAAAAATCGACGTAGTAAAATGAAGACAGAATAAACAGTTTACAATAATCCCATTAACTGTACACAGATCATCAGACGACGTTTCGGACTTGATACTGGTCCCGGACTGACTAAAACGTCACCAAAATATTTAACCTAAATTCGTGGATTTTAATTACAGATCCATTAGAGAAGGTAACTCTAAGGTAACTCGTGATGATACCTGGATACGAACCCTGCCCACACACCTGGAGTACACCTGGAGAGACTTCAGGGGGTCAACGCCCCCGCGGCCCGGTCTGTGACTAGGCCTCATGGTGGTCCAGGGCCTGATCAACCAGGCTGTTACTGCTAGCCGCACGCAGCCAGCCGTACGAGCCACAGCCTGGCTGGTCAGGTACTGACTTCAGGTGTCTGTCCAATGCCTTCTTGAGGACAGCCAGGGGTCTATTGGTAATCCCACTCATGTATGCTGGGAGGCAGTTGAACAGTCTTGGGCCCCTGACACTTATTGTGTTGTCTCTTATTGTGCTAGTGGCACCCTTGCTTTTCATTGGGGAGGATGTTGCATCGTCTGCCGAGTCTTTTGCTTACGCAGGGAGTGATTTTCGTGTGCAAGTTTGGTACTAAACCCTCTAGGATTTTCCATATGTATATAATTATGCATCTTTCTCGCCTGCGTTCTAGGGAGTACAGGTTGAGTAACTTAAGCGTTTCCAGTAACTGAGGAGCTTTATCGCAGTTATGCGTGCCGTGAAGGTGATCACAGCGGGCCGCGGGGGCGTTGACCCCCGAAACTCTCTCTCTCCAGGTAAACACAGTGATCACAGTTACTCCGCTCGACCACAGAGTGATCACAGTGAACATAGTGATAAGATTGAGTAAACTCGTCAACACCTTGATCACAGATGCAACTCAACGTGAGCACAGAGATCACACACGTGCAACGCAACGTGAGCATAGTGATCACAGGTGCAACACAACATGAGCACAGTGATCACAGGTGCAACACAACATGAGCACAGTGATCACAGGTGCAACACAACATGAGCACAGTGATCACAGGTGCAACACAACGTGAGCATAGTGATCACAGGTGCAACACAACATGAGCATAGTGATCACAGGTGCAACACAAAGTGAGCACAGTGATCACACAGGTGCAACACAACGTGAGCATAGTGATCACAGGTGCAACACAACGTGAGCACAGTGATCCCAGCTGCAACACAACGTGAGCACAATGATCACAGCTGCAGCACAATGTGAGCACACTGATCCCACTCATGCACTCAACACAGTGATAACAGTCCTTCACTCGTCAACACAGTGATAACAGTCCTTCACTCATCAACACAGTGATAACAGTCCTTCACTCATCAACACAGTGATAACAGTCCTTCACTCGTCAACACAATGATAACAGTCCTTCACTCGTCAAACACAGTGATAACAGTCCTTCACTCGTCAACACAGTGATAACAGTCCTTCACTCATCAACACAGTGATAACAGTCCTTCACTCGTCAACACAGTGATAACAGTCCTTCACTCGTCAACACAGTGATAACAGTCCTTCACTCGTCAACACAGTGATAACAGTCCTTCACTCATCAACACAGTGATAACAGTCCTTCACTCATCAACACAGTGATAACAGTCCTTCACTCAACACAGTGATAACAGTCCTTCACTCATCAACACAGTGATAACAGTCCTTCACTCGTCAACACAGTGATAACAGTCCTTCACTCGTCAACACAGTGATAGCAGTCCTTCACTCATCAACACAGTGATAACAGTCCTTCACTCGTCAACACAGTGATAACAGTCCTTCACTCGTCAACACAGTGATAACAGTCCTTCACTCGTCAACACAGTGATAACAGTCCTTCACTCGTCAACACAGTGATAACAGTCCTTCACTCGTCAACACAGTGATAACAGTCCTTCACTCGTCAACACAGTGATAACAGTCCTTCACTCGTCAACACAGTGATAACAGTCCTTCACTCGTCAACACAGTGATAACAGTCCTTCACTCATCAACACAGTGATAACAGTCCTTCACTCATCAACACAGTGATAACAGTCCTTCACTCGTCAACACAATGATAACAGTCCTTCACTCGTCAACACAGTGATAACAGTCCTTCACTCGTCAACACAGTGATAACAGTCCTTCACTCATCAACACAGTGATAACAGTCCTTCACTCGTCAACACAGTGATAACAGTCCTTCACTCGTCAACACAGTGATAACAGTCCTTCACTCGTCAACACAGTGATAACAGTCCTTCACTCATCAACACAGTGATAACAGTCCTTCACTCATCAACACAGTGATAACAGTCCTTCACTCAACACAGTGATAACAGTCCTTCACTCATCAACACAGTGATAACAGTCCTTCACTCGTCAACACAGTGATAACAGTCCTTCACTCGTCACACAGTGATAGCAGTCCTTCACTCATCAACACAGTGATAACAGTCCTTCACTCGTCAACACAGTGATAACAGTCCTTCACTCGTCAACACAGTGATAACAGTCCTTCACTCGTCAACACAGTGATAACAGTCCTTCACTCGTCAACACAGTGATAACAGTCCTTCACTCGTCAACACAGTGATAACAGTCCTTCACTCGTCAACACAGTGATAACAGTCCTTCACATCGTCAACACAGTGATAACAGTCCTTCACTCGTCAACACTGTGATAACAGTCCTTCACTCATCAACACAGTGATAACAGTCCTTCACTCATCAACGACAGTGATAACAGTCCCTTCACTCACCACAGTGATAACAGTCCTTCACTCATCAACACAGTGATAACAGTCCTTTCACTCGTCAACACAGTGATACAGTCCTTCACCTCTCCAACACAGTGATAGCAGTCCTTCACTCATCAACACAGTGATAACAGTCCTTCACATCGTCAACACAGTGTATAACAGTCCTTCACTCGTCAACACAGGGATAACAGTCCTTCACTCGTCAACACAGTGATAACAGTCCTCACTCGTCAAACACAGTGATAACAGTCCTTCACTCGTCAACACAGTGATAACAGTCCTTCACTCGTCAACACAGTGATAACAGTCCTTCACTCGTCAACACAGTGATAACAGTCCTTCACCATCAACACAGTGATAACAGTCCTTCACTCGTCAATACAGTGATAACAGTCCTTCACTCATCACACAGTGATAACAGTCCTTCACTCGTCAACACAGTGATAACAGTCCTTCACTCATCACACAGTGATAACAGTCCTTCACATCATCAACACAGTGATAACATCCTTCACTCATCAACACAGTGGATAAGTCCTTCATCTCATCAAACACAGTGATAACAGTCCTTCACTCGTCAACACAGTGATAACAGTCCTTCACTCGTCAACACAGTGATAGCAGTCCTTCACTCATCAACACAGTGATAACAGTCCTTCACTCGTCAACACAGTGATAACAGTCCTTCACTCGTCAACACAGTGATAACAGTTCTTCACTCGTCAACACAGTGATAAGTCCTTCACTCGTCAACACAGTGATAACAGTCCTTCACTCATCAACACATGATTAACAGTCCTTCACTCGTCAACACAGTGATAACAGTCCTTCACTCGTCAACAAAAATGATAACAGTCCTTCACTCGTCAACACAGTGATAACAGTCCTTCACTCGTCAACACAGTGATAACAGTCCTTCGCTCATCAACACAGTGATAACAGTCCTTCACTCGTCAACACAGTGATAACAGTCCTTCACTCGTCAACACAGTGATAACAGTCCTTCACTCGTCAACACAGTGATAAATCATGAAAAGTCCCCACCAGAAGCAACTCTACTTTAAGATGTAATGATCAGGTCTTCGATTCACTCCGTGACTTCACGGTGAGTGATCAGTGCCTCTCATCGCTCCCTAATCAAATCAAAGAGATTTCATCCGCAAGCAAAAGTTAGTTGTCGCGGTTAAGATGCCGGAATGTGCGCCTCGACTCATGAACATCCCAAATAGGGTATTAAGACCTAAGTCTAGACATCAAAAGCTATCTAAGCTGACTCAACAAATCGTAATTAAAACAGAGCAGAAAGTCACAATACCTTGACTAGAACAATAAACAAATAACCCGTACTGGCTCGCTTTCTTTTGTGATTGTGTGATTTTGTAAATGGTCCGAAGCGGCCCGAAATGTTGTTAGCTTTTGTCTCCTGCGTGTGGATTATTTGCGCAAGTAAAATCTTTGCTTTTTATATAAAATGTTTTATTTGTGGTGAGACAGGACACAACAACAGATTATTATCCTTGAAAATGGAAACCGTTGGAAAATGTTTCGCTGATATTAACGATAGTGAACCTTTTAGTGAAGACTGCCTGGTAAATGGAAAGATTTATATGCTTAAATGGCAGAATTACAAAATGAAAAATAAACACGAACCATTAAAAATTCTTAATAATAGATGAAATCTTAAATGGCCTTTATTATACCAATAACAAAGAAATGACTAAATTCTAACATGACTAAGAGGAAATAAAATTATGTAATTCATGATATGCAGTTGCCTACAGTTCTTAGAAATGCTGACTGTTCATGTGTAGTTGTGTCATATCAGCTGTTTCCTAAAACCTATCACTCTAGATTTCATTCAATCACTTTAACAGATTACCATGATAGCTCTTCCAGTTTCCCTGCTGTCTGTTTTTATCTCAATGGTAAATGGAATCCTGGTTGGATTGATACAGTCGTTTTTTCTTTAGCTTTACACTCGGTCCTTCTGAATGAATATAAATCGTCCCTAATATTTCGGAGAGTCCATCCTTATTCTTATGAAAATTATAGATGGAAACAGCATATAAATAATAAGAAATTAAAAGCAATGTGGAGCATTAAAAACATAAAATTCGTAAAATTTACTTAATTGAATCAAAACCCATGAAAACTTAAAACATAAATTACGAAAGTGAATCAAAGGTAAGATATGCAAAAATACGAAAGCATAAAGCAAATAAGTTTGCATACATCTCGGATTATTGTAAGCTTGAATATATTAAGAGACTGAGGCATCTCTTCGTGCCTAAGGCTAAGGAATATTTCATTTACATTTTCGGCTCTTAAAAAGATTTGCTTGATATCTCATACCTCAGCAGCGATCATATGTTACCTGAATACAACATTCACAGTAATAACAGAAGATCGTCACCACTAGAAACGAATGATAGACGCCCGTGGTATAAAAAGGCATGAGCCGTAAAGTGAGGCACACAGCAATCAACACTGGTTTGAGTGACCTGTTATATGAAACACTGAACCAACCTGGCTGGAGTCTCAGAGGTGATGAGTTGGCAAAGAAGACACAGCTCAGAATTGCACAGGCCCATACACACCCACGTTGTAGCCTTCCATAAATGGTGAAAGAAAAGTTGAGTAGATTATTCACGACTTTTTTCTTTTTTTTTTTTTTTTTTTTTGCAAAAGTAATTCTGCTTATCTAATCCCTTTCAGTTTCGCTGGCCTGATCGAAACGTGGGTTAAAGAAGAGAATCACACAGCGCTTACCAACATGAGTGGTTCACTCAGCTGACAAGCTGAAGGCTTAACAGACGGATGAGAGAATTAAATAAGTTTAAAATAACGTTAAAAGAAATAGTTTTACAAACCAAAAAATGGTAACAGCTATAAAAATAACATACCATTAATTGCATAGCGAAGTAAATACTTAATCATTAGAGAGCAAGTTACTTCGTAACTTTCCCACAATCCACAGCACTACACATCACCAACCACCCATGAGTAGTGTGGTGAGAAACAGGAAGGTGACTCTGGTTTTTACATTCTTCTGTAACAAGCTCTTCACACACACTAACAGCCTACATAACAACCATAAATACTAACACACAAAATTATGTACAACTGCATGAAATTTTTTCTCCCTCACAGTCCTAGGAGGGAATATCAAAGGAGCTGTTTTTTTCTACTGCAATAGATAAATCAGAGGGTCTAAGTATTCATACCACTCCTCCTCTTCTAAAGCTGAGATATGACCTTGCATGTAACCTCACATATGACTATGGGAATGCTGAGGAGTTTTAATCAGGTCACATGTCAAGTAAAATTTAAAATTGACATATCAGGCAGAAGGTAATGTTGTTAACATAGCTCACAATCCACAAATTCTGTTCATTACAAAGGACTCTAATTTATACATTCCCGGATTTACATTTTTATTGCAATCGATACTATTATTAATGAAGCTTGATTATACCATATCTTTTTCAACCATGGGTGCAACTTTCTCAGTCTTTTGATAATCAATTGGGTACTTAACATCTCTCATATGAATAATCAGAGCATCAGATTCTTGCCAAGTTCTAAAATTATGTTTGTATGTAATCGTAGTTCAGAACTTTTTCCAGGTTTTCCCAAAATAATTTTTACTTCATTTTAAACACAGAATTTTATAGACACACTTCAGTATTTTGGGGGAATTTTTAATAATTTTTATTGCATCAAGTTTTTTTAAAAGTGACTTGGATTTTGAAGTTCTTAAGCAGAGAAGGTATTTGAAGAAAGTTTTCTAGTTAAGACAGAACCAACGTGTTTTTGGTTGATTATGTTCTTTGTTCTTTTTGTCCAAGTGAATAATGCATTTGTATTCTGACCCCAACTGAAGGCACGGTTTCCAATTTTAATGTTAAGAATAATGTTGATTTGGTTGGCAAACTAAGCACCATGGCTGACTGATTACACTATGGCTAATTTTGATGTCACTTTGTTGCTGACAAAAGTCCCAGGTGATGACTTATTAAGTTTCCAATTTGAAGACCTCGGTAATTAAGATTTACCGTTGACTCTACCAACAGTCATTAAGCTTATTAAACCTAGCATTACTGATGCAAAGTTTGTGTTTAATGGCGAGTTGTGCACTTAGAGGTTTGGTATGGCTATAGAAAATCCTATCTCACCAGTCCTTAGTAATTTGTACAAGGAATTTTTTGAAACCAGACTCCTTAACAGAATTTTTCTTGATAACGCTGAGGGTAATGTATGTTGATGGCGTTCTATGCTCAGTTCTTACATGAATGAAAAGTCAAGTTCCATCAACAATTTTTTTACTGAATTTGAGCAAAGTAGCTCACTGCTATTTTTAGATGTGAATGTGACACTGGTATAGAGTACTGACAATTAGATAAGACCCAAGTAAATTAGGTATCATTATTCCGAAATATTTCGCCTACACAGTAGGCTACTTCAGTCGAATACAGAAAAGGCAGCTGAAACAGTAGAGGAGTAAAGCCGGTGTAATCGGTTCATCACCTTTGAAGAGGTTGGCTTTATAAACCGTTGTTACATTCACACTGTCGGACACTGCACCTTTCTCACTCGTAACTAGTAGTAACGAGTGAGAAAGGTTAGATTTGAGTGCGACCTACGCAGTAAGATTACATTCTTGCTTTTACTTGAGGGCCCTACTTTTTGTGTCATCAAGATTTTCTACGCCTCCATTCTGATGCTTCAGCTTCGTATTGTTCTAGACTACGGAGCAGAACTCTTCTCCAGGTTGAGGAACTGACCGCTTCCAAACTACTACTTCGAGAGTGACGGAGTGATTACACCGTCTGTATATATTCCCTGCTTCTGATGCCTCCTCTATATTTGTCTGAGTAAGACACATGTGCAACAGTTATGTATCTTTATTTCGAAATGTTTCGCCTACACAGTAGGCTTCTTCAGTGGAGTACAGAGGAGGCAGCAAAAGCGGTAGAAATGTAAAGAAGATATCGGTCCGTCACCCTCGAAGGCGTAGTTATGAAGCGGTCAGTCCCTCAGTCTGGAAAAAAGTTCTATTCCATAGTCTGCAACAATGTGAAACTGAAACAACGGAATGTAGACTTATATACTGTTAAAAGTGAAGCATATATAATCTTGACGACAGGAGAGACGAAGCCCGCTAGTAGAATTAAAAATGTAATCATTGAGAGGCGGACTAACAAACCTATTGGGCAGGTCGCTCTCAAATTCATCCTTTCTCACTCATAACTAGTCGTAAAGAAAAAAGTTAAGAAAGATGTCCTCTGGAACAAGATACTGTTGTGTTGCGGTGTCTGACAATACATATACAATAAACGCGTACAATACGGACAAGTTGTTAAGAGAGACACATGTACAGCAGTTAGGTATCATTAAAGATACCTAACTGCTGGGTAAGTAAGAAAGAAAGTTTATTCAGGTATACACAAATACAGTTGCATAGAATTATCATACATAGCAGCATATGTGTAGAGAACCTGGGATAACCCAAAAAAGTCAGACAGAGTGACTTATTTCCATTGGGGTTCTTTATTTCCATTGCTGTACATGTGTCTTATCAACTTGTTAGTACTGTATACTTTTATCATATTCCTGACCTAAGAACACTACTGTGTAAGCCAAACGTTTCGGAATAAAGATACCTAAATATCGCACATGTGTCTTATTTATTTTTAGATGTAATTATTAAGGGTCACCAAAAGTTTAAACATACCTCACCGAAAATTTATAATTTTTGGCTTCAAAAATCTTCATAGTTGATGGAAAAAATCAATGTTTCATGGGATTTTTTTTTTCTTTTGGAAAAACTTATTCTGTGTAATGGAACCTTTCGGTGTTATTGAAATTTTTCATTTTTAAATGCACGCTGTCTATATGACAGCGAAATATTCATCTGAACAGTTCATCAGTTGTCCAGTTTTTTTTCTAGTTTCACAGGAGGAGGAGGAGGAGGAGGAGGAGGAGAAGAAGGAGAAGGAGAAGGAGAAGGAGGAGGCGGCTGCTGCTGCTGCTGCGGCGGCTGTTGCTCTGAAGCAGTTTAGATTGCCTTGCAGTTTTTTATCAATTACATAGAGAATGGAAAGTAAAGAAAATGGACAATGGATAAACGTACTTTAAAAGTGGACTGGAGTCTAGCTCATCACTGTTTACCTGTCCACATGCAATTATGAGTTATTTTCCAAATCTGCTTACAATAGTCATAAGGAATAGAAGAGCATAAAGGATTCGAGAATCAACAATAAAGCACCAATGTAGAAGAATGATTCAGAGAACCGACAAGTTGATAAATTAGACACGTGTGCAACACTTGGGAATCTTTCATGAGGAAACGTTTCGCCACACAGTGGCTTCATCAGTCCATACTCCTTAGTATGGAGTGATGAAGCCACTGTGTAGCGAAACGTTTCTTCATTAAAGATACCCAAGTGTTGCACATGTGTCTAAATTATCAATAAAGCACCAAGGGCCTTCTCATGATTTAAGAACCGTCGCTATAACGTCATAACCTACGACTTAGTATCCAGAATAACCCTTTAGTAGCCAAAGGTCTAACACAAAGGGTTGAGAGCTTTGACAAAGGCCAAAAGCATCCCATTTTAGCTTATAATAGCCAATTATAATAGCTCATAATAGTTACCGAGTAAAATCACGGCAATTAAGAGAGTCGAAAGCATCCGTGAACGAATCCAGAGTAATGTTATGTGCAATAGCTTCAGTTATAAACGAATCTAGCTTGAACAGTGCTAAGCTATTATTATATAGTAAAAGGTTATCATGTTTTATGATTGCCGAACCTAAGATATTTCTTTTCAGCCAAGACGAACTGGGAACTAAAATTCTGGTTTCTGACCATTTTGCAGCATAATTGTACCTGCATAGCAGCAGCAGCAGCAGCAGCAGCAGCAGGAGGCTCTGAAACAGTTCAGATTGCCTTGCAGTTTTTTATCAATTACATAAAATTCTGGTTTCTGACCATTTTGCAGCATAATTGTGCCTGCATAGCAGCAGCAGCAGCAGGCTCTGGTATTAAACTATTGTACTGAACGGATCAAGTATCAGTGTTTTGCTGACCTAATATTAAGGGATTTACATGCTTGTCCAACATAAGATATGTTACAGTCGATAAATCAAAACTTCTAGCAAAGGAAGCATGTAGTCAACTTTCTTTTTCCACTGTGAAAATAATATATATGACAAGTGAGATGTTGCAGCAAAAGTGCAGTACCCTAAGGAGTTTGTAGAAAAGATTTTGATAGCATCTAAGTCCTAGGAAGACTTATTATTGAACAGAACCTAGAATAATTTCTAAGGTTGAGAATTTATCTGTTTTACCGAATTCCCTAATAACGATTCAACATAGAAATAATCAAAAACTTCAAGGACGGGTAACAGCAAGCTAATCAGAATTCCCCAAAAAACTGCGTAGTGGGATACAGCACTGTAATACATACATATTTTTTTTTATTAGCGCACTGGCCGATTCCCACCAAGGCAGGGTGGCCCGAAAAAGAAAAACTTTCACCATCATTCACTCCATCACTGTCTTGCCAGAAGGGTGCTTTACACTACAGTTTTTAAACTGCAACATTAACACTCCTCCTTCAGAGTGCAGGCACTGTCCTTCCCATCTTCAGGACTCAAGTCCGGCCTGCCGGTTTCCCTGAACCCCTTCATAAATGTTACTTTGCTCACACTCCAACAGCACGTCAAGTATTAAAAACCATTTGTCTCCATTCACTCCTATCAAACACGCTCACGCATGCCTGCTGGAAGTCCAAGCCCCTCGCACACAAAACCTCCTTTACTCCCTCCCTCCAACCTTTCCTAGGCCGACCCCTACCCCGCCTTCCTTCCACTACAGACCGATACACTCTTGAAGTCATTCTGTTTCGCTCCATTCTCTCTACATGCCCAAACCACCTCAACAACCCTTCATCAGCCTTCTGGACAACAGTTTTGGTAATCCTGCACCTCCTCCTAATTTCCAAACTACGAATTCTCTGCATTATATTCACACCACACATTGCCCTCAGACATGACATCTCCACTGCTTCAAGCCTTCTCCTCGCTGCAACATTCATCACCCATGCTTCACACCCATATAAGAGAGTTGGTAAAACTATACTCTCATACATTCCCCTCTTTGCCTCCAAGGACAAAGTTCTTTGTCTCCACAGACTCCTAAGTGCACCACTCACCCTTTTCCCCTCATCAATTCTATGATTCACCTCATCTTTCATAGACCCATCTGCTGACACGTCCACTCCCAAATATCTGAATACATTCACCTCCTCCATACTCTCTCCCTCCAATCTGATATCCAATCTTTCATCACCTAATCTTTTTGTTATCCTCATGACCTTACTCTTTCCTGTATTCACTTTTAATTTTCTTTTACATACCCTACCAAATTCATCCACCAATCTCTGCAACTTCTCTTCAGAATCTCCCAAGAGCACAGTGTCATCAGCAAAGAGCAACTGTGACAACTCCCACTTTGTGTAATTCTTTATCTTTTAACTCCACGCCTATTGCCAAGACCCTCACATTTACTTCTCTTAGAACCCCATCTATAAATATATTAAACAACCACGGTGACATCACACATCCTTGTCTAAGGCCTACTTTTACTGGGAAATAATTTCCCTCTTTCCTACACACTCTAACTTGAGCCTCACTATCCTCGTAAAAACTCTTCACTGCTTTCAGTAACCTACCTCCTACACCATACACCTGCAACATCTGCCACATTGCCCCCCTATCCACCCTGTCATACGCCTTTTCCAAATCCATAAATGCCACAAAGACCTCTTTAGCCTTATCTAAATACTGTTCACTTATATGTTTCACTGTAAACACCTGGTCCACACACCCCCTACCTTTCCTAAAGCCTTCTTGTTCATCTGCTATCCTATTCTCCGTCCTACTCTTAATTCTTTCAATAATAACTCTACCATACACTTTACCAGGTATACTCAGCAAACTTGTCCCCCCTATAATTTTTGCACTCTCTTTTGTCCCCTTTGCCTTTATATAAAGGAACTATGCATGCTCTCTGCCAATCCCTAGGTACTTTACCTTCTTCCATACATTTATTAAATAATTGCACCAACCACTCCAAAACTATATCCCCACCTGCTTTTAACATTTCTATCTTTATCCCATCAATCCCGGCTGCCTTACCCCCTTTCATTTTACCTACTGCCTCACGAACTTCCCCCACACTCACAACTGGCTCTTCCTCACTCCTACAAGATGTTATTCCTCCTTGCCCTATACACGAAATCACAGCTTCCCTATCTTCATCAACATTTAACAATTCCTCAAAATATTCCCTCCATCTTCCCAATACCTCTAACTCTCCATTTAATAACTCTCCTCTTCTATTTTTAACTGACAAATCCATTTGTTCTCTAGGCTTCCTTAACTTGTTAATCTCTCTCCAAAACTTGTTCTTATTTTCAACAAAATTTGTTGATAACATCTCACCCACTCTCTCATTTGCTTTCTTTTTACATTGCTTCACCACTCTCTTAACCTCTCTCTTTTTCTCCATATACTCTTCCCTCCTTGCATCACTTCTACTTTGTAAAAACTTCTCATATGCTAATTTTTTCTCCCTTACTACTCTCTTTACATCATCATTCCACCATTCGCTCTTCTTCCCTCCCGCACCCACCTTCCTGTAACCATAAACTTCTGCTGAACACTCCAACACTACTTTTTTAAACCTACACCATACCTCTTCGACCCCATTGCCTATGCTCTCATTAGCCCATCTATCCTCCAATAGCTGTTTATATCTTACCCTAACTGCCTCCTCTTTTAGTTTATAAACCTTCACCTCTCTCTTCTCTGATGCTTCTATTCTCCTTGTATCCCATCTACCTTTTACTCTCAGTGTAGCTACAACTAGAAAGTGATCTGATATATCTGTGGCCCCTCTATAAACATGTACATCCTGAAGTCTACTCAACAGTTTTTTATCCACCAATACATAATCCAACAAACTACTGTCATTTCGCCCTACATCATATCTTGTATACTTATTTATCCTCTTTTTCTTAAAATATGTATTACCTATAACTAAACCCCTTTCTATACGAAGTTCAATCAAAGGGCTCCCATTTTCATTTACACCTGGCACCCCAAACTTACCTACCACACCCTCTCTAAAAGTTTCTCCTACTTTAGCATTCAGGTCCCCTACCACAATCACTCTCTCACTTGGTTCGAAGGCTCCTATACATTCACTTAACATCTCCCAAAATCTCTCTCTCTCCTCTACATTCCTCTCTTCTCCAGGTGCATACACGCTTATTATGACCCACTTCTCGCATCCAACCTTTACTTTAATCCACATAATTCTTGAATTTACACATTCATATTCTCTTTTCTCCTTCTATAACTGATCCTTCAACATTACTGCTACCTCTTCCTTTGCTCTAACTCTCTCAGATACTCTAGATTTAATCCCATTTATTTCCCCCCACCGAAACTCCCCTACCCCCTTCAGCTTTGTTTCGCTTAAGGCCAGGACATCCAACTTCTTTTCATTCATAACATCAGCAATCATCTGTTTCTTGTCATCTGCACTACATCCACGCACATTCAAGCATCTCAGTTTTATGAAGTTTTTCTTCTTCTCTTTTTTAGTAAAAGTCTACAGGAGAAGGGGTTACTAGCCCATTGCTCCCGGCATTTTAGTCGCCTCATACGACACGCATGGCTTACGGAGGAAAGATTCTTTTCCACTTCCCCATGGACAATAGAAGAAATAAAGAAGAACAAGAGCTATTTAGAAAAAGGAGAAAAACCTAGATGTATGTATATATATATATGCATGTGCGTGTCTGTGAAGTGTGACCAAAGTGTAAGTAGGAGTAGCAAGATATCCCTGTTATCTAGCGTGTTTATGAGACAGAAAAAGAAACCAGCAATCCTACCATCATGCAAAACAGTTACAGGTTTCTGTTTCACAGTCATCAGGCAGGACGGTAGTACTTCCCTGGGTGGTTGCTGTCTACCAACCTACTACCACAGGACGGTAGTACTTCCCTGGGTGGTTGCTGTCTACCAACCTACTACCACAGGACGGTAGTACTTCCCTGTGTGGTAGCTGTCTACCAACCTACTACCACAGGACGGTAGTACTTCCCTGGGTGGTTGCTGTCTACCAACCTACTACCACAGGACGGTAGTACTTCCCTGGGTGGTAGCTGTCTACCAACCTACTACCTTTACATACACACACACACACACACACACACACACACACACACACACACACACACACACACACACACACACATTATAATATATATATATATATAAGCATAGCTTGATTAATGATACTCAGCATGGATTCACAAGAGGCCGGTCTTGTCTAACTAATTTATTAACGTTCTTCAGTAAAGCTTTTGAGGCTGTTGACCACGATAAAGAATTTGATATTATTTACTTAGATTTTAGTAAGGCATTTGATAGAGTTCCGCACCAAAGACTGTTGAAGAAAGTAGCAGCTCATGGCATTGGGGGAAGAGTGCTCTCGTGGATCGAATCAATGGCTCACAGACAGGAAGCAGAGAGTGTCCATAAATGGGGTTAAATCCGAGTGGGGATCAGTAACAAGTGGCGTTCCACAGGGATCAGTCTTGGGCGCGTTGTTGTTTATAATATATATCAATGATCTTGATGAAGGAATTACTAGTGATATGAGCAAATTCGCCGATGACACGAAGATAGGTAGGATAATTGATTCAAACGTAGATGCTAGGGAACTTCAAGAGGATTTAGACAAACTCTACTCTTGGTCAGAAAAGTGGCAGATGCAGTTCAATGTAGATAAATGCAAGGTTCTGAAGCTCGGGAGTGTCCATAACCCTAGCACTTATAAGTTAAATAATGTAGAACTTAGCCATACAGATTGCGAAAAGGACTTGGGGGTTATGGTAAGCAGCAACCTTAAACCAAGACAGCAATGCCTAAGCGTACGTAATAAGGCAAATAGATTACTGGGATTTATATCAAGAAGTGTAAGCAACAGAAGTCCAGAGGTCATACTGCAGCTTTATACATCATTAGTAAGGCCTCACCTAGATTATGCAGCTCAATTCTGGTCTCCATATTACAGAATGGACATAAATTCGTTAGAAAACATTCAGCGTAGGATGACTAAATTAACACATAGCATTAGAAATCTTCCTTATGAAGACTCTTAAGTTACATTCACTTGTTAGACGAAGAATGAGGGGAGACCTGATCGAAGTGTATAAGTGGAAGATAGGTGTTAATAAAGTGGATATTAACAAGGTCTTGAGGATATCTCTCCAAGAGAGAATCCACAGTAATGGATTTAAATTAGATAAGTTTAGATTTAGAAAGGACATAGGAAAGTTTTGGTTTGGAAATAGGGTAGTTGATGAGTGGAACAGTCTACCTAGTTGGGTTATTGAGGCTAGGACTTTGGGGAGTTTCAAATTTAGGTTGGATAAGTACATGAGTGGGAGGAGTTGGATTTGAGTGGGACTTGCACATCGGAGCTTGTTTCTTGAGTGGCATTGAAAATTGGATTGGTCAAATGTTTGTTAATGGGATGAATTGTAAAGGACCTGCCTAGTATGGGCCAACAGGCCTGCAGCAGTGTTCCTCCTTTCTTATGTTCTTATATATATATATATATATATATATATATATATATATATATATATATATATATATATATATATATATATATATATATATATATATATATTT
Source organism: Cherax quadricarinatus (assembly GCF_026875155.1). Lineage (NCBI taxonomy): Eukaryota > Metazoa > Arthropoda > Malacostraca > Decapoda > Parastacidae > Cherax > Cherax quadricarinatus. The sequence goes on from NC_069473.1 coordinate 9,132,142, forward strand.
ATTTATTTATTTGTAAAGGTTACAATGTGTAATTACAATTTTGAATTACTAAGTACAAGATAGCCACTATCTTACCGAGGCATTTCGGGCAAGCTAATCCTAATACATAATAACTAATTAAAACTAGATAAGATATTAGTATATAGTAACTACTTAAAACTAAACAAGGAATAGTGGTTAGCTGTTTTACAATCTTTTTTGAAATTAATAAATCTTTTTGATACTTAGTACAAAATCTAACTTTCAAGTAATGGTGCAGGTGGTAATACTTTATGGAATGGCAGAATTAAAAGCCAGGAGGTCACATGATAAGACTAATTAGCAGATGTTATGGCAGATTTTGTTAATATTGAAAAACAAGATGATTTTATGGATTGGCAGAATTAAGAACCTAGAGGTTACATAATACAACTAGTTAGCAAATGTTTGGTTGATTTGGTTAATATTGTGAGATAAGATGATTTTTTAGCAAAGTCCTAAATTTATAAGCTGTCAAGAGATCCTTGACCTGTTCCGGTACGGAGTTCCAGATCTTCGGGCCTTTTATGCGCATAGCGTTCTTGCATAGTGAGTCTGACTCGAGAGATGTTGAAAAGTGCCTTTTGCCTTGTATTGTGCTTGTGCATTCTGTTGTAACTGTCGAGTAGTTTTAGGGGAGGGTTTACAGGGGAGTTTAATGTTCTGTATATGTAGTAGGCACAATAATAAGAGTGTATGTCTTGTGTGGAGAGGGTTTGCCAGGTACTTTTCATATCACCTTTCATTCCACTAAATCTATTTTCATAATACATTTGCTTTGATTGTGAGTATTGATATGTATCTTTTAGTAAATTCTTTAGTAATTAAGCCTAATATGAACTGTTTTTCAATTTGGTGTTTTTTATTAATAGATTTGAGGATATTTTTTTGTTAGTCATGAGCTGTTTAGCCTCTTTTCTGTGATTTGTTTTGATTGGGCAGTGTTTGTTATAGAGGTTTAGGGCTTTATGTAAAAAAAATGATATCTTTATCGATATTATTACTGTCATTCAGCTCTCTCTGCCAATCAATGGTACCTAGTGCTAGTTTTAGGTTGTTTATCGATGTCTCATCATGCAGTTATAAAGTTATGTTGGGCAAAATTGTCTGAACTGACACGTGGAAAGTACTTGATGATCATTTGCTTAATTTTCACACTTAATAGCAATTAACTGGAGTAGGAGGTATGGAAGGTTTTGGATCAACTCCATCGAAGGTGGAGGTGCTGTAAGCGACAGTAGAATAAATGTTATCAGCATAAACAAGCCCCAAGAGGCCAACATTTCCTTCCTTAAAAGACGAGATAATGATGAATTTAAGTCGCAACTCCAGTGACGGAAAATTAACAAGAAACCCATACATTGGAAATTAAACTACGGAGATGTTATGGATCATCTACAACTATTGCCAAGTAATGCCTTGATATGCCCTAAGTTGAATTAAAACGGTACTAGTTTTATGTGCTATTTATGAGTTAGTTGAGAATGGCAAATGCTCTTGGAGGTCATTTAATAGGTTGCTACACCTGTGTCTGATTACATGCACTGTGATAGCTTTGTGTACAGCCAAAAGCAATAGCGTGTTTGATCAGATAACAGGAATGTTAGACTTGCTGTGGGACCAAGAGAGAAAACCACTGAGAACCAACAATAGACAAGTCAAACAACCCACTCCCAGCGCTTGCCGATACTGCAGTCAACACAAGTTAGTTTATATCGAAGGTCAGTACTGTCAGCATTCAGTCATCAATATATATTACAGAGACGAGGTCTTACCGAAACTGGCAAAATCAAACTATCAGCAACAATCAGTATACATGTATCATTCGTTACACAGCATACACCTTTTCACACTAACAACAGCATCGGTCAATGTGCTGACAGCAGTATCAGCGAAAGCTTGCTGATGTCAGCTTGTGTCAAAGCTCCGTCAGTCATCACGTGGGTCCGGATGTGATTGTTGTTGAGGCTGAGAGGTGGGGAAGCAAGCAGTGTGTCGTTAACCGTGGCCGTGGGAGGTTGTGCAGTGGTGAGGCTGGCGCTCGGGTGCTGGTCGGTGTCGGTGGTCAGCTTGGTGGTTCCCTTGCACTCCCCAAGCTTGCGTTAGTATATTCGTAGACTAAATAAAATGGAACAAAGTGTATTTCTCATAGAATATGCTTTCTCTGCAAGGGTATATACACTGAGAGATGCCATTCAAAATCCACATGAGGAGAGAAATGAAAGAATATATTATCTCAGCTTTCCACCGCAACCTTAGCTAAAAAAGATCATGTCCGGAGACAAACTTTATTAACACAAATTCTCGCTCGAAGCAGGTTTTTTAAATGAAATTATTACTTAATTTGAAAAAAAAAAGCCTCTACTTAGAGCGACTTGATTAAGTGCTCTTTAGAGTAAAATTGAGTTTTTCAATAAAAGCTTGATAAGGACATAAGTAATTTTTTAATTAAGTTTTTTCGGCAACTCTTGCAAGTTAAAAACTGAATCCAAAGTAATTATGTTATTTTATGTTTCCATGGGAATTTTAGATCACACTGACTGTTTACGACACTCCGGTTAATAAACCAAGAGATGTGTAAGTCTACACCCCGGTTATTACACCAAGAGATGTGTAAGTCTACACTCCGGTTATTACACCAAGAGATGTGTAAGTCTACACTCCGGTTATTACACCAAGAGATGTGTAAGTCTACACTCCGGTTATTACACCAAGAGATGTGTAAGTCTACACCCCGGTTATTACACCAAGAGATGTGTAAGTCTACACCCCGGTTATTACACCAAGAGATGTGTAAGTCTACACTCCGGTTATTACACCAAGAGATGTGTAAGTCTACACTCCGGTTATTACACCAAGAATGTGTAAGTCTACACTCCGGTTATTACACCAAGAGATGTGTAAGTCTACACCCCGGTTATTACACCAAGAGATGTGTAAGTCTACACCCCGGTTATTACACCAAGAGATGTGTAAGTCTACACCCCGGTTATTACACCAAGAGATGTGTAAGTCTACACCCCGGTTATTACACCAAGAGATGTGTAAGTCTACACCCGGTTATTACACCAAGAGATGTGTAAGTCTACACCCCGGTTATTACACCAAGAGATGTGTAAGTCTACACCCCGGTTATTACACCAAGAGATGTGTAAGTCTACACCCCGGTTATTACACCAAGAGATGTGTAAGTCTACACCCGGTTATTACACCAAGAGATGTGTAAGTCTACACCCGGTTATTACACCAAGAGATGTGTAAGTCTACACCCCGGTTATTACACCAAGAGATGTGTAAGTCTACACCCCGGTTATTACACCAAGAGATGTGTAAGTCTACACCCCGGTTATTACACCAAGAGATGTGTAAGTCTACACCCCGGTTATTACACCAAGAGATGTGTAAGTCTACACCCCGGTTATTACACCAAGATATGTGTAACTCTACATCCCGGTTATTACACTATGATATGTGTAACTCTACACCCCGGTTATTACACCATGAGATGTGTAACTCTACACCCCGGTTATTGCACCATGAGATGTGTATTTCTCAGTGTATATAAGGAGAGAGCTTAAATTTGTCTGTAAGAGATACACTTGCCAGTGATGTTTTATGAACATGGATAGACAGCCTGGACGACCCTTGTATACTTGATAGACTTGAACATAATTAGCCAGTCAATTTGTTTAGTGATTCTAATGCTGCATTCCCGTGTGATTTTATAAAGTTGCAAATCGCAAAAGTTTTTTGTGCAAATCGATGGGGTCTTGATGTAAATCAAAAAAGTTTCGGTGTAAAAGTTTTAGGCATCTCATGTTTTGGGTTTTGGACTTTTGACCATCAAGGACGACTACTGGATTCATATAGTATAGAAGATATGTTAATTATTATTTTGATATACACACTCACATTTATTATTAAAGATTCGCCGGTATTCTCCCGGCCCGAGCCTTTTCCAAGTGGTGGCCCGGCCTTGGCTCCCTCTTTAGGGAGTGTCTGAGACCTAAGTCTCCCATGGGAGGAGGCACAAGTACCTCCTCATCTTTGGGACCAACTGTCCCCAGGCCTAGCCACAAGCTAGACCTCTCTGGTCTGCCATCCCCGCCCCAAGGGAGCTAATGGGAATGACAGTCTTGTGAGCTGAAAGCTCCGGCTTAGGCACCTACCCTACCCTAGAAGGGCTTGGCATGGTGTCTATACACACTCACAAATTATATATATATATATATATATATATATATATATATATATATATATATATATATATATATATATATATATATATATATATATTATATATATATATATATATATGCAAAACAACCACTCTGAAAGAATAGAGAAATTCCAAGCGCTTTCGTGACTACTCACATTATCAAGGAACTATGAAAGTGAAGCATCCAAGGAAGCTATATAAGGGGTCGGCCAGCACCTCACTATCAGATCCCACAACGGTTAAACACGGCGAGCCAACTTGGAGTTTTGCAAAGGACCTATCCAAGTTGGCTCGCCGCGCGTCACGTGTTTAACTGTTGTGGGATCTGATAGTGAGGTGCTGGCCGACCCCTTATATAACTTCCTTGGATGCTTCACTTTCATAGTTCCTTGATAATGTGAGTAGTCACGAAAGCACTTGGAATTTCTCTATTCTTTCAGAGTGGTTGTTTTGCATATATATATATATATATATATATATATATATATATATATATATATATATATATATATATATATATATATATATATATATATATATATAATTGTGTGTGTATTTGTGGTCTGTGTGTGTGTATTTTCAAATTTATTATAATGGAAAATCAGCCAAAGTCATGACAATAGAATAGAGTATTATTTTATAAAACCAAAAAAGAAAATTGCATAGAATTACGAGATAAATGTCAGGTTTTAAAATTATTGTATATTTGAGCAACAAGAACTGCTTATTATTTTTATCATTATTTTTATTATTTTATTATTATATTATAGTTATTATTATTATTATTAGTAGTAGTAGTAGTAGTAGCAGCAGCAGCAGTAGTAATAGTAGTACTAGTAGTAGTTGCTGTAGCTACTAAAATTTTATTGATGATAACTAGCACTATCTTAACAGTAAAGTTCTAACCCATTAATTGTTATAAGGCACCTGGACAAAGGGGAGCAAATAAACAGGTTTAATTCAAGAGAGAGGCACTCAAGGGTAAGTACCTTGATGTCTGTGACGGGTTCTGCTCCATGGAATTACACCTATCCTCTGCATCCTTGCATTAAACCTGATTGCTTCCCACTCTTAAAGAATGTAGTAGTAGTCTACCTGGAGGATGTTCTGGGGGTCAACGCCCCCGCGGCCCAGTCCTTGACCAGGCCTCCCGGTGGATCTGGGCCTGATTAAACAGGCTGTTACTGCTGACCGTACATAGTCTAACGTACGAACCATAGCCCGGCTGATTTGGCACGGACTTCAGGTCTCTCTCCAGCTTCCTCTTGAAGGCAGCCAGGGGTTTATTTCTAATTCTCCTTATGTCTGTTGGCAGGCTGTTAAGCAGTCTTTGGCCGCCAGACACTTCATGTGTTTTCTCTTAGTGTACTAATGGCGACCGTACTTTTCATTTGGGGTATGGTGCACCGCCTGCCCGGTCTTTTGCTTTCTCAGGGAGTGATTTCTGTGTGCAAATTTGGGACCAATCTTGAATGGAGATGTTAAATGTACAGCAGTATTCCAACCTAGAGAGAACAAGTGATGTAAAGAGGATAATTGGAATGGCATCCCTTGTTTTGAAGCTTCTCATTATCCATCCTATTATTTTCCTCGCAGATGTGATAGTGGCACTGTTGTGATCCTCTGACATTACCACTGCCAGGTCCTTCACACTACTTTTCCTCTCTATTGTGTGATTAATGTAGTATACTCAGTTTTTTTTACACAGGGTTTGACAAGGTTAAGGATCCCCAGCTTTATTGATAGGCTATTTACAGGTTAAGGATTCCTAACTTCATTGGCAAGCTAAGAGCTGTTACCTACATCAGCTCATTTGAAAGCATTTTTATTGTTATGAGACATACAAGTAGGGAACAGGATGAAGTTGGAGCCATCTGTGGGCCAGCATTTTCATTTGATTAACTGACTTTATCTCTTTGACATCATTATGCTGTACGAATGTGTTCCATACTCGAGTCATCCTGGGTATATATGGTCTCAGATAGAGTGATGTTCTGGAGAAGGGTACAGCCAGAGCGAAGTTGCTGCTTTCTGCCCGTCTTGTGGCATAAAAGCTTGTTTCACGCTGTCCTCGAAGTGGATCCAAGTGTGGTATTTTGAAAATTTTGGCCTTGTACATAACAGTAAGCCCACCCACATCCCTCCTATGTTGAAGGCTCTGCTGAAATGAGAGATCTATCCAGGATGGGTCCAGGCGAGAGATGAGACGTCTTGCTCTTTTCTCTACTCTGTCAAGCAGTCGCAGATGAGAGTGGGGACAGGCAAACCAAGAAAGTGGAGCATACTCAAGGTGTGAGCGTACTTGTGCCTCGTACAGAATCTTGCAACCCCTACTGTCAAGCAGATGCGAGATACGGCGAAGTGCTGGAAGCTTCCTGGCTGCCTTGTTTGCAAGATTTATAACATGGTTCTTCATGGTTAGTTTGGAGTCAAATTTCACCCCAAGGATATCTACTTCTCCAGGTGCCAACACCCTCCCATTCATCCTTACTACTGCACCAGCATTACCATCATGGTGCCTAGAGACGATCATCATTTGTGTTTTCTCAGGTGCAAATGTTACTTGCCATCTATTTCCCCAAGCTGATATAGCTCTTAGCTGGTGATTGATGTAGCTTAGAGCAGCTGGCATTTCTTCTCTTGGATAAGTGAATGTCAGTGCACTGTCGTCTGCATAGGCATGTGATTCTGGGATGAGATGAAGAAGGTCGTTGAAGTAGACATTCCATAACAATGGTCCCAGCACGCTTCCTTATGGAACACTTGCCCCAATAGAATGTCTTGCTGATTCCGTTCCATTGAGAACTACCCATAGAGATCTACCATGAAGGTAATCACTGAGGAGACATAGCGTAGAGCCTGCAATTCCCAGTGCTTGAAGTTTTGCTAAGAGGTCCTGGTGCCACACCCGGTCGAAAGTGCCAGCAATGTCCAGTGCTACAACACAGCTAATTTTGGGTCTTTCTTGCTATTATTTAACCCCCGGTTTCCCTAACGGAGTAGTTGAAATTTGTCTTCATTAAACATCATGTTGTTTTCCGTTGCCCTCTGGAAAACTTGGTTTATATCCTCTTGGAGATTTACCGAGTTCTCAATGGATGACAGTCTCATGCAGATCCTAGTGTCGTCAGCAAAGGATGACACGGTGCTATGGTTTAAATCTCTATGTCTGATATGAGGATAAGGAGCAGGATGGGGGAGAGTACTATGCCTTGTGGAACAGAAATTTGGCATACACTGACAGGGTTTTTAGGCTCATATGAAAAAATCATTTGAATTGTCGATCTTGAGACTGAACAATGGCCTGCTAAACAAAGAGTCATATTGAGACTTCAGTATCTAACTCATTTCTTTGTCATCTGTGTAGGTGCCATCTTGTCTTAGCAAGGGCCTGATACCAGTTGGTTTTTGCCTTGTTTGTGGCATATAAAAAAAATATTTTGAATTTCTTTCAACTTCATTAATTTCTTTTAGGTCCTCATGATTTGGATCCATGTTGTTTTAGATATCTTCCCATGTGAAGGCTTACTCAGCCCTGTAACAAGGCTGGCTCCTCCTCAGGAAAATTAATGAATAGAAAAAAGAAATAATTCACAAAGGTAAACACTTCATTATTTAGTAATACGAAGATAAAACATTGAAACATGAATGTGTATCCTACTTGAAAGAAAAATGAAATGAAAAAATGACATTTGAATTCAACGCTAATATGTACAGTTATACTGGGGTGTCTGGTTGAGGTTGACACGTCTTGTAGAAATTGTAGCCGTTACTGATGATGTGGGGGGGGGGGGCCACAGGTGTTGAGTGACAACCCAACGACTAGTTCTTCACAGAGTCAGTCCAGATGACAGGAACGCAGGTTCTTTACCACTGCAAAGATGAGGGGTAGTTGCCTACTATTACTCAGGTAGGTAGATCAAAAAGTGACGTCTCAGGACTTCAGTCCGTCTCCTACAACACGTTTCTTTGGTGGCAGATGACCCGAGCTGTCATTCCAAGCTAGAAAGAGGCAAAGGTTACCCACTGCTTAAGAAATCACCCTCCATGATAAGTACAATACCTAATAGAAATGGTGATTATCTATAACATGGAACTCAAGACTGAAAGGACTAAGTTTATTATTGGTCAAAAGTGCAGCTTTCAACCGCTATATCCACTAGAATAGGAGCAGAGGTTTTTACAGTTGTGCTGGGAGCTGTGAGTCAAGTGATTACTGTTTGGTCGGAGCCCCACACGTCACCTTTCCGGGTGGAGAAAAGAGGGGGGGGAGGGGATAGCGGGAGCTAGACTGACCCCACCTTAACAAGCAGCCGGCAATCAAACTATCGTCACCATATACTCGCTCGCTGCTCCTATCTGTTGAACTTTTCCCTCACATCCCAACATGTTTTATTTTGGACATGGTTTACCTGATCACGGCTGATGTTCTTGTTGTTGAAGTTGAATTTGGTGAAGCCACCTTCGTAGCTGTGTATATTTTGCTGATCAGGACCCCTGTGCATGTAAGTCTGGACTTCGATTAGACTGTGATCTGAATTAGTTGTTGTTGATATTGCTATGTTTCTTACCAGGTCCTTCTTATTTGTGAAAATAAGGTCAAGTGTGTTTTCCAGTCTTGCTGGCTCCGCTATCTGTTGGTGTGTTAATTGCAGAGATTCAGCAGCTCATGTGTGACTTTTTATCTGCGCTGCCTTCCAGTTTATGTCTTAGACTGCAATTACCACGCAACAAGATGCTTGGGGATTGTCAGTAACTGTTCCTTGAACTGTTAGGAAGTCGCATCTGGTGGCTTTTATATAACCACAATGACTAAGTTTTGGTTCATGATCTTTATTGTTATAACTTCAACTACATCATTTGTGGTGGTCAGTATCTCCGTGCAAATGAGCGACTCTGACATACAGGCCAACCCCCTCCCCTTTGTTGCCTCTTTCTGTTGCATCTAAAAAGGTTGTACCGAGTTATCCATATTTTGCTGTCAAAGTGGTCTTTTGTGTGGGTCTCTGTGAAGGCTGCAAACATCGCATTTGACTCCTCTAGAAGTTCACTGATGAAAGGTATTTTGTTGGTGGTGGATGGCTCAAGGTCCTGTATATTAACAAATATAAATGAAATCGTATTGTGTGTTTGTTGGGGGGATTTTGTTGCTGGCATCAGTAGTTTTAGGTCTGGAGGGACATAGGGGGTGGGGTGGGGCCCATTGGCTGTGCCTCTTGTCCAACAAGACTCCAAGGTGGTAGATTATTTTGGCTAATTATTTCTTTCTAATTTCTTTCTTTGTTACCTGCCGCTAAAAAAAAAACAGTCGGGGTGGGGTTGCCGTAACTACTATGGTTTGTTTCACTGGTCTGTACCTCCTGATCCCTTTTAAATGCATGCGGGGCAGTTGGTATTGTAGCACTGTTTTTTGGGGACTGAAGAATGACACATTTTAGGGTGGAAGAATTTGCAGGAGGTAGAACGACATATTCCTTTAGATTGGAGGTCACGGCATTTCTTGGAATGCTCAAAGTTGCACATCCTCTTGTTTTTCCCAATATTCCCAATCTCAATTTGTGCGATTTCCAGAACTACACTACCTTCAGTAGCCAAGCCACAGACACCACCTAGTAGCACAAGCAACAGTAAAACCATGTATTTCCGTGTAAATTTTGCATTATATTCCTCTTGTCGTGACGTTTTAATTGATATACAATTGTCAGGAATAAGTGACAGGGAATATGGGTAGGTGAAAACAATCACAGGAAATATAAGTAAGCGAAAAATAAATGACATGGATAAGCGATAGGAAGTGACAGTAGGCTAAGGAAATGATAGAAGTCAGCACTAGGGAATATAGAAAGGTGAAAGAAATGTCCGGAATACGGGAAGGTGGAGGAAATATCCGGAATATGGGAAGGTAGTGGAAATGCCATGAGAGATAGTGTGTGATGGGTTTAATGAACCCAAAGTTAGAAGCATGAGGGGAAAGGCAGACAATAGAATGGAACTTATAAGGAATAACGGCCAAAGGTGGCATCAGTCAATACAAAGAGGGAAGCGAATGAGTAGGAGATAGAGGTTTAGTTTGGATATGGCAGTCATAAGTAATGGATGGGCGTACTGTATACGTTAGGACTGAACACGATCACTCCAGGTGAGGTGATTAGGTCATATAGCCTATGTAATGATGATGAAAACTGGTGGGAAAAGTTTAATAAGAAAGCTAAGGAACGAATATGAGGGACATGAGCATAGGTAGAAGGTAGGGGATAGGTAAATATAAGGATAAGGGAAAAGGGAAAGGAGGTAAAGAAATTAATAGCAAAAGCATGGTAGATGGGGAGAGTTGATACAGGATAAGTAAAGGATGGGCAGACTGACTAAACGTTGATAATTGTAGGTAAGGGAGGTAAGGTTAGGAGTAACTAGGGGTAAGTTGGCAACGATACGGTAAAGTTGGATACAAAGGTAAGGAAAACATGGGGTAAAGGGTTTGGGAAGAAGTACGGGAAAGTTGGATGCACAACTAGGGGGTAAATATAGGTAAGGATACGAGGGTAAAGAGTTTAGCAACACAGGAGCGGGTAAAAGTTGAGCACGGGATAGGTAGAGAGGTAAATGAAGTTATGTTGGGGTACAGGATAGGTACAGAGGAGGTACAGGATTGGTACAGGGGAGGTACACGATGGGTACTGAGGAGGTACAGGTATATGTGAGGTACAAGATAGGTCAGACGAGGTACAGAAGGCACTGCAGATATAGGTGGGTACTGGGGGTACAGGATGGGACGAAAAGGTACGGACAGGTTTGAGGTAAGGACAGGTTTTGAGGTACAGGAAGGTAAGGTGAGGTGTGGGATGGGTTTGGGTGCGGAAGGTAGGGGAGAGGTCTAGTTTGCAAACATTTTACAGGGGAGAAAAAACAAACGTTTTGGTATTTTTTTACTTTCATCAAAAAATATAAATCTTCCCCTTACTTTTCATGAAAAAAAAAAGAAATTTTTTTCGAAACAAAAAACACAACATTCATCATCAAAAAAAAAAAAAATTTTCGTTGCCCCATGCCCCATGTACGGGGGAAGTTTTGGGACACACTCAGGGTAATTACACACACTGTGGGGGGAAAATTGGCACACATTACGGGTATTGGCACCCTGGGGAAGTTGGCAACTGGGTAAGTTTGGGCCCCATACGGGATAAATTGGCAACATATGGATAAGTTGGCACCACATGGGGTAAATTGGCACACACTACGGGGTAAGTTGGCACACACTACGGGGTAAGTTGGCACACACTACGGGGTAAGTTGGCACACACTACGGGGTAAGTTGGCACACACTACGGGGTAAGTGGCACAAAAAATAGTAATAGTAATTAGGAAAATGTAACAGTAAATTTAGATACTGATTTTTCATAATGTTTCATTTCAAGAATATTCAGTTGCATAGAAACTTAAAAATCTTTTCTTAGTAAAGAAAAACCTTTTTTAATAAAATAAAATTAAAAACTGACTAGGTGTTATACATTCAATTGAAAATAATCGCACTTCCAGATAATAATTGCACAGAATAATTAACACCTGGGGTGAACTTAATCTAAATCGTCATCTGGGTCACAGTTGGATATGTACAAAACAAATCTTTCTCAGTGCTGATAATCCATAATAGATATATGTGCCATTTTTTCCCATTTTTGTTGAGCCAACTTGCCCCAACCATACCAATGTTCATAAATAGTTTAGTATGTTTTAATAAACCTAATATAAACTGTTTCATGGGTAAACAATCCTTAAACCCTAAGTTAAATTACGTCTAAATTGGATATTTCTCATCTATAACCCCATACATGTTACAGCAAACAATATAAGCGAAAGATAATTTACTTACCTGCATCAAAATCACATTTTTCCCCACTCCAGTTAAGTAATGCAACCTCTTGGTATGGTAGCTTGTTGGTGAGTGAGGAAGTACCTGGTGATCCTATGATGTAAATAACAACGCCGTCTAGCTGTAAATATTTGAATTATTACAAGTGTGTCAACTTATCCCTGTGGCCAACTAGCCCCGGTCTCCCCAACTGTTCAGGAACAGGATAGGTACTGTTAAGATACAGGATAGGTACTGGTGAGGTACAGAGGTACAGGAAGGTTATTGGTGAGGTACATGATAGGTATTGGTGAGATACAGGATAGGTACTGGTGAGGTACAGGATAGGTACTGAGGAGGTACAGGATAGGTACCGGCGAGGTACTGGTGAGGTACAGGATACATACATACTTTTGAGGTACAGGACTGGTACTCTTGAGGTACAGAATAGGTACTGAGGAGGTAGAGGATAGGTACTGGTGAGGTACAGCATAGGTACAGAGAAGGCACAGGATAGGTACTGGTGAGGTACAGGATAGGTACTGAGGTACAGGATAGGTACTGAGGTACAGGGTACGTACTGGTGAGGTACAGGATAGGTACTGAGGAAGTACATGATAGGTACTGGCGAGGTACAGGATAGATACTGGTGAGGTACAGCATAGGTACTGGTGAGGTACAAGATAGATACTGGGAGGTTCTGGTGAGGTACAGAATTAATACTGGTGAGGAACAGGATAAGTATTTGTGACAGCATAGGTACTGGTGAGGTAAAGGATAGGTACTGGGGAGATACAGGATAGACACTGGGGAGGAACATGATTGGTATGGGTGAGGTACAGGATACGTACTGGTGAGGTACAGGATAGGTACTGAGGAAGGACATGATAGGTACAGGATAGGTACTGGTGAGGTACAGGATAGATACTGGGTGGTACTGGTGAGGTACAGAATTGATACTGGTGAGGTGCAGGATAAGTATTGTGAGGTACAGCATAGGTACTGGTGAGGTACAGGATAGGTACTGGTGATGTACAGGATAGGTACTGTGGAGATACAGGATAGATACTGGGGAGGAACAGGATTGGTATGGGTGAAGTACAGGATTCGTACTGGTGAGGTACAGGATACGTACTGGTGAGGTAGAGGATAGGTACTGGTGAGGTACAGGATAGGTACTGGTGAGGTACAGGATAGGTGCTGGTGAGGTACAGGATAGATATTGGGAGGTACTGGTGAGGTACAGAATTGGTACTGGTGAGGAACAGGATAAGTATTTGTGAGGTACAGCATAGGTATTGGTGAGGTATAGGATAGGTACTGGTGAGGTAGAGGATAGGTACTGGTGAGGTACAGCATAAGTACAGAGAAGGCACAGGATAGGTACTGGTGAGGTACAGCATAGGTACTGGTGAAGTACAAGATACGTACTGGTGAGGTACAGGATAGGTACTGGTGAGGTGCAGGATAGGTACTGAGGAAGTACATGATAGATACAGGATAGGTACTGGTGAGGTACAGGATAGATACTGTGTGGTACTGGTGAGGTACAGAATTGATACTGGTGAGGTGCAGGATAAGTATTGTGAGGTACAGGATAGGTACTGGTGAGGTACAGGATAGGTACTGGTGAGGTACAGGATAGGTACTGGGGAGATACAAGATAGATACTGGAGAGGAATAGGATTGGTATGGGTGAGGTACAGGATACGTACTGGTGAGGTACAGGATAGGTACTGGTGAGGTACAGGATAGGTACTGATGAGGTACAGGATAGGTACTGGTGAGGTACAGGATAGATACTGGGAGGTACTAGTGAGGTACAGAATTGGTACTAGTGAGGAACAGGATAAGTATTTGTGAGGTACAGCATAGGTATTGGTGAGGTATAGGATAGGTACTGGCGAGGTAAAGGATAGGCACTGGTGAGGTACAGCATAAGTACAGAGAAGGCACAGGATAGGTACTGGTGAGGTACAGGATAGGTACTGGTGAAGTACAGGATACGTACTGGTGAGGTACAGGATAGGTACTGGTTAGGTGCAGGATAGGTGCTGAGGAAGTACATGATAGATACAGGATAGGTACTGGTGAGGTACAGGATAGATACTGGGTGGTACTGGTGAGGTACAGAATTGATACTGGTGAGGTGCAGGATAAGTATTGTGAGGTACAGGATAGGCACTGGTGAGGTACAGGAGAGGTACTGGTGAGGTACAGGATAGGTACTGGGGAGATACAGGATAGATACTGGGGAGGAATAGGATTGGTATGGGTGAGGTACAGGATACGTACTGGTGAGGTACAGGATAGGTACTGGTGAGGTACAGGATAGGAACTGGTGAGGTACAGGATAGATACTGAGAGGTACTAGTGAGGTACAGAACTGGTACTAGTGAAGAACAGGATAAGTATTTGTGAGGTACAGCATAGGTATTGGTGAGGTATAGGATAGGTACTGGCGAGGTAGAGGATAGGCACTGGTGAGGTACAGCATAAGTACAGAGAAGGCACAGGATAGGTACTGGTAAAGTACAGGATACGTACTGGTGAGGTACAGGATAGGTACTGGTTAGGTGCAGGATAGGTGCTGAGGAAGTACATGATAGATACAGGATTGGTACTGGTGAGGTACAGGATAGATACTGTGTGGTACTGGTGAGGTACAGAATTGATAGTAGTGAGGTGCAGGATAAGTATTGTGAGGTACAGCATAGGTACTGGCGAGGTACAGGATAGGTACTGGTGAGGTACAGGATAGGTACTGGAGAGATACAGGATAGATACTGGGGAGGAATAGGATTGGTATGGGTGAGGTACAGGATACGTACTGGTGAGGTACAGGATACGTACTGTTGAGGTAGAGGATAGGTACTGGTGAGGTACAGGATAGGTACTGATGAGGTACAGGATAGGTACTGGTGAGGTACAGGTTAGATACTGGGAGGTTCTAGTGAGGTACAGAATTGGTACTGGTGAGGAACAGGATAAGTATTTGTGACGTACAGCATAGGTATTGGTGAGGTATAGGATAGGTACTGGTGATGTAGAGGATTGGTACTCGGGAGGTACAGGATAGATACTGTTAGGGTACAGGATAGGTATGGGTGAGGTACAGGATAGGTACAGGATAGGTACTGGTGAGGTAGAGAATAGGTACAGGGGAGGTACAAGATAGATACTGGGGAGGTACAGCATATGCATGGGTGAGATACAGGATAGGTACTGGTGAGGTACAGGATAGGTACTGGTGAGGTTCAGGATAGATACTGGGGAGGTACAGGATAGGTGCTTCTAAGGTATAGGATAGGCAAAAGAATAGGAGTATCAATGGTTGGACAAGAATAGGTTATATCTAAAGGGATAAAGGGAGTGATGAAGATGCTTGAACGAGTGAAGATGATGGGGTGAGTGAATATGATGGGCATGAAGTTGATGAGTGAAAATGATGTGCCAGAAGATGGCGAGGTTTGTGAATATGATGGGGCGGTGAAGATGTGAGGATCGGTAAAGATGATGGGTTTGGAGTTGCTGATGACGTAAGTGAAGATGACGTAGATGGAAATGAAGAGATGGGCGAAGGTGATGAAGGTGAAGATTAAGGAGTAGGTGAAGATGATGGCGTGGGTGATGTTGATGTGGTAGGTGTGCATGATGGAGTAGGTAGAGTAACGGAGTAGGTTGAATATGTAGGTGAAAATGGTGTGGTAGAGTAGACGATATTAATGTGAGAATGATGGGAAAGTGAAGATAATGTGGAGATGATGGGGTAAATGAAGATGACTGTGTGGGTGAGAATGGTGCGGGTGAAGATGATAATGCGTGGGAAGTTGGTGAAGGTGATGGAACAAGAGATGATGAGGCGAGTGAGGATGGAGTGAGTGAAAATGGTGGCCTGGGTGAAAATGATTGGGTAGGTGAATATGACGGGCATGAAAATGATACGTTAGCCGAAAATAATGTGGGTGAAGGTAGAAGAATTTGTGAAAATGATAGTGTATGTGAAGATTGAGTAGGGTGACGATGATTGAATGGGTGAAGATAATAGAGTAGGTGGAAATGATGGGGCAAGTGAAGATGGAAGGGTAGATTTAGATGATGGTGTGGGTGAAGATGATGAGGGTGGGTGATGATTGTGGCGTGAGTAAAGATGGTAGGTGGGTGAAAATGATGGGGCTAGTTAATATAATGTACTGGGTGAAGATGATGGTGTGGGTGAAGATGATGGTGTGGGTGAAGAGGTGGTGTGGGTGAATATAATGGTGTGAGTGAAGATGATGGTGTGAGTGAAGATGAATATACGTATAAAGATGACAGTGTGGGTGAAGATGACGGTACTGGTGAAGATGATGGTACTGGTGAAGATGATGGTACTGGTGAAGATGGTGTTGGTGAAGATGATTGTGTGGGTGAAGATGGTGTTGGTGAAGATGACTGTGTGGGTGAAGATGGTGTGAGTGAAGATGATGGTATGGGTGAAGATGATGGTGTGGCTGAAGATGATGGGTTACTGAACATGTGAGTGAAGATGATGAGACAGGTGTAGATGATGGTGTTGGTGAAAGTGATGGCGTGGGTGAAAATGGCGGTGTGGGTGAAAATGATTGGGTGGTTGAAGATGATGGATGGCTGAAGATGGTGTGGGTGAAGATGATGGTGTGAGTGAAGATGATGGTGTGAGTGAAGATGATGAGGTGGCTGAAGATGGTGTGGTTGAAGATGATGGGGTGGCTGAAGATGATGGGGTGGCTGAAGATGATGGGGTGGCTGAAGATGATGGGGGTAGCTGAAGATGATGGGGGTAGCTGAAGATGATGGGGTATCTGAAGATGATGGGGGTACCTGAAGATGATGGGGTGGCTGAAGATGGTGTGGTGAAGATGACGGGGTAGCTGAAGATGATGGGGTAGCTGAAGATGATGGTGTGGTGAAGATGATGGGGTGGCTGAAGATGATGGGGTGGCTGAAGATGATGGGGTGGTTGAAGATGATGGGGGTAGCTGAAGATGATGGGGGTAGCTGAAGATGATGGGGGTAGCTGAAGATGATGGGGTGGCTGAAGTTGATGGGGTGGCTGAAGATGATGGGGTAGCTGAAGATGATGGGGTAGCTGAAGATGATGTGGTGAAGATGGTGTGGTTGAAGATGATGGGGTGGTTGAAGATGATGGGGTGGCTGAAGATGATGGGGTGGTTGAAGATGATGGGGTGGTTGAGGGTGATAATGTGGTTGATGATGATGGTGTGGGTGAAGATGATGCGATGGCTGATGGTGATGGTGTGGCTGAAGATGATGGAGTGGTTAAACGTAAATGGTGTTGCTGAAGATAATGCGGTAGTTGAAAGTGAATATGATAAAGCCATTGAAGATGAGGTAGGCGATGGAAAACGACAGAATAAGACAACAGTGGAGTAAATTACAGATGTAAGGCTAACCAAGAGAAGAAGGCGAGAGGGGTGACATGCGTGGGTACGGAATGCAGGCGGAGCAAGTCTCTGTACCAGGATATTTCAGGAGATGTAACAGGTAGTGCTGAAAGAAAGACACATTCATCACACATATACACACCCATAGTGTAGAAGAGACTGTGTGATGGTATCCTCTCAACTCCCATAAATCTATGTGATGCTGTTCTCTGAAATGCGGTAAATCTTTTTTTCAAGATTTTTGTATTCATGACCTTACGTCAGCGAAGGGTAGCGATACATTACTGCTGTGTGGATGATCCGTTCCTGTCTTCTCTGCATGCCAACGAGTATACGTTTTTTCTCTCTTGTCAATATGAGAAATATTGTATTCAGGTAGAACGTATTTTTGTGGTTGGTTTTTCTTGCGTCTTGGTATTGCACTGATCTTTTGCATGGGAATAAAGTGAACATACCAGAGAGAGACGGTCTGAATGAAACACACATACACACACACACACACATACACACACACACACACCACACACACACACACACGCACACACACACGCACACACACACACACACACACACACACACACACACACACACACACACACACACACACACATACATAGCCATCCATACATAGCTTTAAGCAGAGGTATGATAAAGCTTCACGGCTCAGTGAAGAGGCGGGGCCAGGAGCTCGGACTCGACCCCGCAACCTCAACTAGGTGAGTACACACGTGCGTGCGCGCGCGCGCGCACACACACACACACACACACACCCAGCAGCGATCAGTGAAGAGGCGGGGCCAGGAGCTATGAATCGACCCCTGCAACCACAAATAGGTGAGTACACACACACGCACACGCACACACACACACACACACACACACACACACACACACACACACACACACACACACACACACACACACACATAGAGTTGTAAGGCAGTGGAATAGCCTAGAAAATGACGTAGTGGAGGCAGGAACCATACACAGTTTTAAGACGAGGTTTGATAAAGCTCATGGAGCGGGGAGAGAGAGGGTCTAGTAGCAACCGGTGAAGAGGCGGGGCCAGGAGCTAGGACTCGACCCCTGCAACCACAAATAGGTGAGTACAAATAGGTGAGTACACACATACACACACACACACAGAAGTAGCACGCTGTGCGTGCACTACCCACAGTCTTCAATATATCCTTTGAAACTGGGCAACTACCTGAGGTATGGAAGACGACAAATGTAGTCCCCATGTTTAAGGAAGGTGACAGAAGCGAGGCATTAAGCTACAGACCAGTGTCTCTGACGTGTATAGTATGCAAAGTCA
This sequence comes from Cherax quadricarinatus, assembly GCF_026875155.1. Lineage (NCBI taxonomy): Eukaryota > Metazoa > Arthropoda > Malacostraca > Decapoda > Parastacidae > Cherax > Cherax quadricarinatus. Next base: position 9,150,972 of record NC_069473.1, read on the forward strand.
TAGAGGAGATTACCAGGAGGAGAGTGGTGGAGCACCTGGAACGAAACAAGTTTATAAACGACAACCAGCACGGATTCATGGAAGGAAAATCCTTTGTCACAAAACTTCTGGAGTTCTATGACAAGGTAACAGAAGTAAGACACGAGAGAGAAGGGTGGGTTGGTTGCATTTTCCTGGACTGCAAGAAGGTCTTTGACACAGTTCCTCACAGGAGATGAGTGCAGAAGCCGGAGGACCAGGCGCGTATAACAGGAAAGGCAATGCAATGGATAAGAGAATACTTGACAGGGAGGCAGCAACGAGTCATTGTACGTGATGAGGTATCACAGTATGCGCCTGTGACGAGCGGGGTCCCACAGGGGTCAGTCCTAGGACCAGTGCTATTTTTGATATATGTGAATGACATGATGGAAGGGATAGACTCGCAGTTAATGTGAAGTTAATGTGAAGAATTAAATCAGATGAGGATTAGGAAGGACTACAAAGAGACCTGGACAGGCTGGACACGTGGTTCAGCAACTGGCTTCTCGAATTCAACCTTGCCAAATGCAAAGTCATGAAGATTGGGGAAGGGCAAAGAAGACCGCAGACAGAGTATAGGCTAGGTGGACAAAGACTGCAAACCTCACTCAAGGAGAAAGATCTTGGGGTGACCATAACGCCGAGCACGTCTCCGGAGGCACACATCAACCAGATAACTGGTGCAGCATATGGGCGCCTGGCAAGCCTGAAAATAGCGTTCCGATACCTCAGTAAGGAATCGTTCAAGACACTGTACACTGTGTACGTCACGCCCATACTGGAGTATGCAGCACCATTTTGGAACCCACACCTGGTCAAGCACGCCAAGAAATTAGAGAAAGTACAAAGGTTTGCAACAAGGCTAGTTCCGGAGCTCAGGGGAATGTCCTACGAAGAAAGGTTGAAGGAAATCTGACTGACGACACTGGAGGACAGGAGAGTCAGGGGAGACATGATAACGACATACAAAATACTGCGTGGAATAGATAAGGTGGACTGAGACAGGATGTTCCAGAGATGGGACACAGAAACAAGGGGTCACAATTGGAAGCTGATGACTCAGACGAGTCACAGGGATGTTAGGAAGTATTTCTTCAGTAATAGAGTCGTCAGGAAGTGGAAAAGCCTAACAAGTGTGTAGTGGAGGCAGGAACCATACATAGCTCTAAGACGAGGTATAAACAGCTCAGGAAGCAGAGAGAGAGAGGACCTTGTAGCGAACAGTGAAGAGGCGGGGCCAGGAGCTGAATCTAGACCCCTGCAACCACAATTAGATGAGTACACACACACACACACACACACACACAAACAAGCGAACTAGATACCTCAAAGGCGATGGGATCGGTTAACATCTCTCCGTGGGTCCTGAAAGAGGGAGCAGAGGAGCTCTGTGTACCACTAACAACATTCAAAACAGGACGACTACCTGAAGTATGGAAGACAGCAAATGTAGTCCCAATTTTTAAAAAAGGAGACAGACACGCAGCATTAAACTAAAGACCAGTGTCACTTACATGTATAGTATGCAAAATCATGGAGAAGATTTTCATAAGAGTGATGGAACACCTAGAAAGGAATTAGTTTGTCAACGATAACCAGCACGGATTCAGGGACTGGAAATCCTGTGTCATAAACCTACTGGAGTTCTTTGACAAGGTGACAGCAGTAAGGGGTGGTAGATTACGTTTTCTTGGACTGAAAGAAGGCTTAACAAGTTTAATAAACCATTTTCTCTAAAACTCTCCACAAAAGTAATTTTCCTCATGTTTTCCTCTAAATTTGATCTAACATGTTTGAAAGTGTCAGTAAAAATGATATAGTATTCAATAATTGCCATAAAATAGGAAATACGCTTATCAGTAACAGTCAGAAAATAAGATAGTAACTGAAAACAGGTTTATAAAAGTTTTCTAAAATTGCAATTTGGTATTTACACTGAGGATTAACGAGATAAATAATTGCTGTTAATGGGTCAACTCTAAGAAAAATGGGGTTGTACACTTTCGGAAAAATCGAAAAAAAATCACCTGTGATCCAAAGTGAAATTCTATTCCTTGAATCAAGAGTACTTCAACATCAAGGCAACATCTCTCACCTTATAAGTGGAGAGTAAACTGAACACAAAAGATCTGTGAGAAATTATTGAACAAACTATGTTATAGTTCAGTATGTGTATTGCAAGACTCACAAGAGTGAGTGAGGGCAGGGAAAAAATAATCCATCACACAGATTGCAGCGACATACGAAAAAATAGTGTCCGATATGAGAGATACCATCGTGAATATTAACATGGAAGAAAGACAGTGAAAGCCTGACACTATCATGAAGTAATTGGATTAGTTCTGTGAAGCCTCATGCACTAACGTCTGCCTATGTGACCCGACTTAAATTTCATAAAATTTCCACTTGATATACAATTTAATTGTATTTAACGGTCGGGGCTGAGTGAGATCAGTCAGCTCTGAGTGAGATGTGAGTGGTATTGATCAATAACAACACTGCGACTAGCCAAGGACTCGAACCCATGCTGCTTTGGCCCGCCTCATGGTGAGAGAAAACACACGACGCTCTAAGCCACAGGACCACTCAATCCTGTAAGATTGACGCACCTAGCCAAGCTAGGTGTTTTACCCTCATCCGATGACATACAGTGGTGTGGGTGCCTCTTGAACTAATTTCATTCTATTCCCTGTTTGATGTACTAGCCCAACGAGCAGAATTTTATATTGTAACCACGAACGAGTGGTATTGATCAATAATAACACTGTGACTAGCCAAAGACTCGAACCCATGCGGGCTAAAGCAGCATGCGTTCAAGTCCTTGGAGCCCCTGGAATCCCAACTAGGTGAGTACACACACACGCACACACACACACCATAGTTGTGTATTCCTATGATGCACAAACACACACTCGGGCCCAGGAGCTGTGAATCGACACCTGCAACCACAATTACACACACACACACACACACACACACACACACACACACACACACACCACACACACACACACACACACACACAGAATCGTTCAGGACCCTGTACACCGTGTACGTTAGGCCCATATTGGAGTATGTGGCAACAGCCTGGAACCCACACCTAGCCAAGCACGTAAAGAAACTAGAGAAAGTGCAAAGGTTTGCAACAAGACTAGTCCCGGAGCTAAGAGGTATGTCCTACGAGGAGAGGTTAAGGGAAATCAACCTGACGACACTGGAGGACAGGAGAGATAGGGGGGACATGATAACGACATACAAAATACTGAGAGGAATTGACAAGGTGGACAAAGACAGGATGTTCCAGAGATGGGACACAGCAACAAAGGGACACAGTTGGAAGTTGAAGACACAGATGAATCACAAGGATGTTAGGAAGTATTTCTTCAGCCACAGAGCAGTCAGGAAGTGGAATAGTTTGGGAAGCGATGTAGTGGAGGCAGGATCCGTACATAGCTTTAAGCAGAGGTATGATAAAGCTCACGGTTCAGGGAGAGTGACCTAGTAGCGACCATTGAAGAAGCGGGGCCAGGAGCTTGGACTCGACCCCTGCAACCTCAACTAGGTGAGTACAACTAGATGAGTATACTCACACACACACACACACACACACGTGCGCGCGAGCAGGGAGGACCACAAAGGGATCTGGACAGGCTGCAAGCTTGGTCCAGCAACTGGCTCCTGAACTGAAGATTGGGGAAGACCAAAGAAGACCGCAGAGTACAGGTTAGGGGGGCCAAATACTGTAAAGCTCACCCAAGGAAAAGGATCACGGGGTGACTATAATACCAAGCACATCTGAGGCGTCAAACCATACCACGGGCGGGGATAGAACCCGCGATCAGAGAGTCTCAAAACTCCAAACCGTAGCGTTAGCCACTGGACCAGCTAGCCACAATAAGATTCGTCCAACTAGGTATATTTCTACACCATAGGAAGCCTAGCATAGGTTAGCATTACGATTTCGTGAGTCATGTTATCGGCTTTGAGGGGACCTGAGCTAGAGTTCGTCACGGCCACGCTAGCTGGAGATTCGTCTGTAAAAACTTGCATTTGTGGTCACAGTGGTGCCTATACTAACCTTCCTATGGTGTAGAAATATACCTAGTTGGACGAATCTTATTGTGGCTAGCTGGTCCAGTGGCTAACGCGACGGTCTGGAGTTTTGAGACTCTGATCGCGGGTTCTATCCCCGCCCGTGGTATGGTTTGTTTGCAATCGTGTCATTACGATTTCGCGAGTCCTGAGGCGTCCTTCAACCAAATAAGTGTTGCAGCATATGGGGGCCTGGAAAACCTAAGAACAGCGTTCCGACACCTCAGTAAGGAATCGTTCAAGACACTGTACACCGTGTATGCAGCAACAGTATGGAATTCACACCTGGTCAAGCACGTAAAGAAATGAGAGAAAGTGCAAAGGTTTTCAATAAGACTAGTCGCGGAGCTAAGGGGCATGTCCTACGAGGAGAGGTTAAGGGAAATCAAATTGACAGCACTGGAGGGCAGAAGGGATAGGGATGACATTATAACAACATATAAAATACTGAGAGCAATTGTCGAGGTGGATAGGGACAGGATGTTTCAGAGATGGGCCTCAGCAACAAGATGTCACAACTGGAAGTTGAAAACTCAGAGGAGTCACAGGGATGTTGGGAGCATTTCTTCAGTCATAGAGGTGCAGTTGTGTGGAGCAGGATTCGTACATAACTTTCAAAAGGGGTACGATAAAGCTCATGGAGCAGGGAGAGATTGGACGTGATAAGGACCAGCGAAGAGGCGGGGCCGGGAGCTGTGACTTGATCTCTGCAACCACAAATGAGTACAAATAGGTGAATACAACGCGCGCGCACACACATACGCGCGCCACCACACAACACACACACACACACACACACACACACACAACACACACACACCACACACCAACACAAGACAAGGGGGGACAAGGACAGGATGTTCCAGGGAGGGGACACAGAAACAAGAGGCCACAATTGGAAGTTGAAGACCAAATGAGTCAGAGGATAGTGGGGAAGTATTTCTTCAGTCATAGAGTTGTAAGGCAGGGGAATAGCCTAGAAATGACTTGTGGAGGCAGGAACAACACAGTTTTAAGAGGGGTTTTGTAAAGCTCATGGCGGGGGAGAGAGAGGGCCTAGTACAACCGGTAAAGAGGCGGGGCCAGGAGCTAGGACTGACCCCTGCAACCACAAAACAAATAGGTGAGTCACACACACACACACACACACACACACACACACACCACACACACACACCACACACACACACACACACACACACACACATCAGATGACCAAGTAGCTTCTCCCAGGCCACTGAGATGTACCGTTAAACTTTGGCTTCCCCGCGGGAGTGAAAGTGTCCGACAGAAACTTATGTAAAGTCCCAGGGAGGGTAGCTGTTTATCTGGCAAGTTTGGTGGCATGAACATGTGTCTGACCGAGACTCTGAAACACAAGTTGGTGGCTAGTGTATTTGGGAGGGATATTGCTAAACTAATTGGGAATTAAAATAAGCTCACTTACTGCAGACATTCCTTTAGACTAGGCTTCCGTTTTTCACGGTTCATTATATATTTACGGTAAATTCCGCAGGGGGCGAAAGTTTCCTAAGGTTTTGAGATGTGTTGTTAGTTTTTGAATTCATTCAACTACGGTACTGCGACTTTTATCCTTTTGTGTTGTTTTATTATCGAAGTCAGTTAGGTTAGGTTAATTATTATTATTATAATCAAAAAGAAGGCTAAGCCCCCAAGATACAGCGTGCAGGGTTTGGTTAAGTAAAGGGCGTCAGGGGAAAAGGAAAGGGTTTTCCCGACGCGGGGTTTGAGATGACCCGCCTTTTGGAGTTTTTTGGTCACTGACAAGGCCTTCCGCGGGCTTACCCTCCACCCTTAAAAAAATTAGGTTAATTTATGACCATTATAAGAAAAGTACCCTCAAAGTCATTGTTTCCCATCGCTTAATCAGGCAATAAAACATACTTATAACGGGAACCACTTTTTAAACAGGTATCTTTTTTGTTGGAAAGACACTATCAAAGTTAGGTATTTTATTTCGAAACGTTTCCCTACACAGTGGTTCTTCAGCGAGTACAGAAAAGTTGATAGAAGCAGAAATACTTGATGACGATGAAAACATCCTCCCCCTTAAAGTTTTGGGTGGTCAGCCCCTCAGTCTGGAGAAGAGCATTTTCCCATGGTATGAAACAAATTTCTGCTTCTATAACTTTTCTCTACTCGACGAAAACCTACTGTGTAGGCGAAACTTTTCGAAAAAAAGATCCAAAACTTTGCATATTTTTTACCAAACCCCCCCTGCGGGATTTTTATTCCTTTTTAAAGTTCAGGCATCTGGTTTATCAAAATCCTCAGCGAACTTTCAAAATTTCCCTTAATAAGTCCCCATTTAAAGAAATACGATTTTTTTTGGGAAACGGGGGAAAAACAATTCTTTTCCCCTTTACTCCCCACAGATTTTAAATTATTTAAAAATTTCTTTTTTTGTGCTTTTGTTCTGGAGAAAAGGTCGCAGTTTTTGTGGATGCGACGCTAAAGGAATTCTTTTCCAAAGCTCAAAAATCTTAAATGTTAGAACATTTTAAAAGGTATTTAAAAACCGACAGGTTTTTAGGTAAGACACAATACCGTCTTCAAGTATCTTCTGTTCTATCAACTTTTCTGTACTTGACTGAAGAAGCCACTGTGTAGGGGAAACGTTTTATAATAAAGTACCCCAATGTTGCATATGTGTCTTTCCTAACAACACCTCTTTGGTTAACTCACGAAAAAACATACTTGAAGTATTGATAAATTGTCGTTTAAATTCTAAAGATGTTTGTTATCCTTTCTCAGTCTTTTTAATAATTTTTTCCGTAATAATTTTTACGGTTTTAAAAAGCAGCGATGCCGTCCTTTTAAAGAAAATATTTTTAATTATATTTTTTTAAAATTTTTTTTTTTAAAAAGATTTTTTTTGGCTATAAAGCCTTGTTTTTAAATTTACACGCTATTAACCCTATTTGTCTCAAAAAGGAAAAATTTAAAATTCCAAAGTGTTTGGGAGGGATGTGACGACTATTTCTTTGTTTATCTGGAAGAGTCTTTGTGTTTCGTATGGATAACCAACAATTCAGGAAATTTTGCTTCCCCAGCAGGTTTCCCAACAAATACGGAGGTACTTATATAATGGAGAAAACTGAAGAAGTGCAGATTTTGATGCGTCACCTTAACTTTTTTCAGCTTGATCAACGCTAAACGATCACACTATTTTTTTCGGTATTGCATACCATTAACATAGCGATAATCGTACTTCAGGGTAGACAATTTCTATCATATTTTCATTCATTTAGCTGATCTTTGAGGCCACATTATAAACATCGCTTTAGCGTCACTATATAAACTGCATCACAGAAATTAGCGACCAGTCACAGCTCGATTAACAACTCAAGAAACGGACAGGATTAAAGTCATGGCATGGCAGTTCTAAAATTAACAAGCCAAACATGCATGGCAATGCGCCCTGCTGGTCTCAGAGGATTTATCCAACCTGATATATTTCTATTCACTTGGGAGGTTAGCATGGTACAGCACTATGACCACAACTGCAGGCATCTACGGACGAATCTCACACTAACAAGACCTGGTGAGAGCTAACTGTCAATGTCTCTGAAAAGGGTAATAACAGTATTGTAAGAAACTCAGGTAATAGACAGGACTCGACTCGTGAGAAAACATTCCTAAATTTAAAAAGATAGCTCTCTTCCTACTGTGCCATGTCGGCATGTTTACAGTGGTCTTACTTGTTCACAGTGGCGTCACATGCTGAGATGATTAGAAATGTTAAATTCGCTGAATATTCTTAGGCCGGCATGACTTAGCAGAGGAAGCATTTGACTGATAGGACTGCCTCGCTATCTGTCGAGTTCTGTCTGCTCCTTGAGGTTTCACAATTGCTTTAAGATATCACGAGTTATTGGTAAAGCCTGTTAAAGTACTGAAGCTAGATCTTGCCACGGCCAGGTTGGTATAAGGACTGTTCATAAAAGCCTGTATTTGCGGTCACAGTGGTGCCCAATGCTAATCTCCCTAGGGTGTAAAAATATACTTAAGTGGACGAATACTTCTTTTGTAAACGCTCATCACTTCGTCATGCAGTGAAGAGCGATGGCGGGGTGGTAATTTGATATCCCCAGCTGGGGATCTGTAAGTGATGCCAAGTTATTTTTCAAGCTTACAGTTTATTTCGTGAATCTTAATGCTAATATTTTACCAGTCTCTTCCTCGAAAAGTTCCATTATTTTGTGTTAGAATTCGTTAGTTAATCAACACTTGTACCAACATAGGACGAGGTTATTAGCTATTAGTAATGATGTTATAAGTATTATCACTGACACTGGCAAGTAATAATACTTGTAAAATAAAGCTTTAAACGATGCTGATACTTCTTCAAATCAAGAAAGAATTTTATTTTTTATTTTTGAAGTCTACCAGGCTAGGGTGATTATACCAACAAGTAACTTGAGTACAAACAAAAATATCTTACTTTAGCTCATAAAACTGCAATTCAAGCGAACACTAAATATATAGCATATACCCCTCTTGTTACATATAAACTTTTACTGGAGTATTTACACACTGTGACCACAGTGGTGTCTGTGCTAACCTTCCTATGGTGTAGAAATATACCTAGTTGGATGAATCTTATTGTGGCTAGCTGGTCCAGTGGCTAACACGACGGTCTGGAGTTTTGAGATTCTCTGACCGCGGGTTCAAGTCCCGCCCTCGGTATGGTTTGTTTGCAATCGTGTCATTACGATTTCGTGAGTCACGAAAGTAGAGTGTTACCAACACTCTTATATGGGTGTGAAGCTTGGATTGTGAAGAATGCAGCGAGAAGGCGGCTGGAGGCAGTGATGTCCTGTCCGAGGACAGTGTGTGGTGTGAATATTATGTACAAAATTTGGAGTGTGGAAATTAGGAAGTGTGGAGTTACTAAAAGTATTAGTCAGAGGGTTGAGGAGGGGTTGTTAAGATGGTTCAGACATGTAGAGAGAATGGAATGAAACAGAATGACTTCGAGAATGTATAAATCTATAGTGGAGGGAAGGCTTAGGAAAGGTTGGAGGGAAAGGGTAAAGGAGGTTTTGTCTGCGAGGGGCTTGGACTTCCAGCAAGCATGCGTGAGCGTGTTAGGAGTGAATGGAGACAAATAATTTTTAGGACTTGATGTTACTGTTGGAATGTGAGCAGGGTAATATTTATGGAGGAATTCAGCGAAACCTGAGTTCTGAAGATGAGAAGTACAGTGTTTGCACTCTGAAGGAGGGGTGTTAATGCTGCAGTTTTATAACTGTAGTGTAAGCGCGCCTCTGGCAAGACAGTGATGGAGTGAATGGTGGTGTAAGTTTTTCTTTTTCGGGCCACCCTGTATTGGTGGGAAACGGTCGATGTGTTAATAAATAAAATAACACACACACACACACACACAACACACACACACACACACACACACACACAACACACACACACACACACACACATATATATATATATAAATATATATATATAATATATATATATATATATATATAATATATTATGCAAAACAACCACTCTGAAAGAATAGAGAAATTACTGTTGAGTTTGAAGAAAATAACTCATTGCCTTTTCTAGATGTTTTAATTATTAAGGGTAATAATGAATTCAAATTTAAAATTTACAGAAAACCTACAAATAACTGTTCCTATGTCCACTATTATTCCTCGCATCAAAATACAGTCAAACTGTCTGTTTTCTCATCAATGTTTTTGAGAGCTTTACGAATTTGTAGTCCTGAGTTCATAGATGAGGAAATATCCAAAATTTATGAAATAGGTAATGATTTAAAATACCCAAGAAATGTAATTGATAAATCTTTTAAAGTTGCTAGAAATACTTTTTACAATCCAAAAAGGGACAACCAGCCTTATTCAACTAAAAATATGTTGGTTTCTCCCTTACCATGAAAACTTGGTTGATATGCCTTCTCTTCTTAAGACTTTTAATATTAAAGTTGTATTCAAAAATCTTGATACAGTAAAAAAACTTTGATAAAGAATTCCCCCCAAAATGCTGATGGATGTGTTTTATAAGATTCCTTGTAAAAATTGCGATAAAGTTTATTACGGTCAAACTGGTAAAAATCTCGAACTAAGATTAAAACCACATAAATATAGCATTAGAACTGGACAAGATTCCAATGCTCTATTTATTCATGTAAGAGATTTTAACCATCCAATTGATTTTCAAAAAGTTGAGAAAGTAATATCAAACAAGTCCATGGTAGACAGGAATATAATGAATCTTGTTTCATAAAAAGCAGGTTTGACAATAATATGAATATTTCCTTCGGTTTATAATAAATTAGATCCATTTATAATTAATAGAATTTGGGAAGAATTTAATAATAACACTGGACAAATAATAATTTTTAAATTTTCTTGGTAGAATAGTTTTGTGGTGAGTTGTGCAAAGGACCTATCCAAGTTGGGTCGGCGCGCGTCAGGTTTTTTAACCGTTGTGGATCCCGATAGTGAGGTGCTGGCCAGACCCCTTACATAGCTTCCTTGGATGCTTTACTTTCATAGTTCCTTGATAATGTGAGTAGTCACGAAAGCGCTTGGAATTTCTCTATTCTTTCAGAGTGGTTGTTTGCATATTCTGAAATCACCTGTTTGCTGTGATCTTATTGCATATATATATATATATATATATATATATATATATATATATATATATATTTAATATATATATAATAAATCCTGTCCTCGTATATATTCCAATAAGTGTATGTACACTTATTAATGTGTATGTTACAGAAAGTATATATCTCAAGGTGTATATACATCACTCAGTGTACTGTAAATGCATCTTTCTCTTGTATATACAAAGGTATATATAGATTTTGCATACATGCACCTGGTATTTTAATAATAATAATAGTAATAATAAAATAAATGCAAATATATATTAAAAATAATATTAATTATAATAATGATAATACTATTAAAACTAATAAGAAGAATATAAATTCCTAAGCAGTTATTGCTGCATAACAAGTACTTTGACCCTCTGACCTGGGACTATTACCAAAGTAACCTTCATGGGCAATATTTAGGTGTTTCACTCTGGTATCAGTGTTAACCCTGAGTTTGAGTAACTCTGCTGGAATTGAATGGCTTATGCTGGCGTAGCTACGGAAGCCAGAGTGAGGAACGCTTCACATGTACTGAAGTCACCCGTCTCGGGCTGACAAATTTCATTACCTCATAAGCGAAAACCATTTCGTGTGAGGGAACATGAAAGGGAGACATATCGAGATTTTATTCCTACAATGTGACATGTATTGATTTGGGTAGCAGTACTGCTGAGCTACTCAGTTTTGTTGAAAAAAAAAAAAAACTGTGTGTGTGTGTGTGTGTGTGTGTGTGTGTGTGTGTGTATGTGTGTGTATGTGTGTGTACTCACCTATTTGTGGTTGCAGGGGTCGAGTAATAGCTCCTGGCCCCGCCTCTTCACTGATTGCTACTAGGTCCTCTCTCTTCCTGCCCCATGAGCTTTATCATACCTCGCCTTAAAACTATGTATGGTTCCCGCCTCCACTACTTCACTTTCTAGGCCATTCCACGGCCTGACTACTCTATGACTGAAGAAATACTTTCTAACATCCCTTTGATTCATCTGAGTCTTCAACTTCCAATTGTGACCTCTTGTATCTGTGTCCCATCTCTGGAACATCCCGTCTTTGTCCACCTTGTCTATTCCGCGAAGTATTTTATATGTCGTTATCATATCTCCCCTGACCCTCCTGTCCTCCAGTGTCGTCAGGCCGATTTCCCTCAACCTTTCTTCGTAGGACAATCCCCGTAGCTCTGGGACTAGTCTTGTTGCAAACCTTTGCACCTTCTCTAATTTCTTGACGTGCTTGACTAGGTGTGGATTCCAAACTAGTGCTGCATACTCCAGTATGGACCTGACGTAGATGGTATACAGAGTCTTAAACGAATCCTTACTGAGGTATCGGAACGCTATCCGTAGGTTTGCCAGGCGCCCGTATGCTGCAGCAGTTATCTGATTGATGTGCGCCTCGGGAGATATGCTCGGTGTTATACTCACCCCCAGATCTTTTTCCTTGAGTGAAGTTTGCAGTCTTTGGCCATCTAAACTATATTGTGTCTGCGGTCTTCTTTGCCCTTCCCCAATCTTCATGACTTTGCATTTGGCAGGGTTAAATTCAAGGAGCCAGTTGCTGGACCAGGCTTGTAGCCTGTCCAGGTCTCTTTGTAGTCCTGCCTGATCCTCATCCGATTTGATTCTTCTCATTAACTTCACATCATCTGCAAACAAGGACACTTCTGAGTCTGTCCCTTCCGTTATGTCGTTCACATATACCAAGAACAGCACAGGTCCTAGGACTGACCCCTGTGGAACCCGCTTGTCACAGGCGCCCACTCTGACACCTCGTCACGTACCATGACTCGTTGTTGCCTCCCTGTCAGGTATTCTCTGATCCATTGCAGTGCCTTTCCTGTTATGTGTGCCTGATCCTCTAGCTTTTGCCGTAACCTCTTGTGAGGAACTGTGTCGAAGGCCTTCTTGCAGTCCAAAAAAATGCAGTCGATCCACCCCTCTCTCTCTTGTCTTACTTCTGTCACCTTATCATAAAACTCTAGTAGGTTTGTGACACTGGATTTTCCTTCCCTGAAACCGTGCTGGTTGTCAATTATACACTTGTTTCTTTCCAGGTGCTCCACCACTCTCCTCCTGATGATCTTCTCCATGACCTTACATACTATACACGTTAGTGATACAGGTCTGTAGTTTATTGCCTCATGTCTGTCTCCCTTTTTAAAAATTGGGACTACATTTGCCATGTTCCATACCTCGGGGAGTTGCCCAGTTTCAAATGATGTGTTGAAGATCTTTGTTAATGGTACACACAATATCTCTGCTCCCTCTTTAAGGACCCACGGAGAGATGTTGTCTGGTCCACCGCCTTTGAGGTGTCAAGTTCGCACAGCAGCTTCTTCACCTCCTCCTTGGTTATATGTATTTCATCCAGCACTTGCTGGTGCCCCCCCCCCTCGTTCTGATTTCCTGGAGTCCTACTGGTTTCCACTGTAAATACTTCTTTAAATCTCGTGTTGAGCTCCTGACATACCTCCCGGTCGTTTCTTGTGAATTCCCCATCACCCTTCCTCAGTCTGATTACCTGGTCCTTGACTGTTGTTTTTCCTCCTGATGTGGCTGTACAACAGCTTCGGATCAGTCTTGACTTTTGATGCTATGTCATTTTCATATTGTCGCTGAGCCTCCCTTCTTATCTGTGCATATTCGTTTCTGGCTCTTCGGCTAATCTTTTTGTTTTCCTGAGTTCTCTGTCTTCTGTACCTTTTCCATTCTCTAGTACACCTAGTTTTGCCTCCCTACACCTTTGGTGAACCAAGGAACTCGTTCTTTTCTTCCCTTATTTCTGTTTCCCTTGGAACAAACCTCTCCTCTGCCTCCTTGCATTTTGTTGCCACATAGTCCATCATTTCTTGTACTGGTTTTCCTGCAGTTCCCTCTCCCACAAAAATTTGTGGGGTGTGTGTGTGTGTGTGTGTGTGTGTGTGTGTGTGTGTGTGTGTGTGTTTATAAATATATATATATATATATATATAATATAAAAAATATATAATATATAATATATAAATTATATATAAATTATATATATATATATTAAATATTTTATATATATATTTTAAAATATATATATATAAAATTTTTATATATATATATATAATATAATATATATATTTTTAATATTTATATAATATTTATATATATATTTATATATATATATATATATATATATATAAAATATATATAAAATATATATACATATACAATATAAAAATATATATATATATATATATATATATATATAAATATATAATATATAATAAAAAATATATATATATATATATATATAAACATATTTATATATATATTTATATATAATTTATATATATATAAATATAATATATATATATATATATACATATACATATATATAATAAAATATACAAAACCCATATAAATAATATATATATATAAAATATTAATATATATATATATATATATATATATATATAAATATATAATATAAATATATATATATAAATATATATATAAATATGTATATATATATATATATATATTGTTTCTGATGAGGCAGTCAACCTGCGCTTTATGTCATTATTTGTTATCTATTATTAATTTACAGTGTTTCGTAAACTATAATTTGTTCTTTATAAATTATTCAGTGTCAAAGTAAGTTTTACAGTGACCCATCATAAAATATATTTCTCTCAGTCCATACAGTGTCTTTCAGAAACTATACTGTGCCCTTGACATTTGACGCAACCTAATGTACTTTCTGCCTCCTCTTCCTTATGCGTCTCCTCCTCCTCCTCCTCCTTCTTCTTCTCTTCCCTTCTCCTTTTCCTCCTCCTCCTCCTCCTCCCTCCTCCTCCTCCTCCTCCTCCTCCTCCTCCTCCACCTCCTTCTCCTTCTTCTTCTTCTCCTTCTCCTCCTCCTCCTCCTCCTCCTCCTTCTATTCCTTCGGCTCACTTAATATTTCATCAATTTCTTTTCTAATATCCAATTACGCATTTTTCCCTCTCTTCCCCTTCAACTTCCTTGCACTCATTACTCCTACTTCTTCTCCCCTCCTTTCCTTCCCCCTTCCCTCTGTCTCTCCCTTCTCCACCCTTCCATTATTCACTGATTCAGTAGCTGAATCGATCAACATCAGTTTGTCAGGTTGACCCCTGCCAAAACAATGTCTTCTCACCCCCTCGCCCTTCCTTCAACACCTATTCTCCCTTCGTGTCCTCTCCCCTCGAGCGCTCCCCTCCCCTTTTCTTTTCTTCCATCACGCTCTACACAATTCCTCCTCGTCCCCTTCCTCCTCGCCCCTTCCTCCTTGCCCCTTCCTCCTTGCCCCTTCCTCCTCGTCCCTTCCTCCTCGCCCCTTCCTCCTCGCCCCTTCCTACTCGACAATCTCCTCTTCTCTCTCTTTCACACATTTCCTTCCATGTACACTACGCTACTCTTCTCTAACATTATCCCCATTTCTCTTTTCTCTGGTATTATTCCCTATCCTTTCCTCTGATATTATTCCCTATCCTTTCCTCCTCTTCACAAAGGGTTACCCCATCACTATCCTCACACTATATAACTGTCCTCATAATATCACTATCATTACACTGTATCACTCCTCACACTGCATCACTCCTCTCACTACATCACTATCATCACACTGCATCACTCCTCACACTACATCACTATCATTACACTGCATCACTCCTCACACTACATCACTATCATCACTGCATCACTTTCTCACACTACGTCACTTTCATCACACTGCATCACTCCTCACACTACATCACTACATTACACTGCATCACTCCTCACACTACATCACTATCATCACTGCATCACTTCTACACACTACGTCACTTTCATCACACTGCATCACTCCTCACACTACAATCACTATCATTACACTGCATCACTCCCTCACACACATCACTATCATCACTGCATCACTTCTCACACTACGTCACTATCATCACACTGCATCACTCCTCACACTACGTCACTATCATCACACTGCATCACTCCTCACACTACGTCACTTTCATCACACTGCATCACTCCTCACACTACGTCACTTTCATCACACTGCATCACTCCTCACACTACATCACTATCATTACACTGCATCACTCCTCACACTACATCACTATCATCACTGCATCACTTCTCACACTACGTCACACTATCATCACACTGCATCACTCCTCACACTACGTCACTATCATCACACTGCATCACTCCTCACACTACGTCACTATCATCACACTGCATCACTCCTCACACTACGTCACTTTCATCACACTGCATCACTCCTCACACTACATCACTATCATCACTGCATCACTTCTCACACTACGTCACTTTCATCACACTGCATCACTCCTCACACTACATCACTATCATCACTGCATCACTTCTCACACTACGTCCACTATCATCACACTGCATCACTCCTCACACTACGTCACTATCATCACACTGCATCACTCCTCACACTACGTCACTTTCATCACACTGCATCACTCCTCACACTACGTCACTATCATCACACTGCATCACTCCTCACACTACGTCACTATCATCACACTGCATCACTCCTCACACTACGTCACTTTCATCACACTGCATCACTCCTCACACTACATCACTATCATCACTGCATCACTTCTCACACTACATCACTATCATCACTGCATCACTTCTCACACTACATCACTATCATCACTGCATCACATTCTCACACTACATCACTAATCATCACTGCATCACTTCTCACACTACATCACTATCA
Organism: Cherax quadricarinatus; assembly: GCF_026875155.1. Lineage (NCBI taxonomy): Eukaryota > Metazoa > Arthropoda > Malacostraca > Decapoda > Parastacidae > Cherax > Cherax quadricarinatus. Next base: position 9,167,485 of record NC_069473.1, read on the forward strand.
TCACTGCATCACTCCTCACACTACATCACTATCATTACACTGCATCACTCCTCACACTACATCACTATCATCACTGCATCACTTCTCACACTACATCACTATCATCACTGCATCACTCCTCACACTAACGTCACTATCATCACTTGCATCACTTCTCACACTACATCACTATCATCACTGCATCACATTCTCACACTACATCACTATCATCACTGCATCACTCCTCACACTACATCACTATCATCACACTGCATCACTCCTCACACACATCACTATCATCACTGCATCACTTCTCACACTACATCACTATCATCACACTGCATCACTCCCACACTACATCACTATCATCCACTGCATCACTCCTCACACACTACATCACTATCATCACACTGCATCACTCTCACACTACATCACTATCATCACACTGCATCACTCCTCACACTACATCACTATCATCACTGCATCACTTCTCACACTACATCACTATCATCACACTGCATCACTCCTCACACTACATCACTATCATCACTGCATCACTCCTCACACTACATCACTATCATCACACTGCATCACCCTCACACTACATCACTATCATCACTGCATCACTTCTCACACTACATCACTATCATCACACTGCATCACCTCCTCACACTACATCACTATCATCACTGCATCACTCCTCACCTACATCACTATCATCACACTGCATCACTCCTCACACTACATCACTATCATCACACTGCATCACTCCTCACACTACATCACTATCATCACACTGCATCACTCCTCACACTACATCACTATCATCACACTGCATCACTCCTCACACTACATCACTATCATCACACTGCATCACTCCTCACACTACATCACTATCATCACACTGCATCACTCCTCACACTATATCACTATCATCACTGCATCACTCCTCACACTACATCACTATCATCACTGCATCACTCCTCACACTAATATCACTATCATCACTGCATCACTCCTCACACATACACCACTATCATCACTGCATCACTCCTCACACTACATCACTATCATCACACTGCATCACTCCTCACACTACGTCACTATCATCACACTGCATCACTCCTCACACTACATCACTATCATCACACTGTCATCACTTCTCACACTACATCACTATCATCACTGCATCACTCCTCACACTACGTCACTATCATCACTGCATCACTCCTCACACTACATCACTATCATCACACTGCATCACTCCTCACACTACGTCACTATCATCACTGCATCACTCCTCACACTACATCACTATCATCACTGCATCACTCCTCACACTACATCACTATCATCACTGCATCACTCCTCACACTACATCACTATCATCACTGCATCACTCCTCACACTACGTCACTATCATCACACTGCATCACTCCTCACACTACATCACTATCATCACACTGCATCACTCCTCACACTACATCACTATCATCACTGCATCACTCCACACACTACATCACTATCATCACTGCATCACTCCTCACACTACATCACTATCATCACTGCATCACTCCTCACACATCACTATTATCACACTACATTATCACACTACATGACTATCACGCTACGTCACTCTCACACTATATAATTATCATTACATCGTCCTCCTCATACTCCTCCAGTATCCTCTATATTACACTTCGTCACTATCCTCACACTACACCACATTTCTTACACTATCACTATCCTCACTCTACATCACTGTGTTCCCACTATCGAAATATCTTCAAAATATAGCGTCTCATATTATTCCTTTGAGCTAGTTAATTAATATGGATTCCTTTTCCAGCAGTTCCTTTCACTTTCTTGGTATTGGTTCTTGTCGTTGTCTCTTTATTTGGCTCAAATTACCTTGTATTTTTTTTTTTCAAAATATTTCTTTATGTTATGTGAAAAATATTATCTTGTGTTTTCTGGGTTATTTTTTTTTTTTTTTGACCGTCTCTCTTTTTTATTCTGGTTACTTCATCATCTCTCATTATTATCACTTGTGATGTGGTGTTCCTTCTGTTGCTGTCTAGTTTGCTGTTGCTGTTTCTGTTTCGTGGTTGTCGGTAGGTATAATGTTTGTCATGAAACAGGACATGTATTTCCTGACGCTGGTCTTAGTCAAATGATGTCGCACAGCTGCAGCTTTTGGTCATTTGACTGAGACCTTCCACTGGATTGCCGGTCCACCCATTTAAAAATTACTTTTATGATTATAACCAGCTGGATGCAAGTATTTGTTCGCTGTTTATTATTTATTTTTTATTTTATTTTAATTTATCTTATTTCTAATTTGTTTTATTGTTTAAAGTAATAAATTATTCGAGTTTCGAACTGCTTTTAGCTGTTCGTAACCCGAGGTACCACTATATATAAATCCTCAGAATATAAGAACATAACATAAGAATGGAGGAACCCTGCAGAAGGCCTACTGGCCCATACAAGGCAGGTCCTTATCAAAACGACCTTTACCCAAAGCTACCCAAGAATTAACTCCCGTACCCAATGACACTAATCAAACCCAGCCCCTCCCACTCATATATTTGTCCAATCTCTTCTTAAAGCTACCCAAGGTCCTAGCCTCTATCACCCCACTGGGAAGATTGTTCCACACATCCACAACTCTGTTAGAAAACCAGTACTTACCTATGTCCTTTCTAAATCTAAATTTACCCAACTTAAATCCATTATTTCTGGTTCTTACCTGGTTCGACACCCTCACACTTGGTTCGACACCCTCAATATAGAATGACATAACCAATAAATGTCTGATAACGTAATGATTTTCACTGTATTAGACGTCCACCCAGAATTGGTCTTGAAGGAGATCCCGTTGGTGCTTCATATTTCTGTGTATATAAACTGTTATTAGAAGTATAGAAAGAATAATAAATTGCTAACTGAAGCCACTTTCATAAAATTTATATCAGCCCTTAACTAATAATATGTTTTCAAAATATACCATTAATACAGGTATCTGTAGCCTATTTTTTGTATAAATGTATTACATAACTAAAGGTATCAAAAAAATTGATAGAAATCCGAAAATAATAATGTTAAAATGTGGATAGGACGGGTTGGAGAAGTCTATAAATCTTTTGTGGACGGAAGGAGATGCAGTAGACGTAGATAAGAGGGTTAGAAGTAGATCGCGAATAAAGAAGGCGCTTAGGTAACCAGCGAACATCAATGCCAGTATTAAATCAGAGGGAAGGTGAGCAGCCTTTGAGATTTAACGTGCTGTTGGAGTGCGAGCAAGGTAATGTTTATAAAGGTCTTAATGGAAGCTGGTTAGCAGTACAAGAATTTTAAAGACTGGATGAACATTACCAGTACTTTGTAGTTTTCTTGTGAATGTTGCAGTTAGGTGGACCACCAGTTGATGCTGACACTTATGTCCAACAAAGACAAATGATACAGCATAACCTTAATAAAGTTTATGCTGTGTCATTTGTCTTTGTTAGACATAAATGTCAGTATCAACTGGTGGTCCACCTAATTGCAACATTCACAAGAAAATTGCAAAGTACTGGTAATGTTCCTCCAATCGTTTAACTCAAGTAGAGCTTTATCAAGTATTCTCTTATTGCTTTGGTGGAAATCGACCAATATGTTACAAATCTTATTTTGAAAATAAAAATATTGGTTACAGAGAGCACAATATTATTGTGGTTGGTACGGTAATGAATCTAAGGGATTTACTACCCACTGGCTGAGCTAATATCTTGGAGATTAAATTTGATTATACAGTGAAATGTCATGGAGTGAATCATGTAAACAAGGCAACCAAGCTGTTTGTTTTATTAAATTCTACTTTGCAGCAGCTCGACAGCAGCATAGGTTGCAAAATTCAGTATACAGAAGTTTGCATCTCGCCTCAAGATTGAAGAATGAGACACATTTAGTCTCAGACCGGACCGCGGGTGCGTTGACCCCTGAAACCCTCTCCTGGTAACTCCAGGTTCTTCAACTTCTCAGTTTTGTAAATCATTTACATCACACTTTGAGAAGGTACAACTCTCTTAAACTCCCAGTCCCCTTATCCCACTTATTATGATAGACTTTTGTACACATAAATAACAATAAAAGGCACAATACCGTGACTGGAACAATACACAAATAACCCGCACATAAAAGAGAGGAGCTTACGACGACGTTTCGGTCCGACTTGGACCATTTACAAAATCACACTAACGAAAAGGAGAGCAGGATGGGTATGTATAGGCAGAAAGTGGTAGTAGTAGTAGTAGTAGTTGTTGTTGTTGTAGTGGTAGTAATGGAGGGAAGGAAGTAGTAGTGGGGAGGTAGTAAGAGAAGGAGGGGCCAGCCTATACATACCCATTCCTCTCTTCTTTTCGTTAGTGACTTTGTAAATGGCCCAAGTCGGACCGAAATGTCGTTGTAAGCTCCTCTCTTCTATGTGCGGGTTATTTGTGTCTTGTACACATGTTTCACGTGTTCATCAACTTGTCGGAATTAATATGAATATATTCTTATTGTGGACAGAGTAAAGGACAATGGAACGCGAATCCTAGCACCGCGACTAAGGCTAATTGGACCTGTCATTAGAGGAGAGCCTCCGCCACCGGAAAGTTGATGGTGACTCTTTTGTTATGTACAAGACAATTGTTCTCCAGATCACCCATTTGGTCGTACGTTGTAGACAGCAAAAATACATATATTACACTACGTCAGCGGTAGCTATCAACAGTCTCACCCTGGCTGTAATTTTGTCAAGGATATCCCTCCATCAGCGATCAATTATTCTTCAAATAATTCTAGTGTGGAAAATTTCTCATAAAATACGAACACAAGATAAATCAAATTAATTGGCTAAATGGAAACTGGTCCGCAGCAGACTTCAACGTCACACTATTTTCTGTGACTTTCTCTTGATAAAACAGCGCAGACTAAGAATATTTTTAGGATTTTTGGAATTAAAATGCGCGAAAATTAGGAATATCTTAGAAATCTGGTATTTCGGTGCCTTATTCCATTCAAGGAAGCTTTGTTGTTGCTGGTGAAGGGTGTTTCATCCAAGGAACTGGACGTTACCCTATTGCCTCCCATTCCTCAGACATAGTATGACCTCTACGGGTTATGTACTTCCTAATGATTATAAGTATAATCTGGGACTAACTGCCCGAGATCCTTTAGTATTGAACATCAAACAACCGATGATTCACTACATAAGTTGTACCTTCAGAGAAAAAATATTTTAAGTGCCTTGGAAATGTGTCTCAAAGAAGGAATCACATTCACCATCACTTCTTCATTAGCTTTCATGCCGGAGTTATTTCCAGTCAAGGTACAGTAGCCCGACGAAGGAATCTCACTGTCACTGACTTATTAGCGTGCTTGCCAGAAACATTTCCCATCACGAAAGAATGGTCCAAAGAAGGAATCTCACTATCACTCACTTATTACCGTGCCTACCAGAAGCATTTCCCATCAATGAAAGGTACTTCAAGGCAATAATTTCACCATTGCTGATTCATGAACTTTCTTGCCAGAAGTTAGTGGACATCACAACTCGAACGACCTTCAGAATGCCTTAAACAGAGTTTATAAATGGACTGTATGATTTATACGCTGAGGCTGAACCAGTAGTCCCCATCCTTTTAGTACGAAAAACTAATTTAAAATGACAAATTTAAACGAGGGTCGCATTTTATCATTTTTATGAATAATAAAAATAATATTTTGTAATTGTTGACACTGTGTGGTGTGGAATCTACATAAAAGCGAATTCGTAATTTCATGTGAGGGCCACATCCATTTCCTACATCCATTCCCTCCACCTCTTCCTTCCACCTCTTCCCTCCAACTCTTCCCTCCAACTTATCCCTCCACCTTATCCCTCGACGTTATCCCTCCACCTCTTCCCTCCACCTCTTCCCTCCTTTCACTGTCCTTCGCTATGGTGCCAGTATAGAACACAATTTATTTACTTTTTTCGTACCAATCATAAACCTCTCCAATAATTTCGTACTGTACCCTCATTTTTTATGCTATACAGTACCATAAAATATATCACGTAATTTCGTACATTTTTCACTCTTTTAACGAAATGTATTTTCAGAACTGAGTGAAGTAAATATTTATACCTTCGTTGGCTTTTGTGGACAGATGAACACTAAACAATAGACACTAAAGAGCTATTATTTTTTGCCAGTTTTACGAATGGCTTTTAGTTGACCATGAAACTTCGAAATAGTAACGTCACACACACACACACACACACACACACACACACACACACACACACACACACACACGAGGCGACACAGCAACACGGGGTCACAATTGGAAGTTGAAGACTCAGATGAGTCAAAGGGATGTTAGGAAGTATTTCTTCAGTCATAGAGTTGTAAGGCAGTGGAATAGTCTAGCATGTGAGGTAGTGGAGGCAGGAACCATACATAGCTTTAAGACGAGGTATGATAAAACTCATGGAGCAGGGAGAGAGAGGACCTAGTAGCGATCAGTGAAGAGGCGGGGCCAGGAGCTGAGTCTCGACCCCTGAAAACACAATTAGGTGAATTGGGTGAGTAAACAGGTGATGAGGCTGAGGTGGCATTTTTTCGGAGAATTGGGAATTACGTAAGTGACAAAGTACGACTAATCAAACTGACCATTGCATCAGAAATGGCATTTGACCCGATCTAGAGAAGGAACCCACTGTTGTGAGGGGCCGAAAGTTATCAAGTGTAACTCAACCAGGACAGAATGATACAGGAGCTGAGGAAGTAATTAAGATTGAGTCGAAGGCAGGAGGAAGAACCTGTGAACACAGCGACAGCTGCAGAAGCTTCTTCAGGAAGTCATCATGCTCATTACCACCGTGTGGAAACTCTGCCTCAGGGAGTCACCATGCTCAGCACTACAGTGTGGAAGGTCTTCCTCAGGGTGTCACCATGCTCAACACCACCGCGTGTGGAAGCTTTATCTCAGGGAGTCACCATGCTCAGCACCACCGTGCGGAAGCCCTACCTCAGTGGTAACAAGAAGTTCCAACACCTCGTCCCTAAAACACAATAACTCGGAACAAACCACGCTCTGCCCCCATCCACCCTCACCTACACCACATTTCTCAGCACCATCCAGTGCAGGATCTTTCCTTACACCTCCACTATCCCAATTTTAACCTCTTTCCCCTTACCCCCACCTTCACCCACATCCACAGTTTCACCCCCATACCAGTGCAAGATCCACATCCTACAAATGACCATTATCCTCAGTCCCAACATCCACCTTCCCCTTTACCAAACCCTTCCCTCGACACATGGATATTAACCAGAACGGGGCACAAAAACCTGAGCACATTCGCAGAAAGGAAACAAAGTATGGGATACTAATGTAGATGGGATAAAAATGTAAAAATGATGAATGGAAAAACAGTATAGAGACATCCCCAGACACTGTAGCAAAATCAAAGACCAAATTCACGTATGTCAATACAGATGTGGGTTTTCTAGGAGTAGCGTTGCTGATCAGGAACCAGTGGATTTTTGAGATGAACGGAATAAATAAAGAAGTGTCGAATGACTACACAGTAGAGACATACACAACTTGGAGATCAGCTGATAAAAGCAGTGATGTACAACTCACCACTCAACAGCAGATGACCAAGATAAAAATGCGAGGAAAATAAAAGGACAATGGTGTGCACAATAGCAGAGTTAGCTGACAGACCCCACATGGTCAATGCAAAAGTACTAATTACGGGAGTCCTCAACCACACTCAAACAGACTGGGAAAGTCTGGAGCCACGCGGAGGACCAGTAACATTGTAACATTGAGAGCTAAGATAGTGGTGATTGGTGATGGAACCCTTAAGCGTCAGCATATCAGGGACACAACTAGGAAGAGATGAAGGGTGAACCAGCGAGGCTTGACTTTGTGTTCATCCCAAGTGACTCTGATGTAGGGGCTGCTAGCCGCTTGGTGATAGCAACTATACTTTTTAAAAGGGTAGAATTGTAAGCCGGTAGAAGACCTCGGTCAGATGACCAAAAGCTCCTGTGACTAAGACCCTTTTACCTGACGAGTCTTACCTAACTTAAACTGCCTTCTCTCACCAGCTTCTACGAAGTTTCATCCATTTCTGAAATCTTGTGAATTTCACTCTACGGTCAAGGCTGGCAGTTTGGGAGTGAATAATATTTTGTCTATATTTTCGTACCTGAAAAAAATACTGTACTGTATCTTACTGTATCTTAACTGTATCTTAAAATTTTCTTTTGATGTTTGAATTATACGATAAGTTGAAGAATGAGACACCCATTGCAACGGTTGGGAATCTTTATTACGGATACGTATCGCCAGCCTGTGGCTTTTTCAATCCAATACAGAGAAGAACGGTGGAAAATGACGAATTTGATGTAATCAGTCTCTCATCCTGGAGTCTATATGATCAGTCCATCAAAAAAAGCAAGTGTATAACTTATTATTAGCTGTGGTCACTAAACTCTTTACCAGACACCTTTTTCGTTGGTATAAACCTTGGTAACTCATACCGACAAACTGGTTTAAAAAGACACGTAAGCAAACACTAGGACATATTAGAAAACGTTTCGGTCCTGGGACCTTGATCACTTCTTAAAAGACAGTTATATATTTGGGGAGAGTTGGGCATGAGTGACACATGGTGACCTAAAGAATGCCACATTAGGATAAAGAAAGTTAGACAATAGGATCATGTGACTCCTGTCTTGCCTGGTTGAGTATCATGTATGCTAATATTTTCTTTTAAATTTTGTAATTTGCAGTATTATGTTCCATGGTGTCACCAGACCCCATTGCCTACCTGTCCTCATCCCAATGTGGCTTTCTTCAGGTCACCATGTATCGCTCACACCTCACTCATCTGTGTGTGTTAGAATTGATCGAGGTCCCACGACCAAAACACCTGTGTTTTTAAACCTTGTTCGCTGAGTGCCAGAGATATACGAGAACGTTATTTGCCAACGGCTGCGGTGGAAATTACCAGTACATTCTGTGTATTGGTCTCAATAACGACCTCTGTTAGGACCATTCAGTGGTAGAAGGTGTTTTATTGCCGGGTATTTATGTTTATTGTGGCTATTGTTCGTTTATTTCCTCAGAGACAATATTGTCCAGAAGAACGAAAAGGCACAATATAGCTACTGGAACAATACACAAATAACCTGCACATAGCAGAAAGAAGCTCACGACATTGTAAATGGTCCAGGTCGGAATGAAAGGTCGTCGGAAGCCTCTCTCTGTACTATATGCGGGTTATTTTTGTATTATGAAAAAGTTCTGAAGCGTACTTGATGACAGTAACATCAGCCATACAGAACATAAGAACATAAGAACATAAGAAAGGAGGAACACTGCAGGAGGCCTGCTGGCCCATACTAGGCAGGTCCTTTACAATTCATCCCACTAACAAAACATTTGCCCAACCCAATTTTCAATGCCACCCAAGAAATAAGCTCTGATGTGAAAGTCCCACTCAAATCCAACCCCTCCCACTCATGTACTTATCCAACCTAGATTTGAAACTACCCAAAGTCCTAGCCTCAATAACCCAACTAGGTAGACTGTTCCACTCATCAACTACCCTATTTCCAAACCAATACTTTCCTATGCCCCTTTCTAAATCTAAACTTATCTAATTTAAATCCATTACTGCGCGTTCTCTCTTGGAGAGACATCCTCAAGACCTTATTAATATCCCCTTTATTAATACCTATCTTCCACTTATACACTTCGATCAGTTCTCCCCTCATTCTTCGTCTAACAAGTGAATGTAACTTAAGAGTCTTCAATCTTTTCTTCATAAGGAAGATTTCTGATGCTATGTATTAATTTAGTTCATCCTACGCTGAATGTTTTCTAACGAATTTATGTCCATTTTGTAATACGGAGACCAGAACTGAGCTGCATAATCAAGGTGAGGCCTTACTAATGATGTATAAAGCTGCAGTATGACTCTGGACTTCTGTTGCTTACACTTCTTGATATAAATCCCAGTAATCTATTTGCCTTATTACGTACGCTTAGGCATTGCTGTCTTGGTTTAAGGTTGCTGCTCACCATAACCCCCAAGTCCTTTTCGCAATCTGTATGGCTAAGTTCTACATCATTTTAATTTATAAGTACTAGGGTTATGGGCACTCCCAAGCTTCAGAACCTTGCATTTATCTACATTGAACTGCATCTGCCACTTTTCTGACCAAGAATAGAGTTTGTTTAAATCCTCCTGAAGTTCCCTAACATCTACGTTTGAATCAATTATCCTACCTATCTTTGTGTCATCGGCGAATTTGCTCATATCACTAGTAATTCCCTCATCAAGATCATTGATATATTATAAACAACAACGGGCCCAAGACTGATCCCTGTGGAACGCCACTTGTTTACAGATCCCACTCGGATTTAAACCCCATTTATGGACACTCTCTGCTTCCTGTCAGTGAGCCATGACTCGATCCACGAGAGCACTTTTCCCCCAATGCCATGAGCTGCCACTTTCTTTAACAGTCTATGGTGCGGAACTCTATCAAAAGCCTTACTAAAATCTAAGTAAATAATATCAAATTTCTTTATTGTGGTCAACAGCCTCAAAAGCTTTACTGAAGAAAGTTAATAATTAGTTAGACAAGACCGGCCTCTTGTGAATCCATGCTGAGTATCATTAATCAAGCTATGCTTATCGAGATGGCTTCTTATAATCTCAGCTATAATTGACTCTAGTAATTTGCCTACAATTGAGGTCGGCTTATTGGGCGGTAATTTGACTGTAACGACTTGTCCCCTGTTTAAAAATAGGAGTTACATTAGCCATCTTCCACATATCAGACACTACACCTGTTGAAGAGATAAATTAAAAATATTAGTTAATTGGTTCACAGAGTTCCATTTTGCATTCCTTAAGAACCCTTGAAAAAACCTCATCAGGACCCGGCGACTTTTTTTGCTTCAGTCTGTCTATCTGCCTAAACAACCATCTCACTAGTGACTGTGATGTTACATAATTTATCTAATTCTAGCCCACTGTAAAAAATTAATTACGGGAATATTGTCAGTGTCTTCCTGTGTAAAAACTGAGAGAAAATAATATTTTAAAATCAAGCACATTTCATTCTCATTGTCAGTAAGGTGCCCATAGTTTATTTTTAAGGGGACCTATCTTATCTCTAACTTTTGTTCTATAGACCTGAAAAAACTTTTTGGGTTAGTTTTAGAATCCCTAGCAACTTTAATTTCATAGTCCCTTTTAGCTTTTCTTATCCCCTTTTTTAATGTCCCTCTCAATGTCAATATACTGATTCATAAGATGACCTCACCTCTTTTGATACGCCTATAAATTCCTTTCTTATGCCCTAGTAGATATTTGAGCCTATTATTCATCCATTTTGGGTCATTTCTATTTGATCTAATTTCCTTATATGGGATAAACGCTCTTTGAGCAGCATGTATAGTGTTCAGAAAACTGTCATATTGATAGCTCTCTTCGTTACCCCAGTCAACAGATGATAAGTGTTCTCTAAGCCCATCGTAATCTGCTAAGCGAAAATCTGGGACTGTTACTGAGTTTATCGCTACTATCGTACTTCCATTCAATGCTAAATGTTAATTGATTGTGGTCGCTAGCACCCAGTTCCTCTGAAATTTCTAAATTATTAACAAGGGATTCATTGTTTGCCATAACTAAGTCAAGCAGGTTATTTCCCCTTGTAGGTTCTGTCACAAACTGCTTCAAAAAACAATCCTGAAATACTTCTAAGAAGTCGTACGATTCTAAATTCCCAGTCAAGAAATTCCAATCAACATGACTAAAGTTAAAGTCTCCTAAAATTACTACATTATCGTGCCTTGTGGCCTTAACAATTTCCTCCCATAGTAGTTTTCCCTTGGTCCCTATCTAAGTTAGGGGACGGTATATCACTCCTAAAATCAGTTTTTTTATGCCCCTCTGAAAATTCTATCCAAACAGACTCTGTATGTGTTACTTCAGACTTAATACCCGTTTTTATGCAACAGTTCAAGCGATCTCGGACATACAATGCCACCCCACCCCCCTCCCAATACTTCTATCTTCTTGGAACAATTTAAAACCCTGAAAATGACATTCCGCAGGCATGTCCCGACTTTTTGAATTAAACCACGTCTCAGTTAAGGCAAATACATCAATGTTACCTACACTAGCAACTAATCTCAACTCGTCCATCTTATTCCTAGCACTACGGCAATTAGCATAATAAACATTGAAAAGACTCTCCCTTTTTCTTTACCCTTCCTGCTCATTTCTATTTTTCTACTAAACCTATTACTGTCCTATCACCCAAGGTCCCTGGCTTTTCAATATCCCATCTCGTTCTTATTATTACTAGTTCCCTAGAACTCGTAATATTACTACACTGGGACTTCACTGTTTTCCTGCCAAAACCCATACCACTAAACTATTCCTAGTTTAAAGTCCTAACTGCTCCCTCCACTGCAGTTGCCAGTGCTCCCACCCCACACCTAGATAAGTGAACCCCATCCCTAGCATACATGTCATTTCTGCCATAGAAGAGGTCCCAGTTGTCAATGAATGTTACCGCATTTTCCCCTTTCAGTATTTGTCCAGCCAGCAATTGACACCAATTGCCCTGGACAACCATTCATTTCCAACTCCCCTCCTTGGCAAAATACCACATATGAGAGGGTTCCCACCCTTACCGCATTATTCCGTTGTGCCAGCCTCACCACTACCTCTCCCACCCTCTCCTCTTCCCACTACCGCTCCAACCCCTCTCCTCTTCCCACTACGTCTCCCACCCCTCTCCTCTTACCACTACCTCTCCCACCCCTCTCCTCTTCCCACTACCTCTCCAACCCCTCTCCTCTTCCCACTACCTCTCCAACCCCACTCCTCTTCCCACTACCTCTCCCACCCCTCTCCTTTTCCCACTCCCTCTCCCACTACTTCTCTTCCCATTCCCTCTCCCACCCAACTCCTCTTCCCACTCCCTCTCCCACACCTCTCTTCTTCCCACTCCCTCTTCCACTTCTCTTCCCTCTCCCCACCCCTCTCCTCTTCCCATTCCCTCTCCCACCCGTCTCCTCTTCCCACTCCCTCTTCCACTTCTCTTTTCCCTCTCCCACCCTCTCCTCTTCCCACTCCCTCTTCCACTTCTCTCCCTCTCCCACCCCTCTCCTCTTCCCATTCCCTCTTCCACCCCTTTCTCTTCCCATCCCTCTCCCACCCCTCTCCTCTTCCCACTCCCGTCCCACCCCTCTCCTCTTCCCACTCTGCCACTTCTCTTCCCACTCCCTCTCCCACCTCTCTCCTCTCCCACTCCCTCTCCCACCCCTCTCCTCTTCCCACTCCCTCTCCCACCCCTCTCCTCTTCCCTCTCCCTGTCCCACCCCTCTCCTCTTCCCACTCTGCCACTTCTCTTCCCACTCCCTCTTCCACCCCTCTCCTCTTTCCACTCTCCTCCATCTATTACCTCTCCCCCTTTCTTTACCCTACGAAAACAGTGTAATATAATTATGCAAATTTTTGATAAGCAATGTTTTTATTTTGCACCGGAACTAACCTGACGTCCACAGTTTGGCAAAAATACACATAAAACGTAATTTATCTAAGCTTTTGAAGAATTTAACTATATTGAGCTATTTTTTGTGAGGGACTGAGGGTTAATTCTCAGTCATTTATAATCGTAAATTCTAGAGGAAAAAAATTAATTTTAATTGTAGGTTTCAGTAACTTTTTTGTTTTCTACTGTCTCTCTCTCTCTCTCTCTCTCTCTCTTCCTCTCCCCCTCTCTCTCTCTCTCTCATCACTTCCTCCCCTCCTCCTCTCTCCCCCTTCTCTCTCTTTCTCTCTCTCTCACTCTCTTTATACAAGGTTTTTACAAGGTTAGGTGTAGGTTCTCTCTTTATTCAGGGTTTTACAAGTTATAATTAGGGTTCTCTCTCTCTCTCTCCTCTCCGTCTCTCTTCTCTCTCTCCTCTCTCTCTCTCTTCTCTCTCCTCTCTCTCTCTCCTCTCTCTCTCTCTCTCTCTCTCTCCTCTTCTTCTCTCTCTCTCTCCTCTCTCCTCTCTCTCTCTCTCCTCTCTCTCTCTCTCTCCCCTCCTCTCTCTCTCTCCTCATCTTTTCTCATCTCTCTCCTCTCTCTCTCCATCTCTTAACACAGGGTTTTACATGGTTTAGGTTTAGGGTTCTCTCTCTCTCTCCTCTCTCTCTCTCTCTCTCTCTCCTCTCTCTCCTCTTCTCTCTCTCTCTCTCTTTCTTCCCCCTCTCTCTTTTCTCTCTCTCTCTCACTCTCTTTTATACAAGGTTTTACAAGGTTAGGTGTAGGTTCTCTCTTTATTCAGGGTTTTACAAGGTTATAATTAGGGCTCTCTCTCTCTCTCTCTCCTCCCCATCTCCCCTCTCTCCTCTCTCCTCCTCTCTCCTCTCTCCTCTCTCATCTCTCCTCTCCTCTCTCTCTCCTCTCTCTCTCTCTCTCTCTCTCTCTCTTTCTCTCTCTCTCTCTTTCCTCTCCTCCTCTCCTCTTTCTCTCTCTCTCTCCTCTCACTCTCTTTATACAAGGTTTTACAAGGTTAGGTGTAGGGTTCTCTCTTTATTCAGGGTTTTACAAGGTTATAATTAGGGCTCTCTCTCTCTCTCTCTTTTTCTCTCTCTCTCCTCTCTCTCCCCTTTTTTTATCTCTCTCTCCCCCTCCCCTTTCTCTCTCTCTCCCCCCTTTCTCCTCTCTCTTCTTTTCCTCTCTTCTTTCTCTCTCTTCTCTCTCTCACTCTCTTTATACAGGTTTTACAAGGTTAGGTGTAGGGTTCTCTCTTTATTCAGGGTTTTCAAGGTTATAATTAGGGCTCTCTCTCTCTCTCTCTCTCTCTTCTCTCTCTCTCTCTCTCCTCTCCCCTCCTCTCTCTCTTTCTCTCTCTCTCTCTTTCTCTCTTCCTCTTTCTCCCCTCTCTCTTTCCTCTTTTCTTCTCCTTTCCCCTTTCTTTCTCTCTTTTCCTCTCTTTTCTCTCTCTCTCTCTCTTCACTCTCTTTATTACAAGGTTTTAAACAAGGTTAGGTGTAGGGTTCTCTCTTTATTCAGGGTTTTAAAAGGTTTAAATTAGGGCCTCTTTTCTCTCTATTCTCTCTCTTCTCTCCCCCTCTCTCTCTCCCCTCTCTTCTCTCTCTTTTCTCTCTCCCCTCTCTCTCTCTCTCTCCCCTCTTTCTTCCCCTCTCTCTCTCTCCCCCTCTCCTCTATCTTTATACAATTTTTTTAAAAGGGTTTTAGGTGTAGGGTTCTCTCTTTATTCAGGGTTTTACAAGGTTATAATTAGGGCTCTCTCTCTCTCTCTCTCTCTCTCTCTCTCTCTCTCTCTCTCTCTCTCTCTCTAACATACAGTAAGATTCACCTTTAAGGTAAAATAACTTACTTCACATACCTGATGTTTATACTTTGTTGTTTATCCTTTAAGTTATATTACTTTATTTTTTACTCTCTTCATGTTTCTCGTTTCAGTAGAAGAATGGTGTTTATTCCTGCACTGACTCCGTCTAGTGACAGTTTTCTGCGGGGGATGTCGCGTGCGATTGACAGGCTGTTACTGACTCGCGTGGGATGACACTGTCTACATGACTTTCGCGTAGTGATAGCTGTCTACGACTTCCGTGGGATGACAGCTGTCTACTGACTCTCACGGGGGATGACAGCTGTTTCTGACTCCCGGGGGATGGACGGGCTGTCACTGACCCTCACGGGGGATGACAGCTGTCTACTGACTTTCGGTGAGTTTGATAGCTGTCTACGACTCTCAGGGGGATGACAGCTGTCTAGACTTTCGCGTAGTTGATAAGCTTTTGACTGACTCTCCCCGGGGGATGAAGCTGTCTACTGACTTCTCACGGGGATGACAGCTGTTTCCTGTTCACGGGGATGACAGCTGTCTACTGACTCTCACGGGGGATGACAGCTGTCTACTGACTTTCGCGTGAGTTGATAGCTGTCTACTGACTCTCACGGGGGATGACAGCTGTCTACTGACTTTCGCGTGAGTTGATAGCTGTCTACTGACTTTCACGTGGGATGACAGCTGTCTACTGACTCTCACGGGGGATAACAGCTGTTTACCGACTCTCACGGGGGATGACAGCTGTCTACTGACTCTCACGGGGGATGACAGCTGTCTACTGACTTTCGCGTGAGTTGATAGCTGTCTACTGACTCTCACGGGGGATGACAGCTGTCTACTGACTTTCGCGTGAGTTGATAGCTGTCTACTGACTCTCACGGGGGATGACAGCTGTCTACTGACTCTCACGGGGGATGACAGCTGTCTACTGACTCTCACGGGGGATGACAGCTGCCCTACTGACTTTCGCGGGGAGTTGATAGCTGTCTACTGACTCTCACGGGGGATGACAGCTGTCTACTAAACTCTCACGGGGATGACAGCTGTTTTACTGACTCTCACGGGGATGACAGCTGTCAAACTGACTCTCAGGGGGATGACAGCTGTCTACTGACTTTCGCGTGAGTTGATAGCTGTCTACTGACTCTCACGGGGGATGACAGCTGTCTACTGACTTTCGCGTGAGTTGATAGCTGTCTACTGACTCTCACGGGGGATGACAGCTGTTTACTGACTCTCAAGGGGATGACAGCTGTCTACTGACTCTCACGGGGGATGACAGCTGTTTACTGACTCTCAAGGGGGATGAAAAGCTGTCTACTAGACTCTCAGGGGGGAAAGGGACAGCTTTTCTACTCACTTTCGCGTGAGTTGATAGCTGTCTACTGACTCTCACGGGGGATGACAGCTGTCTACTGACTTTCGCGTGAGTTGATAGCTGTCTACTGACTCTCACGGGGGATGACAGCTGTCTACTGACTCTCACGGGGGATGACAGCTGTCTACTGACTCTCACGGGGGATGACAGCTGTCTACTGACTCTCACGGGGATGACAGCTGCTACTAAACTTTCGCGGAGTTGATAGCTGTCTACTGACTCTCACGGGGGATGACAGCTGTCTACTGACTCTCACGGGGGATGACAGCTGTCTACTGACTCTCACGGGGGATGACAGCTGTCTACTGACTCTCACGGGGGATGACAGCTGTCTACTGACTTTCGCGTGAGTTGATAGCTGTCTACTGACTCTCACGGGGGATGACAGCTGTCTACTGACTCTCACGGGGGATGACAGCTCTTTACTGACTCTCACGGGGGATGAAAGCTGTCTACTGACTCTCACGGGGGATGACAGCTGTCTACTGACTTTCGCGTGAGCTGATAGCTGTCTACTGACTCTCATGGGGGATGACAGCTGTCTACTGACTTTCGCGTGAGTTGATAGCTGTCTACTGACTCTCACGGGGGATGACAGCTGTCTACTGACTCTCACGGGGGATGACAGCTGTCTACTGACTCTCACGGGGGATGACAGCTGTCTACTGACTTTCGCGTGAGTTGATAGCTGTCTACGACCTCATGGGGGATGACCGTCTACTGACTCTCACGGGGATGACAGCTGTCTACTTACTCTCACGGGGAGGGACAGCTGTCTACTGACTCTCACGGGGGATGACAGCTGTCTACGACTCTCACGGGGGAGACAGCTGTCTACTGACTCTCAGGGGGGTGAACAGCTGTCTACTGACTCTCACGGGGGATGACAGCTGTCTACTGACTCTCACGGGGATGACAGCTGTCTACTGACTCTCACGGGGGGATGACAGCTGTCTACTGACTCTCACGGGGCATGACAGCTGTCTACTGACTCTCACGGGGGATGACAGCTGTCTACTGACTCTCACGGGGGATGACAGCTGTCTACTGACTCTCACGGGGGATGAAAGCTGTTTACTGACTCTCACGGGGGATGACAGCTGTTTACTGACTCTCACGGGGGATGACAGCTGTTTACTGACTCTCACGGGGGATGACAGCTGTTTACTGACTCTACGGGGGTTTGACAGCTGTTTACTGACTCTCACGGGGGATGACAGCTGTTTTACTGACTCTCACGGGGGATGACAGCTGTTTACGGGACTCTCACGGGGGATGACAGCTGTCTACTGACTCTCAGGGGGGAAATGACAGCTGTCTACTGACTTTCAGGGGGGAAATGACAGCTGTTTACTGACTCTCACGGGGGATGACAGCTGTTTACTGACTCTCACGGGGGATGACAGCTGTTTACTGACTCTCACGGGGGATGACAGCTGTCTACTGACTCTCACGGGGGATGACAGCTGTTTACTGACTCTCACGGGGGATGACAGCTGTCTACTGACTCTCACGGGGGATGACAGCTGTTTACTGACTCTCACGGGGGATGACAGCTGTCTACTGACTCTCACGGGGGATGACAGCTGTCTACTGACTCTCACGGGGGATGACAGCTGTCTACTGACTCTACGGGGGATGACAGCTTTTTTACTGACTCTCACGGGGGATGACAGCTGTTTACTGACTCCACGGGGGATGACAAGCTGTTTAACTGACTCTCACGGGGGATGACAGCTGTTTACTGACTCTCACGGGGGATGACAGCTGTTTACTGACTCGCACGGGGGATGACAGCTGTCTTCTGACTCTCACGGGGGATGACAGCTGTCTACTGACTCTCACGGGGGATGACAGCTGTTTACTGACTCTCACGGGGGATACAGCTGTTTACTGACTCTCACGGGGGATGACAGCTGTCTACTGACTCTCACGGGGGATGACAGCTGTCTACTGACTCTCACGGGGGATGACAGCTGTTTACTGACTCACGGGGGATGACAGCTGTCTACTGACTCTCACGGGGGATGACAGCTGTTTACTGACTCTCACGGGGGATGACAGCTGTCTACTGACTCTCACGGGGGATGACAGCTGTTTACTGACTCTCACGGGGGATGACAGCTGTCTACTGACTCTCACGGGGGATGACAGCTGTCTACTGACTCTCACGGGGGATGACAGCTGTTTACTGACTCTCACGGGGGATGACAGCTGTCTACTGACTCTCACGGGGGATGACAGCTGTCTACTGACTCTCACGGGGGATGACAGCTGTCTACTGACTCTCACGGGGGATGACAGCTGTCTACTGACTCTCACGGGGGATGACTGCTTTCTACTGACTCTCACGGGGGATGACAGCTGTCTACTGACTCTCACGGGGGATGACTGCTTTCAAACTGACTCTCACGGGGGATGACAGCTGTCTACTGACTCTCACGGGGGATGACTGCTTTCTACTGACTCTCACGGGGGATGACAGCTACCTTCGGCATCCTAAATGTCATTCTGCCGACAGTAGAAATAAATACGCACACGTTGCAAAATCAAATTTTATTGGTCGGGGTTTCGCTGTGTGTAGAGGGCGAAACGTTGCCCTAGAAAAAGGCAGTATGTTCTGCTGCATGTATCTTTGATTCACCAGCCTCTTGTGACCGAAGTTGCGTCAGGTCTGAAATATTGGGCCTACCAGTGACTATGCTCTCATCTGCTTCACCTGACGTTACTATATAAGCGCCAGGATCCTTGCTTCTGCTTCAGAATCTCCACGACTATGGTGCTCTTCGCACCTACTCCTAGGTTGAGGGACTGATTACCTCATCTTCTGTACATAGTTCTACTGTCTTCAAGTTATTTCCTAGAATTTGTATCTTCCACTGGGGAATCCCGCCTACCAGTGAATATGCCCTCGTCTGCTTCACCGCTTCACCTGACGTTACTATATAAGCGCCAGGATTCTTGCTTCTGCTTCAGAATCTCCACGACTATGGTGCTCTTCGCACCTGCTCCTAGGTTGAGGGACTGATTACCTCATCTTCTGTACATAGTTCTACTGTCTTCAAGTTATGTCCTAGAATTTGTATTGATAAAGCCACTGGATGGCGAAACGTCTACAATAAAGATACCCAGATGTTGCACATTTGTCCCTTTAAATTTTATCATAATATTGGGAATGTCTACCTTTTAAAAAAAGTATCTACGTCTCAATGGTGTTGTAGCAGCTGCTGTAATTCATAAGTGTTTATGACGTCTCTGTTTCGGTCTTGAGGACCACCAAGAAGGTATCCACCCATTTCATTAGCCCAACCCCTTCTACCTCAATTTATGCGCAAGGGCTAGTGCAGAGTGACGCATAATATTCCACGTAATTAAATTATACAAACATCTGGGACAAAGAGAGAGAGAAGCTTTTTAAGGCTTTTCGCTCCAACTTGGACTAATATAAAGGCTAGTCGAAAAGAAACGTCGCCGTAAGTTTCTCTCTTTCCTATAAAGCGGCTATTTGTGTATTGTTACAGTCCGGTATTAAAACCTTTTTGTTCTTATTAAATATTAGTAGCGAAGATCTGAAACGGTTTCTGAAGTTTTTTTTCCCCCTTACTTCATCAGAAACAAATCCGGGAATGGTCAGAAAAAAGTTTCTCAAGGCGTTCCTGAAATTGCAGTATTATCGTAAACCCAAATTTACTAAACTAACGAAATGCATTTGGTGATTGTGAGAGATGAAAGAGCCTTTGTCTTTTCTCATATGCTCAGTCCCCTCTACCTCAATGCGTGCGAAAGGAATAGTGCAGAGTAAAGCAAAAGTTCCTAATGCAGTTAAAGGTCAGTGTTTATCTTTTCCTTCCATTAAAAATATTCTGCAAGTCATGGAAACTAAAAGATTTCCCATTTTCTTCAATAAAAAATGGCAAGTCAGCACAGACACATTCATAAATCAATTTGAACCTTCTACTTGTTAGAAGGCACGAGCTCACACATTCAGGTCAGTGTTTCGATCCCCGGTACGGCTGGAAATATTGGGCGTGTTTCTTTAAGGCACTTGCTGTCCCTGTTCACTTAGCAGTAGATTAGGTACTCGGGTGTTAGTCAACTGGTGTGGGTCGCATCCTGGGGACAAAAATAACCTAAGTTACCAGAACTTCTTGTATAGCATATAACTGATGTCAGCTATGGTCTGTATAAGTTGTATCATATACAAGTAGAATTTATTATTATTATTATTATTATTATTATTATTATTATTTTTATTATTATTATTATTATTTTTATTATTATTATTATTATTATTATTATTATTATTATTTTTATTATTATTATTATTATTATTATTATTATTATTATTATTATTATTATTTTTATTATTATTGTTATTTTTATTATTATTTTTTATTATTATTATTATTATTATTATTATTATTATTATTATTATTATTATTTTATTATTTTTATTTTTATTATTATTATTATTATTATTATTATTTTATTATTATTATTATTATTATTGCAAATGCACTGATATCCGAAAATTCATTCAAATTTGCAAATTTGAAAATAATTGAAATCAGGCATCACGCATTATCACACGCAAACCAGCACTAAATTATGTTAATCTTATCACCTTCGTGTGTTAGTGTGACTTGTAAATAGCTCAGGTCGGACCGAAACGTCGTCATTAGCTTCCCTCTTCTATGTGCGGGTTATGTGTGTATCATCAGATATGCTGGAAAAGTAATACACCAGCTTCTCAGGTTTGAAGCCAATCACAAGAGCCATTCTTAGGTCAATGCACCAAAAATTAATCTAATAAATGTGGAAAAATACAAACGTTCACAACCTAGAATCATTATTAAGCTTCTTTCAATTAATTTTTTTTTAACCCTTTCGGAAGATTTGTTATCCAGTTATCATATAATAATAATAA
The DNA here is from genome assembly GCF_026875155.1 of Cherax quadricarinatus. NCBI lineage: Eukaryota > Metazoa > Arthropoda > Malacostraca > Decapoda > Parastacidae > Cherax > Cherax quadricarinatus. The sequence goes on from NC_069473.1 coordinate 9,189,195, forward strand.
TAATAATAATAATAATAATAATAAATAAATATCAGAATGATATATTGTTTGTACAGAGAGAGTGATAATTACTTGCGCATGCAGGAAGCTCGTGGTTATTCTTAGTTATGTAGAACATTTCTAACATTTCCAAATTTGTTGAAAAGAATACTTATGTATAGTTCAGGACGTGTATTAAAGGTGACGTATCACCACGAGTGACTTCTTCAGTCCTAATACAGAGATAACTTAGGAAACGAGTATATAGAATGGCAGGAGTCAGGTGAAAGGTCGCATGGGTAGCAGCAGTAGTAGTAGTGATGAATGGTTTGAAAAACCGACAAGTTGAAGATTGAGACACTTTTGCAACATATGGGAATCTTTATTCAGTAAACGTTTCGCCACACAGTGGCTTCATCAGTCCAATTCAAAGTAGAAAGGCGCAAGGAGAGGAGGAGTTTGAAGTAATCAGTCCCGGAGTCGATGTGTTCAGTCCATCAATCTTCATTCTACAAGATTGATGGACTGAACACATCGACTCCAGGCTGAGGGACTGATTACCTCAAACTCCTCCTCTCCTTACGCCTTTCTACTTTGTATCGGACTGATGAAGCCACTGTGTGGCGAAACGTTTCCTGAATAAAGATTCCCATATGTTGCATAAGTGTCTCAATCTTCAGCAGTAGTAGTAGTAGTCGAAGTTGTGTTAGTAATTGTGATGAGACCACTACTTCAACTACTACTACTAATACTACTACTTCAACTACTACTACTACTAATACTACTACTAATACTACTACTTCAACTACTACTACTACTACTACTTCAACTACTACTACTACTACTACTTCAACTACTACTACTAATACTACTACTTCAACTACTACTACTACTAATACTACTACTAATACTACTACTTCAACTACTACTACTAATACTACTACTTCACTACTACTACTACTAATACTACTACTAATACTACTACTTCAACTACTACTACTACTACTACTTCAACTACTACTACTAATACTACTACTTCAACTACTACTACTACTAATACTACTACTAATACTACTACTTCAACTACTACTACTAATACTACTTCAACTACTACTACTACTACTAATACTACTACTTCAACTACTACTACTACTAATACTACTACTAATACTACTACTTCAACTACTACTACTACTAATACTACTACTTCAACTACTACTACTACTACTACTACTAATACTACTACTTCAACTACTACTACTACTACTACTACTACTACTACTACTACTACTACTACTACTACTACTACTACTATACTACTACTTCAGCTACTACTACTACTACTACTAATACTACTACTTCAGCTACTACTACTACTACTACTAATACTACTACTTCAACTACTACTACTACTACTACTACTAATACTACTACTTCAGCTACTACTACTACTACTACTAATACTACTACTTCAGCTACTACTACTACTACTACTAATACTACTACTTCAACTACTACTACTACTACTACTACTAATACTACTACTTCAGCTACTACTACTACTACTACTAATACTACTACTTCAGCTACTACTACTACTAATACTACTACTTCAACTACTACTACTACTAATACTACTACTTCAACTACTACTACTACTAATACTACTACTTCAACTACTACTACTACTACTACTACTAATACTACTACTTCAGCTACTACTACTACTACTACTAATACTACTACTTCAACTACTACTACTACTACTACTACTAATACTACTACTTCAGCTACTACTACTACTACTACTAATACTACTACTTCAACTACTACTACTACTACTACTACTAATACTACTACTTCAGCTACTACTACTACTACTACTAATACTACTACTTCAGCTACTACTACTACTACTACTAATACTACTACTTCAACTACTACTACTACTACTACTACTAATACTACTACTTCAGCTACTACTACTACTAATACTACTACATTAACTACTACTACTATTACCCAAGCGACATATCACCTGACTCCTGTCATTATATATACCTGTTTCTTAGTTATCTCTGTATTAGGACTGAAGAAGTCACTCGCGGCGAAACGTTTCCTTTAATAAATGTCCTGAACTGTACAAAATTGTCGTTTCCCACACATTGTCGGTATTACTATACCATTTCTCAAATCCAAATTTAACTATGTTCGTGAACTGGCAAATTTGCACATATATCATTAACATTAAACTCTGAAGATTTAGTCCTTTTTATAACACGCGTCAGTTATTAAAGATTGTAGCCTTTAGGAAAAGGCATATGCCATTTATTTCACGGTAATAATATTCCATTTAAATAATTTAAGTGGCAAATTATTAATTACATGGCTTACTCTTCTTGGGGGAATTGAAAATTCCCACAAAAAACGACACCATGCCTAACCCTTCTAGGGTGGGTAGGTGCCTGAGGCCCGGCCTTTACTCATAAGACGGTCATTCCCTTACCCCCCCTTGGGGCGGGGATGGCAGACCAGAGAGGCCAGCTTGTGGCTAGGCCTGGGGACATTGGCCCCAAAGATAAAAGAGGTACTTGTGCCTCCCCCATGGGAACTTAGGTCTCAGACACCCCCCTAAAGAGGGAGTAAAGGGCCCGGGGGCCACCACTTGGAAAAGGCCCGGGGCCCGGGAGAATCCCCGGCGAATATTTAATAAAAAATAATTCCCACCGATTATCTTGTTAGGGAAACCCCTTTTCCGGGTTCCTAAGTGATTAAAACTTTCGAAACCCTCTAACGTTTTGGCTTTTTCAACAAGGCTGAGAGGATGTTAAATAGGTAGTTGTAAATTTGCCAAATTAATGTGTAAAAAGTATGTTTTTTTTTTTCTCTGGCCCGATCATTTCCCGGAAAATTAAAATGGAAAAATTTGTTTTTGCCCGGCGTAAATTTTTTAAAGACTGGTCTTAGAACAGGAAACTATCAATAAATTTTCTTTAAGGAAGGGTCATGTATCAGCATACCCAATAGTTAAAAAAAAAAAATTTTAAAAATCAAGCGATAATTTTTATGGAAAGTATTTCTCTCTCTCTCTTTTCCCTCTCTCCCTCTCTCTCTCTCTCTCCCTCTCTCTCTCTCTCTCTCTCTCTACACAGGGCTAGACAAGGTTGGGTTAAAGGACCCTTTTTTATTGACAAGTTTTTACAATTAAAGGATTCTAAACTTAATTGACAACTAAGAACTGTTACCTACATCAGCCCCTTTGAAAGCATTTTATTGTTATGAAACAACAATAGGGAAAAAAGAATTGGAGCCATCTGTGGGCCAACTTTTCAATTTGATAACTACTTTATCCGTTGACTCATTATGCTTACAAGGTTTTTCCATACTACATCCGGGGGAAAAATTAATCCAGATAAAAATAGTTCTGGAGAAGGGTAAACCAGAGTGAAGTTGCTCTTTCTGCCCGTTTTTGGGGTATAGAAGCTTGCTTCACGCTGCCCCGAAGTGGATCCAAGTGGGGTTTTTTGAAAATTTTGACCTTGTACATAACAGTAAGGGCCACCCACATCCGCCTGTTTTTGAAGGCTCTGCGAAAAGCAGTCTATCCGGGTTTTTGTCTCGTCTCTCCCTGTCTTCTGTCTGTCTGTCTGTCTGTCTGTCTCTCTCTCTCCTCCTCCTTCCTCTCTCTCTTTTCCCCTCTCTCTCTCTCTCTTTTCTCTCTCCTCCAAAAGCTTTATTATATGCCATTTCAAAGTCCAAAATTTAAATGAAAGGCCCCCCTTTCCTTACAATATTGTTTGTTTATATGCTTCAATGTTAACACTTGGGCCTCACATCCTTATCCTTCCTGAAACCCTTTTTTTTTATCAGGGGTTTCTTTTTTTTTTTGTTTTTTTTTTTAATTCCTTTTGTAATAACTCAACTTATTTCTCAAAAATTCTTACACTAATTTCTTTTTCGACTTTTTCCAAAAACAAAGGGGAAATATTCGTGCTCTTGCCAAACCCCAAAGGCAACTTTTTGCCCCTTTTGCATTATTTTAAAAAAATGAGCACCCCTCAAGAATATATTTTTCCCCCCTCTTTTATATTTCTTCTTTATCCCATCTATCTCTTTTTTCCCCTAACTGTCCATGGCTTTCCTCCCACACTTGGCCCCCTTCCCACTCTTTCAAGATGTTATACCTCCTTTTCTTATCCAGTAGCAGTAATAGTAGTAGTAATAGTAGGGGTAATAAGAGTAACGTTTACACATCAAGTGAAATGTTTTCCAAAACTGGACCTGAATTGTTGAGCAGTGTAGAAACGCTGCCTCCATCTCTTTAACATAAACCTCCCATAAAAAAATTTTCAAAACCCATGTCTATTTTAAAAGCTCTCCCCCTTGTTTTTTAAAAGTTAAAAACATTTCTTTCCCTAGGGTTTTTGTACTTATTCTCTCATTTCCCAAAAATGTTATCGTTCCCCAAAAAAAAAAATTTTCTTAGAAACTCCCCCACTCTCTCATTGCTCTCGTTTTACACTCCCCTCGTTATTCTAACCTTCTAAGCCTTCTTTACCCTCCCCCCCGTATATTACTTTTTTTTGCTTCGTTTAAAAACTGCCAGTGATAAATGGTTTGGAAAACCCACAAGTTTTGAAGATTGAGACACTTATGCAAATTGGGAATCTTTATTTAGGAAAGTTTCGCCCACAGTGGCTATTGATGGATAACACATCGACCCAGGACGATTCCCAAACTCCCCCTCCCTTCACTTCGCTTTGTATCGGACTGATGAAGCCACTGTGTGGCGAAAGTTTTCCTGAATAAAGATTCCCTTGTTCATAAGTTTTAGTCTTCAAAGAATGTCATATGCTAAATTTTCCCCCCTAATCACTACCTTTACCTCGCCATTCCCAAAAAAAAGCAAAAATATATAAAATAATAAAATAATAATAAATAATAATAATAATAATAATGCAACCTTTTCTTTCTAACCACCCTCTTTACCTCGTCATTCCATAATAATAATAATAATAATAATAATAATAATAATTATTATTATTATTATAACGAATACATTGATTACAATAATATTTACGTATATGTACATATATAATGGTATGTGATAGTCGTCTTTCGAAGAAAAAGTTACAAAGATTTATCTCACCAAGTCACTGAAGCAGAAATACCATAACAGAATCAACTATGCTGTGGTTCATGGGACCAGTCGAGTGGCTCTTCACACGAGATAACTTTTATATCAACCTTTTCCAAATGAACGCCGTATCATCATGTACTATCATATACTCACTGACTCTTAGTGTTGTTGTTATTTATAAGTGAAGTAAAATCTCGCAAAAATTTTCGGTGTCTGACATAGTTACATTAGTTTGATGTTGCTGGCCACCCTACAACTTTTCCTTTAATATAACTTGTTACAGAATATGACTTCCACAAACTGGACCAACTTTCCCAGTAGAAGGGAGCGTGATGAGAGGCTAGATGGTCCACAAACCTTTGTTGATTAACGGGTTAGATAGATTTTTTTTACTGTCACCGCCAGATGTGACCTAGTTCTTGTGACTGTTATTCATTAATGGTGTACATCTGCAACTGAGACATTGTTTTTTGGTGCAGAAATAGGCTAAAAGTAAGGTTTTCTTAATTGTTGTGACAAATCCTTTCACTCGGTCTTCAACCAGGAACTGCAAGACCTCAGACCCATTCTTCATAAAGTAAATTTTGTTCTATTTATCTCCCTTCCAAATAGCCCTGCACTAGACTTTCCGCACCTGTCGACTTGCTTGTTTAAAAAAGCTTTTAATTTGTCCTCAGCAAACTTTGTGATCATCTACTGTTTCTTCGTGTAAACAAATTCACTGGTTAGATATTTGTTGTTTTTATATTTTATGATGTTAGAATTGAAATTCTTTTAATGTATAGTAAGCTACACCAAGATAATATAATCTAAATTAATGTAAAGAGAAAATTATGCTGCTCTCCAAAATGTTGGGAAATTAATTAACAGTGTGCTCAAAATACCGACTTTATTTTGCATGGTTCTCTTAATTGTTTAAAACAGGAAGATCTTTTACCCGAGGAGGAAAAGGTTTGGAGACGTGTTTCTGCTCTACTAGCTTAACTTCATGTCCCAGTGGAAAAAAAAAGTAAGACTATTATAAAGCTCTGTGGTAGCGCCTTTGGTACACAACCAAAAAACCCTGGTTCAGTTCCGGGTTGGGTGGGGACGGCAACCCACACCAGCTGCCTCTGTTCACCTAACAGTTTATGACTGAGACACTTATGCAACATATGGGAATCTTTATTGAGGAAACGTATCGCCACACAGTGGCTTCATCAGTCCAATACAAAGAAAAACTGTGTAAAGATAGGAGACGACTGAGGTAATCAGTCCCTCGGCCTGGAATCGATGTGTTCAATCCATCAAACTTGCAGAAAGTACAGTATATATGGACTTGAGTGTCAGTCAACTGTTGTGGGCGGCATCGTGAAGGAGGTAGACTGACTACCTTTGACAGGGCTGGTTCTTGAAATCAGGCGAGAGGAAGGTAACAGTTTTTTACGTTATGAAGTCAACGGCTGGTGGATGGGAATGGGAATGGGTGGTTATGATGAGTTGCCTTGTATGGGCCAGTAGACCTGCTGCAGTGTTCCTCCATTTATATGTTCTTCTATTTTCTGTTATTTTTTTCCCTTTACTCCAGTACAAAAAAAAATCGTTTATAAATTAAAGTATTTCCTAAGAAAACCATGTTAAATCAGTTTAATTTCATTTATATGTTATCGATTATTTTACCTGGGTAATTCTCAACCATAATTATAAATGATAAATCAGATTATTTTTCAGTCTGTCACAATGGCCGTTTATATTTATAAATACCATATTAACGTGGTGCAAGACGATGAGAATTGATTTAATCTATTTGTAAACTGAAAAGAATTATTATTATTATTATTATTATTATTATTATTATTATTATTATTGTTGTTGTTGTTGTTGTTGTTGTTGTTGTTATATATGAATCACTAAACCCGCCTTGATCATATCAGCACAAGTAGTGGTGATAGCTTGATCCTTGGCCCAATATTCCCGATAGAGAGAAAGGCTAATTAATCTTCTAGTCAGGCTTTTCCTATAAGCTAAGTAAAAGACTTTAAACTAACTTCAAATAAGAGAGCAATTAAGCATGAACCTTCGCTGACCAAAATGTTCTAAATTCTCTGATTTTGATGGATGACTGGAGCCCCTCCATTGATCCATCGAAATCTCTTTCCAGCTCATTCTGTTGTCCCAGTGGCCAGGCTCCTCTCTCCCTGCTCTCCACCCTATGACGCAACTCATCAAGGTGAACCCACCACTGGCTCTTTTCCACTGCATCTGGGCGCCACCAAAGCAGCAAACTTTTATCGTAAGTCAGCAAGAGTGGCGACTTGTTAGGAGAGTTCCAGATACCCTAGCGGAGGGGGGAGAGAGAGAGAGAGAGAGAGAGAGAGAGAGAGAGAGAGAGAGAGAGAGAGATGCGACCAAGGCTCACTTTGAGTAAAAATGTAGGAGGTAGTGAGAGTCAGATTTAAGCTCAAACTCATCGTGTTAGTGACTTTTTTTTTAAAGAAAGTAGCATGAAGATACTTAATCCATGATTAAGTCTTCATGATTCTTTGATTTTCACGTGTTAAACAATCGCGCTCTGTCAACTTTTCGATACTTTTGAATATCTTATAGGCGTCAGTTTAAATTTTCTGATTATTTTACAGCTAAATTAACCTAGTAGCAAACTTCTGAACATGTATTATGAATTGATGATGTGTGGGTTCCACTCTGGTGCTGCATATTCAATGAGTGATTTGACATATAGTTATATATTCTGTCTTTTGTCAGCGCTCTTAAGGCAGATTCAATATTTACTACCATTTCCTGCTCCTGATGGTGTGATGTTAGGCTGTAGAAGTTCGCACCCACTGTGAAGCGAGTACTCGGGGAATTGTCCTACATAAATCATCTTTCTTTTCACATGTCAGATGTTTTCCCTCCTCTCCAAATTATACCCTATGGGTGAAGCTTAGTAAGTACATGTTAGCTTGCATTTCAGTTATGCTATTTTCATTACGTCTCATCTCATTCGTCAGTTTTTCTTATTCTCATCATGAAACAAAAATATTAAGTCTTGTTCCTTTGGTTATTCATTTACATCAGAAAGTACTGTCAAAGCTTTTGGCGACAATGAGTGATGATAAAAGTGAAGGAAATAAACTCAACAAGTTGAGTCATAAGTACTATTTTGTTCCAATAGGATCGAAGACCCTGAGACTACGTGGAAAATGAACAGGTTTCTTCTAGGCTCACTAACACCACTAAGGACCCAAGGGTAGTTATATGTTCAAGCGTCTCAGCGAAGCCATCCAGAGGGAAACTGTCTGCTGCATTCTTAGCTCACAGACAAAGACAGTAAAAATAAAACTAGAAATAAAGTAACTCTACTGACCGTTCATTTTTACACATGGAAGACTTGTCTCTAATTGTGCAGACAACTGCTGCCACCTCAATAGTATTAGACCGACTGGACAACACGTTGAACGATTTCAAGTCTATTGTATGATCTGTGGCATCACAATGTTTACAGTATTTTAGTATTCATTCATATTAGGCAATGGTTTGTGGACCGATTGTGAACTGCACCTGAGAAGGGACGAGAAAACTAACTTACAATTACACAACTGGCATCACTTCCTAAGGCATTTAAGGGTACACTAAATTCATGAAAATTACTAGTAAATAAGAGTTTTCAATATTTCTCAGTTTTCTTTTTGCTGTTGTCTTATATTTGAAATTCTCTACAATCCTATATAAAAAAATAACAGAAAAACTTAATTTTGTATTTTTAAAAAGTTTAATATGATAAAAATTCCAACGATTCCAAGTTTTCTATAAAAAATTATAGCATTGAAAAATTTATCGTTATGCAGTCTAAACTGTACGAGTACTCGCCTAGCCAGACGATGCATCAGCCATTAAATATTGATGCAGTTCAGAAAGGTAGCCTCGTATATTTTTAACTTGATAAGACGGGAATTCAAATTTCGCACTCTGTTACACACTTCTTTTGTACTCTACTTATCCTTTTTTCAGTGTTTGAAGCTGTGCAGCCCAGAATTTTGGAAGTTATCGTAGCCAATCCAGGTTGATAAGACTGGGATCTGCAACTCTGGTCACAGGACACCTTCACATGTCAATTGTTCCTGGAATCTAGTCCTAGTTACCGTAGACATGCGTTTAAAATTTGATTCCACTCGGATAAAAGGGTTCTCGAGTTATGAGGAAAATATCGAAAAAATGGGGAAAGGAAAAAATCACTTGAGCAACCATTAAAAGGCCCCCTGTCCGGGATAATTAATTACAAAAACATTATTATTATTATTATCACACCGGCCGATTCCCACCAAGGCAGGGTGGCCCGAAAAAGAAAAACTTTCACCATCATTCACTCCATCACTGTCTTGCCAGAAGGGTGCTTTACACTACAGTTTTTAAACTGCAACATTAACACCCCTCCTTCAGAGTGCAGGCACTGTACTTCCCATCTCCAGGACTCAAGTCCGGCCTGCCGGTTTCCCTGAATCCCTTCATAAATGTTACCTTGCTCACACTCCAACAGCACGTCAAAATATTAAAAACCATTTGTCTCCATTCACTCCTATCAAACACGCTCACGCATGCCTGCTGGAAGTCCAAGCCCCTCGCACACAAAACCTCCTTTAACCCCCCCCCTCCAACCCTTCCTAGGCCGACCCCTACCCCGCCTTTCCCTTTCCCCTACAGACTGATACACTCTTGAAGTCATCTGTTTCGCTCCATTCTCTCTACATGTCCGAACCACCTCAACAACCCTTCCTCAGCCTCTGGACAACAGTTTTTTGGGAATCCCGCACCTCCTCCTAACTTCCAAACTACGAATTCTCTGCTTATATTCACACCACACATTGCCCCCAGACATGGGCATCTCCACTGCCTCCAGCCTTCTCCTCGCTGCAACATTCATCACCCACGCTTCACCCCCATAAAGAGCGTTGGTAAAAACTATCCCCTCATACAATTCCCCTCTTTTCCTCAAGGACAAAGTTCTTTGTCTCCACAGACTCCTAAGTGCACCACTCACCTCTTTTCCCTCATCAATTCTATGATTCCCCCTCATCTTTCATAGACCCATCCGCTGACACGTCCACTCCCAAATATCTGAATACGTTCACCTCCTCCATACTCTCTCCCTCCAGTCTGATATTCAATCTTTCATCACCTAATCTTTTTGTTATCCTCATAACCTTACTCTTTCCTGTATTCACCTTTTAATTTTCTTCTTTTTGCACACCCACCAAATTCATCCACCAATCTCTGCAACTTCCTTCAGAATCTCCCAAGAGCACAGTGTCATCAGCAAAGAGCAGCTTTTGACAACTCCCACTTTTTGTGTGATTCTTTATCTTTTAACTCCACGCCTCTTGCCAAGACCCCGCATTTACTTCTCTTACAACCCCAAACTATAAATATATTAAAAAACCACGTGACATCACACACCTTGTCTAAGGCCTACTTTACTGGGAAAAAATTTCCCTCTTTCCTACATACTCAACTTGAGCCTACTATCCTCGTAAAAACTCTTCACTGCTTTCAGTAACCTACCTCCTACACCATACACTTGCAACATCTGCCACATTGCCCCCCTATCCACACCTGTCATACGCCTTTCCAAATCCTAAATGCCACAAAGACCTCTTTTAAGCCTTAACTAAATACTGTTCACTTTAAAGTTTTCACCCGTAAACACTGGGCCACACCCCCCTACCTTCCCAAAGCCTCCTTGTTCTCTACTATCCTATTCTCCGGTCTTACCTTAATTCTTTCAATTATACTCTACCAACCTTTTACCAGGTACACTCAACAGACTTATCCCCTATAATTTTTGCACTCTCTTTTATCCCCTTTCCTTATACAAAGGAACTATGCATGCTCCCCTTTTGCCAATCCCTAGGTCCTTAACCCTCTTCCATACATTTATTAAATAATTGCACCAACCACTCCAAAACTATATCCCCCCCTGCTTTTTAACAATTCTATCTTTATCCCATCAATCCCGGCTGCCTTACCCCCTTTCATTTTACCTACTGCCTCACAACTTCCCCCACACTCACAACTGGCTCTTCCTCAATCCTACAAGATGTTATTCCTCCTTGCCCTATACACGAAATCACAGCTTCCCTATCTTCATCAACATTTAAACAATTCCTCAAAATATTCCTTCCATCTTCCCAATACCTCTAACTCTCCATTTAATAACTCTCCTCTCCTATTTTTAACTGACAAATCCATTTGTTCTCTAGGCTTTCTTAACTTGTTAATCTCACTCCAAAATTTTTTTCTTATTTTCAACAAAATTTGTTGATAACATCTCACCCACTCTCTCATTTGCTCTCTTTTTACATTGCTTCACCACTCTCTTAACTTCTCTCTTTTTCTCCATATACTCTTCCCTCCTTGCATCACTTCTACTTTGTAAAAACTTCTCATATGCTAACTTTTTCTCCCTTACTACTCTCTTTACATCATCATCCACCAATCGCTCCTCTTCCCTCCTGCACCCACTTTCCTGTAACCACAAACTTCTGCTGAACACTCTAACACTACATTTTAAAACCTACCCCATACCTCTTCGACCCCATTGCCTATGCTCTCATTAGCCCATCTATCCTCCAATAGCTGTTTATATCTTACCCTAACTGCCTCCCTTTTAGTTTATAAACCTTCACCTCTCTCTTCCCTGATGCTTCTATTCTCCTTGTATCCCATCTACCTTTTACTCTCAGTGTAGCTACAACTAGAAAGTGATCTGATATATCTGTGGCCCCTCTATAAACATGTACATCCTGAAGTCTACTCAACAGTCTTTTATCTACCAATACATAATCCAACAAACTACTGTCATTTCGCCCTACATCATATCGTGTATACTTATTTATCCTCTTTTTCTTAAAATATGTATTACCTATAACTAAACCCCTTTCTATACAAAGTTCAATCAAAGGGCTCCCATTATCATTTTACACCTGGCACCCCAAACTACCTACCACACCCTGTCTAAAAGTTTCTCCTACTTTAGCATTCAAGTCCCCTACCACAATTACTCTCTCACTTGGTTCAAAGGCTCCTATACATTCACTTAACATCTCCCAAAATCTCTCTCTCTCCTCTGCATTCCTCTCTTCTCCAGGTGCATACACGCTTATTATGACCCACTTCTCGCATCCAACCTTTACTTTAATCCCATAATTCTTGAATTTACACATTCATATTCTCTTTCTCCTTCCATAACTGATCATTTAACATTACTGCTACCCCTTCCTTTGCTCTAACTCTCTCAGATACTCCAGATTTAATCCCATTTATTTCCCCCCACTGAACTCTCCTACCCCTTCAGCTTTGTTTCGCTTAGGGCCAGGACATCCAACTTCTTTTCATTCATAACATCAGCAATCATCTGTTTCTTGTCATCCGCACTACATCCACGCACATTTAAGCAACCCAGTTTTATAAAGTTTTTCTTCTTCTCTTTTTTAGTAATTGTATACAGGAGAAGGGGTTTACTAGCCCATTGCTCCCGGCATTTTAGTCGCCTCATACGACACGCATGGCTTACGGAGGAAAGATTCTTTTCCACTTCCCCATGGACAAAGAAGAAATAAAAAAGAACAAGAGCTATTTAGAAAAAGAGAAAAAACCTAGATGTATGTATATATATATATATGCATGTGCGTGTCTGTGAAGTGTGACCAAAGTGTAAGTAGGAGTAGCAAGATATCCCTGTTATCTTAGCGTGTTTATGAGACAGAAAAAGAAACCAGCAATCCTACCATCATGCAAAACAGTTACAGGTTTTTGTTTCACAGTCATCTGGCAGGACGGTAGTACTTCCCTGGGTGGTTGCTGTCTACCAACCTACTACCTATACATATACATATAAAAACGTTAAATTATTTTTTAATTGAGAAATTAAAATCAGATAATTTAAAAATGTCCATATATGAAGGTCGGCTGGCTGGCACCTTGAAAGACGTTTCTCTCATAAACTTAGCGCGTGCGCGTTCTCTAATTACCGAGAAAGGGTTACATAAGAACATACGTAAGAAAGGAGGAACACTGTAGTAAGCCTGATGGCCCATACTGGGCATACTGGGAAGGTCCTTCACAAATCCTACCCACTAACAGAATATTTGCCGAACCCACTTTAGTTCTACCCTAACTGATGACCAAAAGGTTTCATCAGTTCGAGCCGTGAACTGTCTCGTCGTCTTACCAATGTACTGAGACTTGAATATCATGCATTCATACTAATATACAATAAATGACTGTAGGCAGAAAGGGACCGTATCCTTTCAATTAAAAAACTTAGTAATTTAAAGTTATTCTGAAAAATGCATGGGGAACACTGTGGACAGTAATTTATTTAACGTATTTCTAATATTGGAATTATTACTATCAATAAATGGCAGAGCAGTATATACATTGTTTCTTTCTAGTGTGTATGTGTACTCACCTATTTGTACTCACCTATTTATGGTTGCAGGGGTCGAGTCCTAGCTCCTGGCCCCGCCTCTTCACCGGTTGCTACTAGGCCCTCTCTCTCCCCGCTCCATGAGCTTTATCAAACCTCGTCTTAAAACTGTGTATGGTTCCTGCCTCCACTACGTCATTTTCTAGGCTATTCCACTGCCTTACAACTCTATGACTGAAGAAATACTTCCTACTATCTCTCTGACTCATTTGTGTCTTCAACTTCCAATTGTGGCCTCTTGTTTCTGTGTCCCCTCCCTGGAACATCCTGTCTTTGTCCACCTTGTCTATTCCACGCAGTATTTTATATGTCGTTATCATGTCTCCCCTGACCCTCCTGTCCTCCAGTGAGGTCAGGCCGATTTCCCTTAATCTTTCTTCATAGGACATTCCCCTTAGCTCTGGAACTAACCTTGTCGCAAACCTTTGTACTTTCTCTAGTTTCCTGACGTGCTTTATCAAGTGCGGGTTCCAAACAGGTGCTGCATACTCCAGTATGGGCCTGACATACACGGTGTACAGTGTCTTGAATGATTCCTTACTAAGGTATCGGAATGCTGTTCTCAGGTTTGCCAGGCGCCCATATGCTGCAGCAGTTATCTGATTGATGTGTGCTTCCGGAGACATGCTCGGTGTTATACTCACCCCAAGAGTGTGTGTGTGTGTGTGTGTGTGTGTGTGTGTGTACTCGCCTCTTCACTGACCGCTACTGGGTCATCCCTCTCCGTGTTCCATGTGCTTTATCACACCTCGTCTTGAAACCATGTATGGTTCCTGCCTCCACTATATCACTTGCTAGACTATTCCACTTTCTAACAACTCTGTGGCTGAAGAAATACTTCCTAACATCACTTTGACTCGTCTGAGTCTTCAACTTCCAATTGTGACCCTTTGTTTCTGTGTCCCATCTCTGGAACATCCTGTCTCTGTCCACCTTACCTATTCCACCGATTTCCCTTAGCCTATCTTCGTAGGACATTCGCCATAGCTCTGGAACCAGCCTTGTTACAAACCTTTGCACTTTCTCTAATTTCTTGACGTGCTTGACCAGGTGTGGGTTCCAAACTGGTGCCGCGTACTCCAGTATGGGCCTGACGTACACAGTGCATAGAGTCTTGAACGATTCCTTCCTGAGGTATCGGAAAGCTATTCTCAGGTTTGCAGGCGCCCATATGCCGCAGTAGTTATCTGGTTGATGTGTGCTTCCGGAGACGTGCTCGGTATTATACTCACCCACAGATCTTTCTCCTTGAGTGAGGTTTGCAGTCTTTGGCCTCCTAGCCTATACTCTGTCTGCGGTCTTTTTTGCCCTTCCCCTGTCTTCATGACTTTGCATTTGGCGGGGTTAAATTCTAGGAGCCAGTTGCTGGACCACCTGTCCAGTCTGTCCAGTTCTCTTTGTAGACTTGTCTGATCCGCATCTGATTTAATTCTCCTCATTAACTTCACATCATGTGCAAACAGGGACATTTCTGAGTCTATCCCCTCCGTCATGTCATTCACATAAACCAATAATAGCACTGGTCCCAGGACTGACCCCTGTAGGACCCCGCTGTGATACCTCATCACGTACCATGACTCGTTGTTGTCTCCCAACAACAGGAAGGGCACTGATCCATTGCAGTTCCCTTGCTGTTGTACGTGCCTGATCCTCTAGCTTCTGCACTAATCTCTTGTGGGGAACTGTCGAAGGCCTTTTTGCAATCCAAGAAAATACAATCAACCCACCCCTTCCTCTCATGTCTTACTTCAGCTACCTTGTCATAAAACTTCAGTAGGTTTGTGACACAGGATTTGCCTTCCATGAATCCGTGCTGGCTGTCGTTTATAACCTTGTTCCATTCCAGGTGCTCCACCATTCTCCTACTGATAATCTTCTCCATGACTTTGCATACTATACACGTCAGTGACATTGGTCTATAGTGTAGTGCTTCGTTTCTGTCTTCTTTCTTAAAGATGGGGACTATATTTGCCGTCTTCCATACCTCAGGTAGTTTCCCAGTTTCAAGGGATGTGTTGAAGATTGTGGTTAGTGGCACACTCAGTGTCTCTGCTCCCTCACTAAGAACCCATGGAGAGATGTCCAGTCCCACCGCCTTTGAGGTATCATGGTCACTAGTTAGGAGCTTCTTCACCTCCTCCTCGGTTGTATGTATTTCATCCAACACTTGTTGGTATATCCCTTGTTAGTGTACCCTCTGTTTTGTCTTCCCAGTGTCCCTTCTGCATCACTGTAAATACTTCCTGAAATCTCGTTTTGAGCTTCTAACATACTTCTTGGTCATTTCTTGTGATCTCCCTACCTTCTTTCCTCAGCCTGATTACCTGGTCCTTGACTGTTGTCTTCCTCCTGATGTGGCTGTAAAGCAATTTCGATGCTAAGTCGTTTTCGTACTGCTGCTGGGTCTCCCTCCTTATCTGTGCATACTCGTTTCTGGCTCGTCGACTAGTCTCTTTATTTTCCTGGGTCCTTTGCCTTCTGTACTTTTCCCATTCTCTAGAGCACTTAGTTTTTGCCTCTCTACACCTTCGGGTAAACCAAGGGCTCATTCTGGTCTTCCCATTATTTCTGTTACCCATGGAAACAAACCTTTCCTCTGCCTCCTTGCATTTTGTTGTTACGTATTCCATCATCTCGTTTACTGACTTTCCTACCAACTCTCATTCCCACTGAACCTCCTGCAGGAAGGTCCTCATACCTGTGTAGTCCCCTCTTTTATAGTTTGGCTTTTCCCTTTGTACTCTTCTTACCCTCTCCACTTGTAGATCTACGATGTATTCAAAGCTCAGAACCACGTGGTCACTAGCTCCAAGGGGCCTTTCATAAGTGATGTCCTTGATGTCTAAGCTACTCAGGGTGAACACAAGGTTCAGGCTTGCTGGTTCATCCTGCCCTCTCTCTCTGGTAGAGTCCCTAACACGTTAGTGCATGAGGTTTTCCAGTACCATATCCAACATCTTGGCTCTCCATGTTTTGGGACCCCAAAGTGGCTCCAGGTTTTCTCAGTCAATCTCCCTGTGGTTGAAGTCGCCTATAACCAGTAACTTTGCTGTACTCGAGTGAGCACTTCTAGCCACCTCAGCTAGTGTGTCCACCATTGCTCTGTTGTGCTCATATTCCTCTCTTGGCCTCCTGCAGTTCTGTGGTGGGTTATAAATCACTTCAATGATTACATTATGTTCCCCTGACTGAACTGTTCCTACTATGTAATCTCTTTCTCCAGTCTCGTCCATTCCTTCCATTTCCTGATATTCCCATCGGTTTCTAATGAGCAGTGCAACCCCTCCTTCCCCTCTGCTCCTTCTGTCCTTCCTCAGGATGTGATATCCGGGTGGGAAATTTGCATCTGCTATTGTCCCAGTGAGTTTTGTTTCTGTGACTGCTATGATGTCTGAGGACATCTCCTTGATTCTTTCATGCCACTCCTCACATTCGTTATTCCATCCTCATTTGTATACCAAACTTTCAACTTCTTTTCCATAACTGTAGTCCGAGGAGAGTGATGGGTTTGGGGGAGCAGTGCCCTGGTGGGGGCCTATAGGGGGTTGCTGTGGGGGTTGGGTCTGTGGTGTGGGGGGTGGGGGCAGAGGGCCTATTTTGGGCTACAATGGGGGTGGGGGTTATTGTGAGGGGGATGGGGGCAAAGGACCTATGGGGGTTTACAGTGGGGGTGGAGGTTGTGGTGAGAGGGATGGGGGTAGAGGGTACAGTGTGTGCGTTACTGTGGGTTACTGTGGAGGTGGGGTTTGTGGTGAGGGAGATGGGGGCAGAGGGTACAGTGTATGAGTTTTGGATTAGGTTGTTTGATTGCATTGGGGTTTCCATGGTTGGGTTCCTGTGGGTGGTACTCTAGGAGGTTGTATTTGTTCTTCCGCCTGGGTTTGGTTTCTCTTACTCCCCTCCTTCCTTCCCTCTCATTCCTCCTTGCGATGTTACATCCTCTCTTTTAGTATCATCCTTTCTTCTTGTTTTCTGTCTCAGTCAAGATACACGCTCCTGTACTCTGATTTGTCCCTGTGTGTGTGTGTGTACTCACCTAATTGTACTCATCTAATTGTGGTTGCAGGGGTCGAGACTCAGCTCCTGGCCCCGCCTCTTCACCGACCGCTACTAGATCCTCTCTCCCCTGCTCCATGAGCTTTATCATACCTTGTCTTAAAACTATGTATAGTTCCTGCCTCCACTACATCGCTTGCCAGACTATTCGACTTCCTAACTACTCTATGACTGAAGAAATACTTCCTAACATCCCTTTGACTCATCTGAGTCTTCAGCTTCCAATTGTGACCCCTTGTTTCTGTGTCCCATCTCTGGAACATCCTGTCTCTGTCCACCTTGTCTATTCCATGCAGTATTTTCTATGTCGTTATCATGTCTCCCCTGACCCTCCTGTCCTCCAGTGTTGTCAGACCGATTTCCCTTAACCTTTCTTCATAGGACATTCCCCTTAGCTCTGGAACTAGCCTTGTTGCAAATTTTTGCACTTTCTCTAATTTTTCTTGACGTTTTGACCGGTGGGTTCCAAACGGGTGCTGCATACTCCAATACCCCGATACACATTAAAAAATCTTAAACATTCCTTACGGGGTACCGGAACGCTATTCTCAGTTTGCCAAGTGCCCATATGCCGCAGCATTATCTGGTTAATTGCTTCGGCGAGCCTCGGACTATACTCCCCCTAATCTTTCTCCTTGAGTGGGGTTTTGCAGTTTTTGGCCACCTAGCCATACTCGTCGGGGGTTTTCTTCCCCTCCTCCGATTTTCATACTTCGCATTTGGCGGGGAAAATTTCTGGGAGCCATTTTTCGGGACAAACTCATCCAGCCTTTCCGGGTCTCTTTGTAGACCGTCTGGTCCACTCTGATTTAATTCTCCTCATTAATTTCACATCATCGCAAACGGGGAACTTCTGGTCTATCCCTTTCCGTCATGCTTCACATATACCAAGAATAGCACGGGCCCAAAAATCCCCCCTTTGGGACCTCGCTCGTCACGGGCGCCCTCTTGAACCTCATCCGGCCCAGACTCACTGTTGTCTCCCTGTTAGGTACTCTCTATAAATTGAAATCCCTTTTCCCTTTAAACGTGCCTTCCTCACTTCTTACAAATCTCTTGGAGGAACTGTTGAAGGCCTTCTTGCCCCAAAAAAATGTAATAAACCCACCCCCCCTCTCATTTCTTACTTCATTACCTTGTCAAAAAACTCTAGATTTTTTGTGACACAGTTTTGCCTTCCATGAATCCGTGCGGCGTCGTTAAAATAATCTTGTTCCGCTCCGGTGCTCCATCACTCCCTCCTGAAAATTTTTTCCAAAGACTTTGTATACATACGCAGTGACACTGCTATAATTTATGCTTCATTTCTGCTCCCTTCTTAAAGGGGGGGACTACATTTGCCTTCTTCCATACTTTAGGTAGTTGCCCAGTTTTTAAAGGGGAAATGTTTTAAATTTTGGGTTTGGGCACACGAGTGTCCCTGCTCCCCTCAAGGGCCCCCGGAGAGATGTCCGGCCCCCCGCCTTTGAGGTATCCAATCACTTAGGGGCTTCTCCACCTCCTCCCAGTTGGTTAATTCATCCAACACTTGTTGGTATTCCCCTTTTGCTGTACACCCTGTTTTGTCCCCGTTTTCCCTTCAGCCTCCCTGTAAATACTTCCGAAATTCATGTTGAGCTCCTCACATACCCCATGGTCGTTTTTTGTGATCTCCCCCCCTTCTTTTTCCCACCTGATTTTCCTGGGCCTTGACTGTTGTCTTCCCCCGATGTGGCGCAGGTAGTTTCGGGTCAGGCTTGACTTTTTGATGCTAGTTATTTTCTACTGCCGTTTGGGCCTCCCCCTTATCTGTCTGCTCATTTTTGGGGTCGTTGACTATCTCTTTATTCCCCCTAGTCCTTTGCCTTCTGTACTTTTTCCATTTCAAAACACTTAGTTTTTGCCCCCCTGCACCTTCGGGGAAACCAAGGGGGTCTTTTTTGTCCTTCCCATTATTTTTGTTTCCCTTGGGAAAAACCCTTTTCCCCTGCATCCTTTTATTTTGTTTTTACAAAGTCCATCATTTCGTTTACGTTTTCCTACCAACCCGTTCCCCGAATCTCCTGCAGAAGGTCCTCATTCCTGGTTTTTCCCCCCCTTTCAGTTTAGCTTTTCCCTTTCTAAATCCTGTTACCCCTCCACTTTTTGCTCCATATGTTTCAAAGCTCAAAAAACATGGGAAAAACTCCCTGGGCCTTTCAAATTTTGAGCTCAATGCTGACTACTCAGGGTGAACCAAGGTTCAGTGTTGCTGGGTTCATCCCCCCCTCCTCCGTAGTATCCCTAGCATTTTTTGGTGCATGAGATTTGCCACCCCACATCCTCATCTTGCCTCCATGTTCGGGACCCCCATGGGCTCCGGGTTTTTCCCCAAATCAATCCCCTGTTTTAAAAGTCGCCCATCCTAATTTCGCTCTACTTGATGGGCCCTTTTTGCCCCCCTCAGCAGAGTGTCCACCATTGCCTGTTGCTTCACATATTCCCTATTGGCCTCCTGCAGTTTTTTGGGGTGGTTAACTAACTGCTGACACCTGTGTTCCACGACTGAAGTACCTACTATGTAATCCCTTTCTCCAATCCGTCCAACCTTCCATTTCTTGAAAACCCCCCACCGGTTTTTATTAGCTGCAACCCCTCCCCTTCCCTGCTCCTTCTACCTTTCCTCGGTCTGTTTCCCGGGGCGGGAAGTTTTCCCCTCTGTTATTATCCCATGATTTTGTTTCGGGAACCGAATGTCGGGGACACCTCCTTGTTTCTTTCATGCCACCCCTCACATTTCTTCGTTTTTGCACCCGTGTTCGGCCCAACCCTTAAACTTTTTTTAAATAACTGTGGTCTGGGAAGAGGGGGTTGGGGGGAACAGGGGCCCTATGGGGGTTTGGTGTGGGGGGGGGGGTCGGGGGTTTGGGGGGCAAGGGCCTATGGGGGGTTCAGTGGGGGGGGGGAGGGGGTGAGGGGAGGGGGGAAAGGGGCCATGGGGTTACAATGGGGGTGGGGGTTGTGTGAGGGGATGGGGGAGAGAGACTTTGTATGGGTTCTGTGGGTTTCGTGGGGTTTGGGGAAGGGGGATGTTTTGGGTTACAAGGTTTCTGGGGGGTGGGTTTATCAGAGGGGATGTGTGGTTTACTGTGGGTTTCTTGGGCGTTGGGGGTTTTACGAGGGGATGGGGGAAGGGGGCAGTGATGGGTTTTGGGTTAGGTCGTTTGATTGTTTTCGGATTGCCATGGTTGTGTTCCTTCTGTGGGTGGTACTGGAGGGGGTTCTGTTTGTTCTTCCACATGGGCCTGATTTCTCCTGCTCTCCACCTTCCTTGCCTCCCATTCCTCCTTGCGACGTTGCACCCTCTCTTTCAGTGTCACCCTTTCTTCTTGTGTTCTGTCTCGGTCGAGGTACACACTCCAGAACACCTGATTGTCCCTTAGTCATGCTTTCTCCTGCAGGATCCGGTTTCAAGCTGACTCTGCACTGAAAATCTCTTTGACTGGACACTTTTTTTCCCTGTGTGTGTGTGTGTGCTCACCTAGTTATACTCACCTAGTTGAGGTTGCAGGGGTCGAGTCCAAGCTCCTGGTCCTGCCTCTTCACTGGTCACTACTAGGTCACTCTCCCTGAACCGTGAGCTTTATCATACCTCTGTTTAAAGCTATGTATGGATCCTGCCTCCACTACATCGCTTCCCAAACTATTCCACTTCCTGACTACTCTGTGGCTGAAGAAATACTTCCTAACATCCCTGTGATTCATGTGTCTTCAACTTCCAACTGTGTCCCCTTGTTACTGTGTCCAATCTCTGGAACATCCTGTCTTTGTCCACCTTGTCAATTCCTCTCAGTATTTTGTATGTCGTTATCATGTCCCCCTATCTCTCCTGTCCTCCAGTGTCGTCAGGTGATTTTCCCTTACCTCTCCTCGTAGGACATACCTCTTAGCTCTGGACTAGTCCTGTTGCAAACCTTTGCACTTTCTAGTTTCTTACGTGCTTGGCTAGGTGTGGTTCCAAACTGGTGCCGCATACTCCAATATGGTTTAACGTACACGGTGTACAGGGTCCTGAACGATTCTTTATTAAGTTCGGAATTGCTGTTCTGAGGTTTGTAGGAGCCCAATGCTGCAGCAGTTTACTTGTTGATGTGCGCTTCAGGAGATGTGCCTAGGTGTTATACTCACCCCAAGATCTTTTTCCTTGAGTGAGGTTTGTAGTTTCTGGCCCCCTAGACTGTACTCTGTCTGCGGTCTTCTTTGCCCTTCCCCAGTCTTCATGACTTTGCACTTGGTGAGAGTGAACTCCAGGAGCCATTGCTGGACCAGGTCTGCAGCCTGTCCAGATCCCTTTGTAGTTCTGCCTGGTCTTCGATCGAATGAATTCTTCTCATCAACTTCACGTTATTTGCAAACAGGGACACCTCGGAGTCTATTCCTTCCGTCATGTCGTTCACAAATACCAGAAACAGCACTGGTCCTAGGACTGACCCCTGTGGGACCCCGCTGGTCACAGGTGCCCACTCTGACACCTCGCCACGTACAATGACTCGCTGCTGTCTTCCTGACAAGTATTCCCTGTTATCCCTGCTTGGTCCTCCAGTTTTTGCACTAATCTCTTGTGTGGAACTGTGTTAAACGCCTTCTTGCAGTCCAAGAAAATGCAATCCACCCACCCCTCTCTCTCTTGTCTTACTGCTGTCACTATGTCATAGAACTCCAGTAGGTTTGTGTATGTGTGTGTAAGTAATTACCTTTTTTGTAGTTACAGGAGCAGAGCAACGCTCATGGTGACTGGTTTAGAAAGACATATAAGCGAAAAACTTGGACATATTTATTAGAAAACGTTTCAGTCCTTGGACCTTGGTCACTTCAAAAGTGTTCAAGACTCTCAAAAAGAACAAAAAAAAAAGAACAATAATACTGTGACGAACAATACGCAAATAACCCGCACATATGAGAGAGGAGCTAACGACGACGTTTCGGTCCGACTTGGACCATTTACAAAGTCACACAACCGAAACGTCGTCGTAAGCACCTCTCTCCTATGTGCAGGTTATTTGTGTATAAGGTCCCAGGACCGAAACGTTTTCTAATAAATATGTCTTCGATTTTGCTCCCTTGTCTTTCTAAACCAAGTTGTTGGTATCAGTTACCAGAGTTTATAACGTTATAAATGGCTGATAAATTGTATGAAATGTATGGAACTTTTCATAGGTTTTAGGGTGTGTAGACATATTTTCGTCGATTCGGAACAATAACTGGAAAATGCATCTCTCCTATGTTAAGTTGTTGATAAATAAGACACATGTGCAATAGTTAGGTATCTTTATTTCGAAACGTTTCGCCTACACGGTAGGCTTCTTCAGTTGAGTACAGAGGAATTGGCAGAAACAGAGATGTGAAGACGATGTAATCAGTCTGGAGAGTATAGTAGAAACGGGATTAATGCATAGCTTTAAGAAGAGGTACGATAAAGTTCTTGGAGCCGGGAGAAGGTGGACCTAGTAACGACTAGGGAAAAGCCTGGGCCAGGAGCTGTGAATCAACCCTTCAACCATATATAGGGGTCTCCGGCTATGTAACATGAGGATACTAATCTCGGATCACGCAGCGACCGAAATACATCTTGCTGGGTTTGTAGCTGTGGCCGCAACCACGTCACCCAGTCATTGTGCCTAGTGCTGTAGGTACTTGGTCGGTTGAACATTCGAGTACTTCCACTAGTAACCCAAACAAACCCCGACAAAATATTGACTGTTCCTGCCCTCAGAAAATCCATCTTCTCTTAGACCTTATTTTTGCTTATTCATGTAAGCGAAAATCAGGTCCATGATTGATGCCCTTACATTCGACGGTAAAGCTGACAGCTTAGAGACCTCATTCACTGTCGTTAGGAATACAGCTATCAAGATTTCTGGAGATCGAACTTCAGAAATAAGTTAATTAAACTAACCACAGACAGGTTTTGAAGGTCTTTTTTCGGCTGGTGAAGGCAAGTTATTGATTCTCGTTCTTGTGACAACTTCTCCCCATGGTTTCAACTCGAGGATTTTTTCGTTCACATTATTTTACAGCTGCACACTCTAATCCATATTTGTTGCTGAGTGAAACTGTTAATATTAGAAAGCATCCTGAAGAATCCCTTGGAGCTTTTGCGCATCTATTAAATAAACTGCTAGATGCATTTAATGATGCAGTCCAATCTTTTAGCCTCTCCCTGAGGCTGGTAAACAGTATGCTAAAGGTTATGGCAAAATAGCTGCCTTTGATGCCATCCAAAAAAATGGCACCCCCTTCAGCTGTGCCCATGTTCTCAGCCAACCAACTCATTACCGACCTGAAGCCTTTGACGGTTCTTCTCAGAGTGCAGGAGTTTTCTGACCCCAGTTAGTTCTTTTCTGCTACGTGACCTGCGTTCAAGGGTCTGCTCATCCTGCACCAGATAACACTGTTGCATATGTTACAAATGGTCCTACACACAGGAATGAGAACAACAATTCATCAAATACTTCTCCAAGGGCTAGTGTGTCTCTTACTGTACGTGCCTCAGCACGTACAGTAATAGACACACTAGCCCTTGGAGAGGTATTAGATGAATTATTGTTCTCATTACCAAGAGGCACTATAGTTGTTCCCATAAAGACAATATCAGCTGTAGCTGCTGGAAAGCCTCATTCAAAAACCGCCTAACCAAAGATAGTGCTCAGAATGCAACTCCATTTTGCACTTTTCACAATAAAGTTGACCATCATACATTGGACTGCTATGCTCGTTCTGAGAGCATGAATCTCGCATCTTCTTGTGGCTGCCGTGGTCGAGGACGTGGTTATCGGTGTGGTCAGAAGTCTTCTCAAGGTCCAGGTTCCGGGGAATCCCTGCGTCACGAACGACCAGTCATGACAAATGTTCATATGCAATACTACATCCCTGCACGGAACTCCCTTGACATCATGAGCAGTCTACAGGTTTCCGAGTGCCTGGGTGACGAGGTTGCATCTCGGTTCTTTGAGGAAAATATTTTCGCGTATTAAGTAGACCGACCCTTTACCGACGATGACGTATCTGCCTGCTCACACTTTCATTCCAGTGCAACCATAGGCTCTCTTGTCGAACCCACCATGATCGATAAGTCTGCCCATGTGTTCATGGACTCATGAGAGCAAGTGATGATTCGATATAGTCTCTTCAAAGATAAGCAAATTTGTTGAGCGATGCTCGTAGAGCGCACAAGCATTTCCATACTCACTTGAGTGGCTGGTTTTGGTTTGTTTACCCGGAGAGAATTTTCTCAACTTTTCTGTCAGGAATTCAGTGCATCATTCTTGGTTGTAGACAAGATTAGGTTCCTTGGCAACCTTTTCGTTGGATGGTTATCGATGCGCAATCTATTTCAATGGTAGTTCCTGATTGACGACTTGGTCGTTCTGTAATGGGGCTACCAACTCATTGCTGAAGTATGAGTGCTGAGTATGTGACCTTGATAAAATCTTTGCAAACTCGTTCTTTAGAAAGCAACGTAACCTTTGGTAGTATCTGTATTACCCATCTTGAGACCCGAAACCAATTTATTTCTTGCAGGAATGTGTGAGGATGCGTCAGTTGTCAGAGGACGATCATACAGGTCTAGGCTCCGGGACTTCTGAGATGGCTGCTAATTTGTGTAGAATTCCTCCACAGGATGCCTTGTCGGAAAACGTCAATTAGAATTACTGATGTTCTTTTGTGACTGTAATAGGCCGTGTGCAGAACACCCTCTTAGGGACTAGCGCGCTGATTTGAGTGCGTGTCAGTTGTGATTCGTGTTTCAGAATGTGGCCAGGTAGTTCTTGTAGGATCATGGGTGTGTATGTACAACTATCAGTATAAGATGGGTACATGGGTATTATTCGACTGGTGTGGGTCGCATCCTGGGACAAAACTGACCTAATTTACCCGAAATGCTCTGCATAACAAGCGGCTTTCTGTATAGTAGTATACCACTGATGTCGGCTAGACCTGTATACCATGTACATGTAGAAATAAAGTTATTATTATTACTATTATTATTATTGTTATTATTATTATTATTATTATTATGTCCATGCATGTTGTCTGAGACAATAACATCACTTTTTCTGACAAATACAACTGTTTAAAGAGTGATTAGTTGGTCATTGGGTTCTGGCACACTTTGCGCTCCTCATTTGAGTGTATGTGGCCTTGTGGCTGTGTCACCATACACTGTTCTGCAAGACTGTCATCATATAGCACTGTATAACTGTTAATGTACAATGCTTACTTATTACTGATGATTCATGTCTGCTGTGAGCTCTGGACCTGAGAATTTTGTCACTATCTTCTCTGGTAAGAATTATCCCTTCTTTTATATATAACTTATGGCGAAATTCGTAGACCCTCTGTATACAGATCGTTTGATCGATCGATACATAATTCATGATCTAAATTTTGAGATATATTTTTCTTGTTATACAATCCTTATTTTGCTTTGAATGCAGTCACTTTACTTGACATTGATCTTGTAGTTCGTTAGTATTGTAAATGTTGTTTTTTCTTTACTTATGGGAATTACTTGGTGATTGACATTAATCAATTATACACCAATCAAATTTAGTGGAAACTCCAGTCTAATAGATAGACTCCCGTAATTTTAAGACGGGCTGTGTGAAAACTATATCTGTGAGGTGTCCGTGTCGACAATTAGCTCCTGGGCTCAGATCCAGACGCTGACTACCCAAGGCAATGGGTTGTTAGAGACATCTCATCGTCTGCTTCCCACATGACCTTACGCTTATGAGACCCGGTTAATGAACAAGATATCACTGCCCATGCTAAGAACTCCACCTAACCTGTACAGGTATGGCACTAGTGAGCTACAAGGTCGTCGGTATTTTATTCTAGGGTGTTCACCGTGCACGGTAATACGAGGTCACGTTTCTTCCACACCCATGTGAGTCCGTTTTAACTTTAGGATCCACGAATCACTTAATCGGGTCTTCCGGGTTCGACACTGCCATCGGTTAATTTGCTGATGACCTCAATATGGGTAATTTAGGCCTCTCACAGTGATCCTAACACCTGCTACATGGTATGTCTGGCTTCTACAAAAGCTTCTCCTCATTATGAGATAACTGCATGCTTTCGCCCATTTGAAAATGTCTCTATGCCGGGTGCTAGGCAGAGATTTGCCATATATGGCAAGTGGTATGAAAGCTTGCAGTCTTCTAAGCTAGTGCCAATGTCAGACACATTAGACATTCATTAACTGAAGATCCTAGCTTGATAAAACAGGATCAAATCTATAACGAGCCATTAAGGACTCTTATGTCTAGAAATGTGATATTACATTAGATCTCTCACGAGAAGAGGTAGGGAGAAAGAGAGGGAGAATCTGGTTACTCCCATTTCCTCCCATAGTAGGGGGTATCTGGTTCTTCAGTCCCCCTCGGAGTGGGGGGTTAAGAGTTGGTGAAAAATTTCCACAGTTGTTTAGCAAGCTTCATTTATGATGAGGACGCCAATCATGAAGCATAAACCAGGCTGTCAGCAATGGCTGTCAGCCCTTGCTACCTGCTGACACAGGCTAATGTACTCACACAAATTCTGTGCATATACTATCTGGCTCTCACAAGCCTCTGATTTCTCATTGGCCTGAAGGCTTATTCTAAACGTGGACTCGGCAAAGAAACTAACTCATCATTCTACTCTCGAATTTCTTTTAATTTCACTAATCGCTTTAAGCTCCTCCTGGTTAATGTAAGAATCCTTTAACTTAAGTTCGATACTTTCCATTTCCCTGGTCAGCGCTTCTTTCCGTGTATCAGATAATCTAGCGTTCTTGAAGAGCTCAGTGATTCTTGGTCGTCTTCTGTAGAGGGAGCGTCTTTCTCTCTCCAGTTTACTCCTGCTCTTCTTCTTTCTTAGTGGAATATACCTTGAACATACTTCAGCTGCCAGGAAGTTGTTCCTTTCAGGCACTGGTTTGCACCCATGTTAACATAAGAACATAAGAAAGAAGGAACACTGCAACAGGCCTACTGACCCATGCGGAGCAGGTTCATGTCCCCCCTCCGGATTAGCCCAATGACCCACCCATTCTGGTCACCTCCACTCAAGGAAGGAACACGGCACCAGACCCAGAAGCACAAGCTAGTCAGGTCCAACTCACTCCCACCCACACCCACTAATGTGTTTATGTAACCTATTTTTAAAACTACACAACGTTTTAGCCTGAATAACTGTACTCGGGAGTTTGTTCCACTCATCCACAACTCAATCACCAAACCAGTGCTTTCCTATATCCTTCCTGAATCTGAATTTTTCCAACTTGAAACCATTGCTGCGAGTCCTGTCTTGGCTGGAAATTTTCAGCACGCTATTTACATCCCCTATATTTATTCCTGTTTTCCATTTATACACCTCGATCACATCTTTCCTAATTCTACGCCTTTCGAGAGAGTGCAGATCCAGGGCCCTCAGTCTATCCTCATAGGGAAGATTTCTGATGCATGGGATCATCTTTGTCATCCTCCTTTGTACGTTTTCCAGAGCATTTATATCCATTCTGTAATACGGTGACCAGAACTGAGCAGCATAGTCTAAATGAGGCCTAACCAAGGATATATAGAGTTGAAGAACAACCTGAGGACTTCTATTATTTATACTTCTAGATATGAAGCCAAGAATTCTGTTAGCTTTATTGCTAACACTAATGCATTGTTGTGTTGGTTTTAGATTACTGCTAACCAGAACTCCTAAATCCTTTTTCGCAATCAGTAGTATTAAGATCTACATTATTTAGTTTATATGTGGCATGGTTATTTACCTGTCCAATATTTAGAACTTTGCATTTGTCAGTATTAAACTGCAACTGCCACTTCTCCGACCATTGCATAAGTCTATTCAAATTATCCTAGTGTCCTCATTAGAATGAACTGGACAGCCTATTTTATTGTCATCAGCAAATTTGCTTATGTCGCTATATATTCCCTCATCTATGTCGTTTATGTAAATTGCGACCAACTGGCCCAACACTGACCCTTGAGGAAGACCACTCTTCCTAACATGTTTCATTTAAGACATGGTTTACCTGGTCCCAGTTGATATTGTTGAATTTGTATTTGGTGAAGACACCTTCATAGCTACGTGCATTTTGCATGTAAGTCTGGACTTCAGTTAGAGTGTGATCATAATTAGTTGTTTTTTATATTGTTTTGTCTCTTACCAGGTCCTCATTATTTGTAAAGATAAAGTCAAGTGTGTTTTCTAGTCTTGTTGGCTTCACTATCTACTGGTTTAGGGTTTGTTTATTGCAGAGATTTAGAAGCTCATGTGTGTGTGACCTTTCATCTGCTCTGCCTCCAGGGATTGTTTCTGCTATAATATTATTCGCTACATTCTTCAATTTCATATGCCTGTGAAGGCTTACTCAGCCCTGTAACAACTTCAGACAGTATTACCCAGGCTGGCTCCTCCTCAGGAAAATTAGTGAATAGAAAAAGAAATAATAACAGACAAACAAACACTTCATTATGTAGAATATAAAATGTAAAACACTTAAATATGAAATATTAATCCTACATTAAAGAAAATGAAAAAGGAAAAATAAAAATGATAACTGAATTCAACGCTAATTTAACACTTGGGTGTCTGGTGTTGGTGACACTGCTTGTTGAAATCGTAGCCGTTGCTGATGATGGGGATGGGGGTCGCAGGTGTTGGTGACCACCACTGGCTAGTTCTTCACAGATTAACGCCGTGAGTAGTATCCCGATGACAGGAAAGCAGGTTTTTTTACCGCTGCAATGATGTGGGGTTACGTCCTGCAATTTCATACAGGTGCACGGGTACTTAAATGCAAAATGGGGAAGTCTCTGGACGTTAGTCCTTCTCCTTTTCTGCTCGTTGATTGACAGGTGACCCTCACTGTCATCCAAGCTGAAAAGATAGACAGGTTACCCACTGCTTAAATAATCACTCTCCATGGTAAGTACGATACCCAAAGGATGTGGTGATTATTACAACAGTTAACATAGAGCAAGGCTGAAAGGACTAAGTTTATTATTGGTCAAAAGTGAAGCTTTTAACCAATAAATCCACTAGAATACAAGGCAGGCATGTACTTACAGTAGTGTTGGGAGCTGTGAGTCGAGTGATTTAGTGTTTGACCAGAGCCCCACACGTCACCTTTCGAGGGGGGGGGTGGAAGAGGGTGGGGAAGGGATAGCGGGAGCTAGACTGACCCTACGTTAACAAGCAGCCGGTAATCAAACTATCACTTTAGGGGTGGGGGAGAAAAGGCGGGAAAACGGGAGCGTGACTTACCCTACCTTAACTAGTAGCCGGTAATGAAACTATTGTTACTATATACTCCCTCGCTACTCCTATCTATTGAACTTTTCCCTCACAATGCCTTAGGTTGAAATCACCAAGCAGTAAGATGTTTGGAGATGGAGACAGTAATCAGTTTTCAGTAGCTGTTCCTTGAACTGTTGGTAGGGTGCATCTGGTGGCTTATATTCAACCACGATGACTAGGTTTTGGTTCTCGATCTTTGCTAAAACTTCAACTATATCATTTGTTTTATTCACCATCTCCTTGCAGATGAGCGACACTTTGACATACAGGCCAACCCTTCCTTTATTGCCTGTTCTTTCTGTCGCATCTGAAAAGGTTGTACCCATTTATCCATATTTCGTTGTCAAAGTTGACCTTTTGTGTGGGTCTCTGTGAAGGATGCAAACATCGCATTAGACTCCTCTAGAAGTCTACTGATAAAAGGTATTTTGTTATTGGTGGATGGCTTAAGGCAATGTATATTAGCAAATATAAACGAGGTTGTATTCGTTGTTTGTTGGGGGGATTTTGATATTGACATTCTTTCACTACTCCTGTCTAATGAACTTTTCCTTCACAACGATATATAAAACAATGAGACGAATTAACAAGGTGGATATGGACAGAATGTTTCAGAGATGGGACACAACAAGAAGGGGTCACAAGTGGAAGTTGAAAACTCAGATGAGTCACAAGGATGTTATGAAGTACTTCTTCGGTCATAGAGTTGTCAGGAAGTGGAACAATCTGGAGAGTTAAGTAATGGAGGCAGGACCCATACATAGCTTTAAGAAGAGGTATAATAAACCTCATGGGGCAGGCAGAGAGTGGACCTAGTAGCGACCAGTGAAGAGGCGGGGCCAGGAACTATACACACAATACACACAAACACGCTCACACGAACACACACGTGCACACGTACATGC
Source organism: Cherax quadricarinatus (assembly GCF_026875155.1). Lineage (NCBI taxonomy): Eukaryota > Metazoa > Arthropoda > Malacostraca > Decapoda > Parastacidae > Cherax > Cherax quadricarinatus. The sequence continues at coordinate 9,220,054 of NC_069473.1, forward strand.
ACACGTGCACATGCACATAACGCCTCATTCACGCACCTATACAAAAGAGCAAATCAGAATGACCAGAAACCGATCTAGACAATTTGTAGGATTGGTGTACCGAATGGTTAGCAGAATTTAACCGTAGAAAATGCCAAATTTTGAAAATTGGGGAAATGTAAAGATGACTAAAAACAGAATACTGGCTTTGGAGACAAAGGCTGCAAACCTTCCTGAAAGAGAAAGATCTCGGGGTAAGCAGAGTTCCGAGTATATCGCCAAGGCTGCACAACGATAAAGAATATGGTGTTTATTTGGATTTTAATAAGGCCTTCGATAGAGTACCTGACAAAAGGCTGTTAAGAAAAGTCGCAGCTTATGAGGAAAAAAAAAGCACAATACCGTGAGTGGAACAATACACAAATAACTCGTACATAGGAGAGAGGAGCTTACCAATAGAAAGCAGAAGCATGGCTTACCAATAGAAAGCAGAAGCATGGCTTACCAATAGAAAGGAGAGGCATGGCTTACCAATAGAAAGGAGAGGCATTGCTTACCAATAGAAAGGAGAGGCATGGCTTACCAATAGAAAGGAGAGGCTTACCAATGGAAAGGAGAGGCATGGCTTACCAATAGAAAGGAGAGGCATGGCTTATCAATAGAAAGGAGAGGCATGGCTTACCAATGGAAAGGAGAGGCATGGCTTACCAATAGACAGCAGAGTGTGTGCATTAATGGGCTCAAGTCTGAATGGGGACCGGTTACTAGAGGCATTCCACCAGGATAAGTTTTGGGCTCACTCTTGTTCATAATTTACATTATTGACATTGATGAAGGAATTGCAAGTGACATGAGTAAATTCGCTTATGACACCAAAATAGGCTGAATAAAATATTTTGAGGAGGATACCAATGAACTTCAGGAGGATTTGGAGAAATTAATGTTATGGTCTGAAAAGTGGCAGATGCAGTTCGTGTGGACAAGTGTGAAGTTCTAATCCTTGGAAATGAAAATAACTCCCAGAGTTATAAACTAGGTAATGAACCTGATAACATAATGTGAAAAGACTTGGGAGTCGTGGTAAGTAGAAATGTGAAACCAAGAAAACAGTACTTAATTGTGCATAATAAGACTACCAGATTACTTGGATTTATATCAAGAAGTATAAGTAACAAGAGTCCTAATGTTATTTTGCAGCCTCACTAGTAAGGCCTCATTTAGATTATGCTGCTCAGTTTTGTTATAAATTCTTTGGAGAATATACAGAAAGTGGATGGTGGGCATAAACAAAGGCAATATAAATAAATTACACATCGATTCAAGTAAGAATCAGAAATAACTGATTTAAATTAGATGAATTTAGATTTAGAAAGGACGTAGGTAAGTACTGGTTTTTCAAACCGAGTTGTCAGTACGTGGAACAATCTGGCGAGTAAGGTGATAGAAGTTAAGACCTTCAAAGAGATTGGAATAATATACGAGAAAGAAGGGCTGGGTCTTATTAGTACCTGAGGTATTGAAGTTAATTCTTGGGTAGCTTTTGGTAAAGGTTGAATACGTGGGTGGAAATGGTTGGTTTAATGAAAGACTAGTATAGAATGGATCAGTAGACCTTCTGCAGTGTTCCTCCATTCTGTTGCTCATATGATGTCAACCGAATAGCTACGACAACTCACGTTAGACTGGTAAATTTTAGGATTGCTTTCAGGAAGCTAAACAAGGAGTCACTCGCGATACTATATACAACATTTTTCAGATTCATATTGGAGTATGCATCACCAGTATGGAGCCCACATCTGACGAAATATGTCAAGCTGGAAAAAATGCAAAGGTTTGCACTAAAAATGTCACAGAGCAAAAATGTAGGAATTATGAGGAGAGACTGAAGCAGCTAATCCTGGTAACATTAAAAGACAAAAAGACAATGGGTGACATTATTATGATATGCAAAATTCTGATAGTGACTGGCAGGGTGGACAGGGCAAATTTATTCGAGAGACTGGTTTCAGATACACGAAGCAGAGAAACGGGGCCAGGAGCTGAGACCTTGATCCCAGCAACCATAAATAAGGGAGTACTAATAGGTGAGTACACCTTCTCTTAAAAATAAAAGGGATGAAGAAGAAAAAACTTAACAACGACATTTTTCCCCCTTGGGCTTGAGGGCAATCGACCTATAACAAGGTCATTAGGCCAGGAGCGACCTTTTTGTTCTGACATATGGTCGCCTGGCAGCTAGCAAGAGACAAGGAAGTATAAAAGATGAACCTACCTGACTCTTCAGAAACATTTGTGAGTCGGTGTAGTGTGGATCGTCAGTGTAGTGTGGATCGCCAGTGCAGTGTGGATCGCCAGTGCAGTGTGGATCGTCAGTGCAGTGTGGATCGCCAGTGCAGTGTGGATCGCCAGTGCAGTGTGGATCGTCAGTGCAGTGTGGATCGTCAGTGCAGTGTGGATCGTCAGTGTAGAGTGGATCGTCAGTGCAGTGTGGATCGTCAGTGTAGTGTGGATCGTCAGTGTAGTGTAGATCGTCAGTGTAGTGTGGATCGTCAGTGCAGTGTGGATCGTCAGTGTAGTGTGGATCGCCAGTGCAGTGTGGATCGTCAGTGTAGTGTGGATCGTAGTGTAGTGTGGATTGTCAGTGTAGTGTGGATCGCCAGTGTAGTGTGGATCGTCAGTGCAGTGTGGATCGCCAGTGTAGTGTGGATCGTCAGTGTAGTGTGGATCGCCAATGTGGATCGTCAGTGTAGTGTGGATCGCCAGTGTAGTGTGAATCGTCAGTGTAGTGTGGATCGCCAGTGTCGTGTGGATCGTCAGTGTAGTGTGGATCGCCAGTGTAGTGTGGATCGTCAGTGTAGTGTGGATCGCCAGTGTAGTGTGGATCGTCAGTGTAGCGTGGATCGTCAGTGCAGTGTGGATCGTCAGTGTAGTGTGGATCGTCAGTGTAGTGTGGATCGTCAGTGCAGTGTGGATCGTCAGTGTAGTGTGGATCGTCAGTGTAGTGTGGATCGTCAGTGTAGTGTGGATCGTCAGTGTAGTGTGGATCGTCAGTGCAGTGTGGATCGTCAGTGCAGTGTGGATCGTCAGTGTAGTGTGGATCGTCAGTGTAGCGTGGATCGTCAGTGTAGTGTGGATCGTCAGTGCAGTGTGGATTGTCAGTGCAGTGTGGATCGTCAGTGTAGCGTGGATCGTCAGTGTAGTGTGGATCGTCAGTGTAGTGTGGATCGTCAGTGCAGTGTGGATTGTCAGTGTAGTGTGGATCGTCAGTGTAGCGTGGATCGTCAGTGTAGTGTGGATCGTCAGTGTAAGTGTACTTACATTTACTAGCTCTGACTTCAAAGGCTTGTCTCTGAAAAAAATGAAATTTGTAAAGAATTTATAGCAGGATATAACTAAAAAAACTGGAAAAAACAATAAAATTATCTAGTACAATATGAATTTTGACAAATATACCAAAATTAAAATGCATTATAAAATTAAAATACATTATTTATAATATCCTACTGCAAGAGGGAGGTACAGCATGTATATTCTGAGGTGAGTATTGCAGGGTATACATGCTGAGAGTTTATTATTATCCGTATTGCAGGTGTTACTGTGTAACCTTAATGACCCTCGTGTGATCGATAGGTTTTAAACCCCACTAACCAACCAAGGAAAAGTGCATGATATATTCGTACACCGAGAGAACTTACATTAGAAGATAAGAAATGAGATCATAGTAAACAGGTGATATCACAATATGCAAAAATCCACTGTGAAAAAAGAGTGAACTTCCAAGTGATTTCGTGATTTCTCACATTGCAGTTCCTTGATAATGTGAGAAATCACGAAAGCGCTTTTAGTTCACTGTTTTTTCACTGTGGTTGTTTTGCACAAGAATATATGAATGGAGATACCGTTATTTCTGGCTCTTGCTTGATTCGATATTCTCAGTACTCTATTAATGTCACCTTTGTTTATGCACAGCATCCACTTCAATGATTTCTTCTCTCATTCTGCGTCTCTCAAGAGAGTAAATGTTCATGGTTTTTCGTCTATTTTTATATGAGAGTTTCCTTATACAGTGGGTCAACTTTGTCATCCTTCTCTGTATATTTTCCAGGAGACCAAAACTGAATAGTATAATCTGAATGAAGCCTCAACAGTAATGTAAAGAGTTGTGAAAATAACTTTTGGACTTCTCTTATACTTCTTCATATAAATCCAAGTAATCTGTTAGCCTTATTGCGCACACACATAGGCATTGTTGCCTTGGCTTTAGATTTCTGCATGTCTATTAGTTCATATATACTAATAGCTTACTATTAGCTTTAATATACGGATTAAAAAATTCTTGTCTGGTAGTAAAAAGATTTCCCTGCAGCCTTAATGACCCTAGTGTAGCTGACAGGTTTAAACTTCATTAAGCAACCATTAACCAAGAGAGAGCCGGTAATTAACTCGCCTGCATGATCAGTAGTTGTTTTTATCTTTGACTAATATGATGTTTTCCAGGGTCAGTTAATCCATATACAATTAACACTTTTTTATGTTATTACTAAATAATATATTTTATTGTTAGACTGTGGTGAGTTCTGTTTTTTGGCTCTCTTAAGAGTGTTGAGCTGCAGCTCCTGGACCTCTGGGAAAGGTTGAGCTAAGACTTTTAATTCTCTTAGAAGAAGAATTTGACACGTATGCAACATCTGGGTATCTTAATTTGTAGACGTATCGCCATCCAGTGGTTTTAGCAATACATTGCAATGGCGTAATGTGAAGACTAGAAATACACGAGAGACGTAATCAGTCCCTCAGCCGCGGAGTAGGTAAAGAGCAGTCGAAAGTTGATTGTAGAACAGCTATTTATTAACCTTCCTCATCATTTAGAGATGGGACTACTTTTCCTGTTGTGAGCACTGAGTACATAGGACTGATAAAGCATTGGCAGAAACAAGCCTTATTTACGGAATTTTCTCGATTCGTTGGGTAAGGTTTCCAGGAAACAGGACAAGTGTTACCTGATATGGGTGTCAGTCATATGATGACCCGCCACTGGAACCTTTGGTCATTTTACAGAGGCCTTCCGCTGGCTTACTGATCCATCCCCTTTAAAAATTATGGTGACAATTATAAACCATTTCATTACCTTAGTTTTGTGCTCGATTGGACAATCGAAATAACTGTAAATCGTTTAATACGTTTCCCGACTCATGTAAGGAGTTGCCTCAAACTTTGCAAATCTGACGCCAGCCAAACGTGTCCACTCGGAGCTTCTCGTAAACTTGAAGAGATAAACTGATGGTGAGGATATGCACATGTGCACATGTATGTGCACATGTATGTGCACAGTGGGTGCCACCTGTCTACAAACTTTTAGACCTGAATGGACATTGAGCTGTCTTTCACCGACAGATCGGTGCTAGAGCCTCGTTAAAAATTCTGATTTTTTTTATAAGCACTCGGAATGCTAAATACCTCACAGATAATAACAGAGGACAAGAGTTAGAAACGATAACAACGATTAAATGCTGTGTTTTCCGGCTGTAAAAGAAAATGAAGTCGAGTCACATTGTTGGTCACTACAAATTCCATAGTAAAAGTACTGGTGTAAACCTTGGTAATAGATACCTACAAAATGGTTTAGAAAGAAACGTGAGTAAACACTAGGACATATTTATTACAAAAACGTTTTGCTCCTGGGTCCTTGATCACTTTATGGTCCCAGGACCGAAACGTTTTTTTTTTATAAATACGTCCTAGTATTTATAAGAAAACGTGACTTTCTAAAGCAGCTAAAGTACTGCACAGAAAGCAGGATTCGCGAAATCGTAATAGGACCGTTGCAAACAAACCACGGAACGGGTGAGGCTTGAACCCCACGGTGAGTCCTAAAACTCACAGGCCAGTGCGTTAACCACTCGACCAGGTTGTTTGTCATAAGTGTGTTAGGGTGACATGGCTTCGACTGTCACTTAATTCATAGTTTATACATACATACATATACATGCAATAAGATCACATTAAACAGATGATCTCACAATATACAAAAAGTAAAAAAAAAACTGAAATTCCAGCCACTTCCTTCATTTCTCGCATTGTAATAATATTGGTAGAATTAGCAATAATATCTTAGGTAAAAGGACATAAGTGCAACTAATGTGACATTATATTAATGTCACATAAGTTGCACTTGTGTCTTTTTACTTAACAATTGTCCCTTGATAATGTGAGGGATCACGAAAGCGCTTGAAATTTCACTATTTTATCACCGTGTTTATTTGCAAACACATACATATATAATTTACTATGTAACTTGATACACAAGGTTTAAAACATATACTGCAAGAACAATACTAGTTGTTCCATTTATAATTTATACAATGAATAATTCTGATAATTAAATAACAAATGCATTATACATTGCTTTCACAAAATATGGATAAATGTGACAAAATATGATTAATAATTTTAAACTCTGTTTTAAATATTTTCTTCGATAAAATGACGCTGTAAACTACAAAATATTTGTAACCTTGAAGATGGGAGAAGGAAGAGAGGGAAGGAGGGAGAGAAAGAGAAGAACGAAGATTAAGATGGAATAAGAGGGAGAGAATTGTGAAAACAGGGGAAGAAGAAAGGAGGAATTAGGGTTTATAGGAAGGAAAAAAATATATATATCCTTTAAAACAATAGACGTACAAGAATAATAGATCAGCTGGAGAGACGTGAATATTTTAAGGAAATTATTCAGCAACGCTTTTTTTCAACTCTGGTTTTTATTATCTTTTTGCAGAATATTTATACGCATAACTCCCTCCCGGGAAATTTCCTTGATGCCGGTGAAAGGCTTCTGATCCAAGGAAACAGAGGTGTCATAACTTTCCACGGGTCGTTCCTCTCTATGACCCTCCACAGGCTTTGCCTGTGGAGGGTCATAATAATAATAATATAATAATAATAATAATAATAATTATAATAATAATAATTATAATAATAATAATAATAATAACCAATAATAATAATAATAATAATAATAATAATAATAATAATATAATAATAAGAAGAAGAAAAGAAGTCTATATTAATAAATAACAATATAATATATAATACCATAAACGTAACTAAATATTTATGTATCCTGGTCTTCGTTAAACTTGCACTTAACAGCACAATTTTCTGCTTAATTCTGTCATCAGATTTTTTTTTCAAACCCTTCCTTGTTTTGGAAGCCTCGCTGAAGTCGTCTTACATGAAAAATCTCTCCACCCAGACCAAGTGAAGACTGATGGAGATTGAGGGAGATGGAGGAAGGTCATTGGGATGGAGGGGATTGTTAGATGAGAACCAAGGCTGGCATAGATTGAAGGTGATTGGTCAGAGAGGATAGAAGGCAAAGAGAGAGAAGAGGAAGGAGATGAATTAGTGGGATGGGACGCTGGGAGAGATGATTGAGTTGGTAAGATCCTGAAGCAGAGAACAGAAACAAAGAACAGACGCAGGGAACAGAAATAAGAAACAAACAAGGAAGAGACACATGGAATAGAAATAAGGAAAAGACACATGGAACAGACACAAGGAACACACACCGGGGACAGACACAGGGAACAGAAACAAGGAACAGAAACAAGGAACAGACACAGGGAACAAACACAGAGAACAGACACAGGGAACAGACACAAGGGACAGAAACAAGGAACACACACGGGAAACAGACACAGGGAACAGATCGGGGAGCAGACACGGGGGACAGACACGGGGAACAGACACGGGGGACAGACACAGGGATCAGACATAGGGATTAGGCACATCAGACTTAACACATGCTCAGTAAGCAGATATAAGGGATCGACACACATTGAACCTTTTTCATAGACCACATTAATGCAATTTTGTGAAGCATAATCACTTGCTACTCTGACTTAATCAATAATTTCACTAGAGATGTATTTTAGTAAGCAGAGTTTTACATAATTAAAGAGTAACAACAGTACAGAGAATTTTTACGTTCATATATAATACCGTATACACGTTTCCCTGTTCTAATTTGGGAAAATAATAATAATAATAATAATAATAATAATAATAATAATAATAATAATAATTATATTAATAATAATAATGCTATTATTATTATTATTATTATTATTATTATTATTATTATTATTATTATTATTATTATTATTAAGGGTAATGGAAATAATTTTAAACAAATAATAAAAATAATAATAAAAATAGAAGAAGAATATATGAAATATTATACGAAAATAATAAGTTCAACTAGAACAGGTACGTTCAAGAATCAACAGGATGCGTTCAAGATATGTTATAAAGACTTGACCAGTGAACTTACCAAAAGACTCTGGTGTCTGTAGTGTACTGGCAGACTGTCGAGGTCTCTAGTTCTGGGTCTGTGGTCGTGCAGGTCCCAGGCCCACTACTATAGAACATACACGGCCACAGGCCTAGAGCTACTAGAGACCTTGACCGTCTGCCAGTACACTACTGACACTGGAGTGAACGTTATCTAGTAAATAGATCCTCAATAACGATGGCTGTGGCACTGGTTTATATTTTGTGCGACTTCATGTCGCTACTCAGGATTTGTGATGGCGTATTTTGATGGTATTCCATTAATACGATATTCAGTGCTATAAAAAGGCTGATAAGATCCTCAAGGAGCGGAATAAGGGAGTCTGATTTTCATTCACCTTTATTCTTGAATAAGCTGATGTGAAATCTGCCTTTTATCAAATTAGTGAACTTTCACTGTAATTAGATTATACTTCTCCAACAGATATGAAATCTTTTATCAAATTAGTGAGCGTCCACTGCAACTAGTCATTCTTCTGCAACGGATGTAAAATCTTTTATCAAATTAGTGAGCGTCCACTGCAACTAGTCATTCTTCTGCAACGGATGTAAAATCTTTTATCAAATTAGTGAGCGTCCACTGCAACTAGTCATTCTTCTGCAAACGGATGTAAAATCTTTTATCAAATTAGGAGCGTCCACTGCAACTATCATTCTTCTGCAAACGGATGTAAATCTCTTTATCAAATTAGTGACGTCCACTGCAGCTAGTCATTCTTCTGCAACGGATGTAAAATCTTTTATCAAATTAGTGAGCGTCCACTGCAACTAGTCATTCTTCTGCAACGGATGTAAAATCTTTTATCAAATTAGTGAGCGTCCACTGCAACTAGTCATTCTTCTGCAACGGATATGAAATCTGCCTTTTATTAAATTAGCGAACTTCAACCTCATGCTTTTTTTTTTAATTATTTTCCTTCAATACATTGATGAAAATGGCCGCTTGGTTTCCGATAAGATTTACACGAAATTAATCGCGTAGCTGACGTGAACTACAGCCTTAAAATAATGGTTATAATGACTATTTTTTAAAGGGATGGACCGGTCAGGCAGCGGAAGGCCTCGGTCAGTTGATCAAAATCTCCAGCTCTTTGTCATCATATGACTTAGACCCGCGCCAGGAAACACTTGTTTGATGACAAACCTTATCTAACATTACATTCTTTTCTGTCATGTTTCTTCGTGAGTGATTCCTTGATGCTCCAGAAAGATTTCTTGTCCTCAACCTCTTGGGATCAGAGCTGATTACTCTAGATTCCCCGGTGACTGTATAACCTTCACGAGTTTAGCGATTCTTTATGAATATTTAATAAATAATTTTCTGTTAAGTATCGGCTAATGTCTGTTCCAGTCGTCCCTACTCTTCCACAATTGTCTTCCTATCCCTTGACAGATGCTTTTTTAATCAGATGTAATACAATCTGTCGCATGATATTATTCCCGACATTATTTATATAGATGCTTGTTCTAGTATTGTCAGATAATTTGTCAAGACACATGTGACCTAACCTCACCTTGGTTATCACTTCACTTCAATTGTCTTGAACTGTCTCATGTTTTTCTTTCCATTTCTTACCTGCTACATGATAATGTTCGAAATATGGCCGATATATTGTCATTTTTTAACTTCTCATCGTAGGTTTGGTTTACAATGTTCCATACAGAGCATTGTAAACCAATATTTTGTCAATAAAATAAATCGTAATTATAATAAATATAAATATAGCAGGTATATTTTCGTTATTGATATCAATATAGTTGAAGCAGTTGTTAAACTGTTAGTCTCAAGACTTATCAACACTTTATTAGCAGCAGTTGTTAGCTAGATAGCTTGTTAGCTAGTTAGCTATAATTGTATTGATAGCTTGTTACGTTCAAGAAGTATCAACTACAATAGTAGCAGTTGTTAGCCTTTTAGGTTCAAGAACGTAACAGCAAATGCCTACGTTGTTAGGACGAAGACCTGTCAACCACAATAATAGCAGGTGTTTGCTTCCAGAACTACCAACTAAAATATTTGCAGTTGTTAACCTGTTAGGTTCAAGAAATATTAACTACAATAATAGCAGTTGTTAGCAAGTTACGTTCAAGAACTATCAGCTAAATAATAGCAGTTGCTAGCTACATAGGTTAAAGACTTATTAACGAAAGTTGTAGCAGTTAACTTATCTAGAAAAAACTTATCAACTACAGTACTAGCAATTGTAAGTCTGTTAGGTTCACTACCTCTCATCTACATAAAATTCATCAAGGTCACATTACGTCTATAGTCCTGGATAATAAAGTTAAGGATATTTTAATCCCTATGTAAATGATTCGGTGTAAACACATTTGGGTAAATAAAAATTATTTGTTTAATTATTAAATATTTACTTTTACGCGTAATATTTTTTGCTAAAGAACAAAAGGACGGTGACTGGAACACTACACAAATAACTAGTACTTCCTACTTCCTTCTCTCTTTGTCATGTTCCTGTCCTCCTCTCGTATATGTACTGGCTCCCTTACCTTCGTCTGTCAGTTTGTGACTTGTTAATGGTCCAAGTCGGACCGATACGCCGTCATAAGTTTCCGTCTCCTATGTACGGGTTATCTGTGCACTTTTTGTTATTGTTATCTTATGTCAGCAAAATAAAATATCGTTTGAGTTGTACACGTCTTATTCATGACTGAAACATTTGAACCCAATATTAATGCATACTCTGATCCTCCTCCTTTAAACAAATTCCTGTCAACATTGCAGCAGGGTTGTTGCCCCATCAAAAATGACAGTAAAAATGTTCTCTGTCTGGCTGATATAACAAAAACGGAACAGAAAATTCTTATCCTTCATTTTTCCCCTCCTGGTAGCAGCCTCCAGCATCTTCAACTACAAAGAGTAGGAAAACAGCACAAATATTTACCAAAACAGTATGTGCAGCTTGTGTTAAAAGCCTCCAATCAGGTACGAGATTTCAAGTGCGTAAAGGATTTCTTTGCTTGGAGTTTCATCTTCAGACAACGTTGTTCGTTTTGGCAATATTGTCAGTTTAGTTGATTAAACGTTGTTTACACAAGTTCCCATG